>CM055123.1:113307993-113825493 GCA_029206835.1 Rana muscosa
CAGAGCCCAACCCCCCCCTCAGTTAGAAACACAATGCAGGGAACACTTAACCCCTACAGCGCCACCTAGTGGTTAACCCCTTCACTGCCAGTGTCATTTTTACAGTAACCAGTGCATTTTTATAGCACTGATCGCTGTAAAATGACAATGGTCTTAAAAATGTGTCAAAAGTGTCCGATGTGTCCGCCATAATGTCGCAGTCATGAAAAAAATCACTGATCGCCACCATTCCTAGTAAAAAAATAAATAAATAATAAAAATGCCATAAAACTATCCCTTATTTTGTAAACGCTATAACTTTTGCGCAAACCAATCAATAAACACTGATTGCGATTTTTTTTACCAAAAATATGTAGAAGAATACGTATCGGCCTAAACTGAGGAGAAAATATGTTTTTTTATATATTTTTGGGGGATATTTATTATAGCAAAAAGTAAAAAATATTGAATTTTTTTCAAAATTGTCGCTCTATTTTTGTTTATAGCGCAAAAAATAAAAACGGCAGAGGTGATCAAATACCACCAAAAGAAAGCTCTATTTGAGGGAAAAAAAGAACGTCAATTTTGTTTGGGACCGTGAAATTGTCAGTTAAAGCGACGCAGTGCCGAATTGCAATTAAGGGGCCTGTTCCTTTAGCTGCATTTTGGTCCGGGGCTTAAGTGGTTGAATGAAGATTAAAAGAAAAAAAAGAATACTCTGATGGATATAAAACGATAAGAAAAAGGAGAGAGGGGAAGTGCACCACTCTCAGCGTAGTATTAATAAAAGACAATGTAAAAAAATTAATTAAGAGGTGCACTCATATGAAGGTAGTGTAACACAGGCATTACACAATGTGTCCAGCAGGTGGCATACTTCTGATGGTCCTGAAAGGAAATGTATGGAGGATGGATAGGAAGTTGCTCCTGGTGAATGGTCTCCTCAGTTGATATAAAAATACGGTGGCAAAAAAAATAACAAACAGAAACCAAATGGAGAGTTGTCTGCTCTAAGTGTAGTATTATTTAATAAATAAAAGGATAAATTATAAAAATGCCCTCACATTTAGTAAGTAGGGCAACAGGCAATATACCAAAAACTTCCAGCCGGTGGCATTATATCATGGTGTTAAGATTAAAGCGGTGTTCCAGCCGTTTTTTTTTAAAGTCAGCAACTACAAACACTGTAGCTGCTGACTTTTAATAAGGGCACTTACCTGTCCAGCGAGCCCGCGATGACGGCCCCCCAAAACCGATCCGGATCGGGTGCCGGCGCCGCCATTGCAACTAAGGGAAACCGGCAGTGGAGCCTTGCGGCTTCACTGCCTGTTTCCTACTGCGCATGCGCGAGTCGCACAGCGCTTTATGAATGGCGCCATCGTCTTCTGGGACACACACAGGTCCCAGAAGACAACAGGGGAGCTCGCCGAAGAGGAGGAAGTGGCAGAACAGCACCGCGGACTAGGAAGGGGCAGATTAGGAAGACTGTCTAGCAACAGGGGTTTCTGGTAAGTAAAAAAAAAGATTTTTTTTCTATGCTTTTTTATTTTTTTAAAGAACATTTTAATGCATAAATGTTTTTTAGGGTGGACCTCCGCTTTAAGTTCACTTGCTGGTGGCACTATCCTGTTCTGGGCTGATTGCTGCAGCTCCAGTGTCCACCAGCAGGTGTCTCCCAGGAGCCAGCAGGCTGTGGTAATCAGGCAAATTAGTGTTCAGCTGCCGGGGGGCTACTTAAAGCAGTTGTATAGTCATTTTTGGAACAGGGGATTCTCGGCTGAAGGCCTGACAGACTGCTGGAAAGAAGTCTCCCGCGCGCATGCGCGGGAGTAACGACATCACGGCTCCAGCCACTCACAACGCTGGAGCCGCGATACCCGGAAGACACGCCGAGGCAACATGTCAGCTAACTCGGCCTTGACCAGGTGAGTTACCGACGCCTCGTTTTAAGGTAAGTATTTCATAATGAGCTAGTATGCAGTATATACTAGCTCATTATGCCTTTTGCCTTACAGGTGACAAAAAAAATTTGGGGGCTATACAACCGCTTTAAGGCTGCTCCTCCCTTCCCCTGGCGCATCATGATTCTGGTCCCTGCCTTGCTGCCTGTTATTCCTGCTTAGCCTGATCCAGTCTGCACCCCCCCTGCCTTGCTCCTGCCTCCCTCTGCTCAGTACCCAGTCGTGACCCCCCCCCCCTTATTTGCAACCTTGCATTCCCTGTACCCTTGTCCCTAGATTGTTCTGTATATAGTTGTTCGGGTTCAACAGCTCTTGTCAATGGGGTTGGTTCTTGTTTGTCTTTGGGGTTGTTCATGTTTACTGTTTGCTGTGTTTGCTGTGTTTTCTGTGTTTATGGTTTGCTGTGTTTCACTGTAAATGAATATCACTTTAATAATATATACTTTGTTTAGTCTCAGTTCCTTTGGGTAGCTACGCGTCTGGTCTCCTTAGCCGCTGATTCCTGACATAATCGTGACGCCCGCCAACTATCAGATCGGCTACACTTGGGAACTGGGAGCCAGATGCTTTGGGTTTTTGCTTTTCCTTTGTCAAGATGCTTAGAGTGAAGGTTAATTGCCGTGTGAAACTTGCAGTAAAAGATAAGGATTTTTGTCATTCACTTTGGCAGGATCTCACTGAAGAGGAGCTGTTGGCAGGGGCGTACCTAGAGCATTTGGCACCCGGGGCGGATCCTATATCTGGCACCCCCCACATTAAAATGTAAAAACACCCCACTGTGCCCCCTGCATACCTCTGCATCCTTCAATATCTTTTTGTGACTACTGTGTACCCTCTCTCCACAACTGCACCACTGGACCCCTTTACATTACACAGCACCCTGCATCTCTGGGCCCCTTTACATTACACAGCACCCTGCATCTCTGGACCCCTTTACATTACACAGCACCCTGCATCTCTGGACCCCTTTACATTACACAGCACCCTGCATCACCTGACCCCTTTACATTACACAGCACCCTGCATCACTGGCCCCCTTTACATTACACAGCACTCTGCACCTCTGGGCCCCTTTACATTACACAGCCCCCTGCACCCCTTTACATTACACAGCACCCTGCCCTTGTGGACCCCTTGACATTACACAGCACCCTGCACCTTTGGGCCCCTTTACATTACACAGCACCCTGCAGCTCTGGACCCCGTGTATGTTACACAGACCCCCCTTCAGTGTAGCCCCCGTTCAGTGCAGACCCCCCTTCAGTGTAGCCCCCATTCAGTGCAGCCCCCCTTCAGTGTAGCCTCCGTTCAGTGCAGACCCCCCTTCAGTGCAGGCCCCCGTTCAGTGCAGGCCCCCATTCAGTGTAGCCCATTCAGTGCAGCCCCCCCTTCGGTGTAGCCCTGTTCAGTGCACCCTCCCTTCAGTGTAGCCCCATTCAGTGTAGCCCCCATTCAGTGCACCCCCTTCAGTGTAGCCCCGTTCAGTGCACCCCCTTCAGTGTAGCCCCGTTCAGTGTAGCCCCCATTCAGTGCAGCCCCCCGTTCAGTGTAGCCCCCGTTCAGTGCACCCCCCCTTCAGTGTAGCCCCCGTTCAGTGCAGCCCCCCCTTCAGTGTAGCCCCCCATTCAGTGTAGCCCCCATTCAGTGCAGCCCCCATTCAGTGTAGCCCCCCATTCAGTGTAGCCCCCGTTCAGTGCAACCCCCTTCAGTGTAGCCCCGTTCAGTGCACCCCCCTTCAGTGCAGACCCCCCCATTCAGTACCTCTGATCAGCGTGGTGGGTGTCCTGTCAATATGGGTCCCTGTCAAATAGTGCCCGTCACATACACAGCAGGTCCCCTCCCCCTGTTTACACCTAAACAGAGAGGAGGGGGAGGCGGCTTCACCGCTGCTCGGCTGTGCCTGTGTGACATCCAGGATTGCACAGGCAGACAGCCCGCGGCCGCGAGAGGAGGGGATGGTAGGTGCAGCGGCGTCCCCCTGCATCCCCCCCCCCCCGCACACCCCCTCGCCGATTGGCCGCTCGCCTCTCCCTGCCTGTGCCAGTGTGCCTGTCACTGTGCTGCGGCTCCGGCGCTGCCTAAACCCGGGACGCGCCGCTGCTACCATTTCAATTGCAGAGGGGGGTGCCGGCCTGACACCCCCCCAGTGTGTGGCACCCGGGGCAGCCGACCCCCCACTTAGTACGCCTCTGGCTGTTGGGAAGCATTCTGACAGCGAAAGCCTTAGCTATTGAGGGCAGATTGTCCTTTAGTGAAGTACAAACATTGATTCAGATTTGTTCTGAGCTGCTATTTCAGTTTACCTCTCAGAGCCATGATGTTTTCACCCCTCCATTTACTGTGTACCAGGCTGGATTTTTGGGATGGTTGCTGCAACAATGTGCAGGTTCTTTTTTCCAGCAGTATTCAGCCTATTTACAACAGGTGGTGTTGGATTTTATTGCTGCTGTGCATTGTTTATTTGAGCAATGTAAACAAGGGAGAGACAAACTGAATTTAGTTCGCCCTCTGCTACAAGCTTGGTCAGAGATCCTATCCCCAGTACATAAGGTCAGATCTGCTG
This sequence comes from Rana muscosa, assembly GCA_029206835.1. Lineage (NCBI taxonomy): Eukaryota > Metazoa > Chordata > Amphibia > Anura > Ranidae > Rana > Rana muscosa. The sequence goes on from CM055123.1 coordinate 113,312,497, forward strand.
CTAAAGATCAAGAATATGTTCCTCTGTTAACCTTAGCAACCTCTTCTGCTACTGAGTGTTCCTTACCTCCTGTAGTTCAGTACCCTGTCAGACGTTATCACACTTCCTCTGTATGCAATTTATTGGAAGCTCCCCCTGCAGTACCTTTGTCCATAGCAACGTCTCAGGCCTCTTCCTGTACTTCTGCTACTCTTCCCTCTATTCTCCCAAGTGACTTTGCAATTAACTGCAATTCATCTGATCATTCTTCGTAACATTATGGAGTATATGCAAATTGCCATCATGGAACTGCAAGCACTGGTGTGAACTGTGCCATTGAAAACCATATAACTTACTTTCCATGCGTTTTTTACACATGGACTGCATGTGCTGTGAACTAGCCCTTAGTCTTTTCTATGAGATACAGTATGGAATGATTCACATTACATGGAAATATTGAAAGAAGATGTGAAATTTGTAGCTATAAAGTTTAACCACTTGCCGACTGCCCACGGTATATTTACTGCGTGTGGGCGGCATGGACAGTCTGGATTACGTACATGAACGTGATCCAGCCTGGGGCTCCTGGTACCTGGCTGCTCTGAGCGGCCAGGGATGATCTGATCGCTATGTGATTAATTGATCACAATGTCAACAAAGCTGTTATGAATGAATGTCATTCATCACAGCTGTGTTTCCTATACAGTGATGCTGTAATTGGTCCACAGCTATCACATGGTACCGGGCCAATTTACAGCACCCTGTACCATGTGATTAGCTGTAGCCAATCACAGATCACTAGTAATCACAGCTGTTTTGAATGTAACCCATTTTAATATGTGTTGCTGCCATCAATTTCAAAATGTACTTCTTTTTTTCTTTTCTATTTTATATTGTGAGTAAAATATGGGTTTATGAGGTTTTCAAATATATGCATTCTGTTTTTATGTAGATGTTACACAGTGTCTCAACTTTTTTAAATTGAGGTTGTACCATAAGACAATTGATGACTTGTGATACCTGTGATATTTGTAAGATACAGTATGTGGGTCACATAATCAGGAGGTTATGCAACAGATTAAGAGATCATCAATGAGACATCCAAATTATTAAAGAACTAATTTGGTTATTTGGATAAAAATTTTATTGAAGCACATGCTAGTAATACAAGATCTTTAAAAATACAAATGATTGATTGTGTGGTGACGGTCCCCCCACTGCGCTCACCCCTCCACGGTGACGGTCCCGCACTCACTCCTCCACGGTGACAGTTCCCCCCCCCGCACACTCACTCCTCCACGGTGACGGTCCCCCCCCTGCACTCACCCCTCCACGGTGATGGTCCCCCACACCCCCCAACGGCTTCCTGAGCTTCTCCTCCCGGCCAACCCAATCCATCCTGATTGGCCAGGAGGAGAAGCCGGAAGACAATAGCTAATATTACTTTGCTATTAGTCACAAGTGAGTGGGTTTTTTAAATTGAGGTTGTACCATAAGACAATTGATGACTTGTGATACCTGTGATATTTGTAAGATACAGTATGTGGGTCACATAATCAGGAGGTTGTGCAACAGATTAAGAGATCATCAGTGAGACATCCAAATTATTAAATGCTAGTAATACAAGATCTTTAAAAATACAAATGATTGATTGTGTGGTGACGGTCCCCCCACTGCGCTCACCCCTCCACGGTGACGGTCCCGCACTCACTCCTCCACGGTGACAGTTCCCCCCGCACACTCACTCCTCCACGGTGACGGTCCCCCCCTGCACTCACCCCTCCACGGTGATGGTCCCCCACACCCCCCAACGGCTTCCTGAGCTTCTCCTCCCGGCCAACCCAATCCATCCTGATTGGTCAGGAGGAGAAGCCGGAAGACAATAACTAATATTACTTTGCTATTGTCACAAGTGGGTGGGTTCGGGGTGCAATGCTCTGCGCCTGGAGCCCAACATTTTTCAAGCCAATTAGAGCCTCAGCCTTTAATCATGCGGCTTGAAAAAAAAAATCATACAAACACCCCTGCGCCCCTAATGCACCAAGCAGATCCGCCTGCTCAGCGGGGATCTGTCTGCTGATCCCCGCTGAGCAGGCGGATGACAGGTCCGTGTCCCCTCCGCTGATGCAGAGCAGACATGGACACAGCCAACTGTTCTCTATGGTGCGGTCGAAATGGACCACCTGTCTATTTCCATCCAATACCATCCAATCCGATCTGCTAGATGGATGGAGAATAAAATCACCATCCGTCTGTTTTTAGCGTACTGGACTGGATCAGATGCAAGCGGGTGTAAACGGACACATGTCCATTTACATCAGCCTCTCAATAGAAAACAATGGGTGCTCCGATTGGGCCTGCCTAAAAAACTGACAGGCAGACCCAATCGGTCTGCTTGTGTGAAAGGGGCCTAAGGCCTTGTTCACACAGGACATACACAGTGTACCTTTACAGGGATTCACAGGTGCTCCCAATTTTACATCCATGTAGGTCCGCATGCAGGTCCCTGAGCTCTCACTGTCTGCTTTCGGGGACGTGTACACATACACACACGGATGTCAGATTGGGAACAGCAGCTATGCCTGTGCAGCCGTTGCATCCCATTTGACATAAATGGGACTGCCTGTACATGGAACACCTGTGCATCCCTGCACGGGTAAACATGGCCCCCATGGCCCTCCATGAGCGTACACTTTAGTGTGCTATATGTGAACGATAGATGCTTTAGTAGCAATTTAGCAGGAATTTTGTTATGTTGTGTTTATGTACACTATTAATGATTTTAGTGTATTTTTTGCGAAAATATTGATTTGATAAACATTTGCACTGCCTTAAAAATCAGTAGCACTTTATTTTTATTCTACTGGCCATGTGCTTTCAGAAAATGTATGGTTTGGGGGGGGTCTTTTACAAATTCTTAAAGCTGTAAGTGAAAAATGAAAACCTCCAGATTGTTAAGCCCCGTACACACGATCGGTTTGACTGATGAAAACCGTCCGATGGATGGTTTTCATCAGACCAACCGATCGTGTATGGTACCCATCGGTCTTTTTTCCATCGGTTGTAAAAAATAGAACTTGTTTTAAAATTTTCCGATGGATAAAAAACCGATGGGAATTTCCGATCGTCTATGGGCAAGTCCATCGGTTAAAAAACCCACGCATGCTTAGAATCAAGTCGACGCATGCTCAGAAGCATTAAACTTCATTTTTCTCGGCTCATCGGAGTGTTTTACGTCACCGCGTTTGGAACGGTCGCTTTTTTGACTGATGGTGTGTGGCCAAGACTGATGAAAAACAGTTTCATCGGATTTAAAAGCTGCTTTTGCTGTACCCCACATTGCTTTTAATATTTTATTTTGTGATCACTTTTATTTTTGTCTATATTTATACAAGACAAAATTTATCCAATAAACCGTTTATGGTTATATTGACCTGCACCATCTGGAGTTTTTCTTTTTTTCTTTTCCTTTTTACCATTGTGTCCATCTTGGACTGTTTTGGAGCCTGCATGACCGGAGGAATTTCCATCGAGTGAGCCAGTCATTCGCTATCCCGTGGGAGTCGGTCCGAGGCATCCTGTATATTCAGTTCCCTTCACCTTTGGTCATGGTGACCATCAAGCTCGTTTGACCCACTGTCATATGACAGGTGGGTCCACCGTGTCCGGTAAGAGTATCCAACCTTACTCTTTGTGCCTTGTTGTCAATTTCCATCAGACATATTGAGACCTTCCAGTTATTCATGTGGTGGCGGTGTTGTCCATGAAAAGACATTCATTTATAATTCACACATGCTGTTTGGACTCGTTTGAATTACTTTATTCCTCCTTGAGGGGTCACGTTTTTCAGTTTTTATGGAGGTCATCTCACGTGTAAAATCATCTATTACAAGGGACCATCCATGAACTTTACATTATTTATCACTCACCTTTAGTGGTTCATTAGTTATTTACACATCAGAGTTGCCTCCAGCAACCCTTGAGTTTGAGCGCTGCACTATTTTTTATATATATCTGTTTATACTTTGTTTGTTTGAGTGTTAGCAGCTTTGTTGCACAAATTGGTTTAGCGCAGTTTTTTTCACTTTACATATTTACACTATTAACCAGATTGCTGTTAGACCTAGTTGTCCTTGTGTGTTGAATTTTTTTGTTTTGTTGTCCTCCATTTGCTGTTAAGGTTCTAACCCTTCAATGACATCCTCTTGTGGCGCTCCTTAAATAATCTGAATGGGGGAGTAGAAAATGCCCTGGCATCAGTCGGAGTAAACAATGCCATAGGCTTTGTGGTCATTGGGAGTAACACAATTTACATCATTGGTGTCAGTGTGAGGAATAGTGCTCTATTTTTGGTGTCAGTGGGAGGAATAGTACTCCTTCTTTGGAGTCAATGGGAAGAATAATGCCTTGTATCAGTGGAAGGAATAGTGCCCCAAGGGCCAGATAAAGGCAAGCAAAGGGCCAGCAGTTTGGAGACCCCTGATTTTGACAATAAGATTTTTTGTGCTTACTGTAAAATATTGTTCTTGAAGTCCATTTGAGGGACACGGGTTCCATCCATATGTATCTTGGCCCAATGTACTGCTTGTTCACAAAACTACGGCATGCTGGTTAGGGTTATGGTCGTTGGACCCAATATCGTTTCAAAATTTGTGTTGCTTGCTAGTGTTTGCCTTCTGAAGGCAGCAACATAACCCATACCTCTATGATTTACTTCACCCCGCTATCACTCAATAGGCTTCAAATAAAAGATTTTACTGTGAGAACAATAGCTTTTATTTTTCTATACTTTTATTTCTATTTTAGTTTTTTAGTGCTAGCATTACAGCTTTCCTAAAAGCAGATGTATTTTACATTAGTTGATTTTTCTTCTCTGTACAAATAATTGTTTTATGTTCACGTTTTAGACAGTCACCTGCTGGGTATAAAAACCCCTAGGCATTTTGCATTTAAAACTATACAAACTTGATACGCTGCTGGTAACTTATATATACATTTTAATGAATACATTTCTTTTGAAATCATATCTTGCCGTCTTGAGAATCGAATTTGTCAGGTGTCTATAATAGCAGAAGTATGTCTCCAATGTACCAGATAATTAAATGCAAAAGTGACCCGATCTCAGAATATTATTCTGTATTCACTTACATTTGTCAAAGTATTGTTTCCTTCACAAAATATTATCATAACTGCAATCAAAACTTGCCTAGGGGTAATGTGCTTTTTCCAAGCTACATGTGCACAGCATGGAGTAAAGAGGTGTGACTGCAAAATGAGCCTTTTTATACAAATGCCTCTGGCTAATGTCATTTTGTTCTTTTTAATCATAAAAAATAACCCAGACTGCACTCAAACTACATTTTCTTTCAGATGCATGTAGCATACCTGAAATAACTTACTACGTGGAAACGTTGCAGTACACCTGAAAATGTCATTGAAGATGAAATGCAAAATAATGATAGCTTTAGAAGTGAAAAAAAAGAAAAAAAATTTCTTTGCCTGTGCAGATCTAGTTTTCATTTTAGAATAATATTATTGCTTGAAAAATATACTTTCAAGGAGGTAAGTTCAACAGTCATTTATATACCTTTTTTCATTCTCTACAATCAACACACAAACAAGCCAACTGCCAAAAGCACAGGCTCGTGCATGTTTAGTAACTAAATGGGTTAACCACTTTTTGGTACTCCCAGGTTATCAAGTATATAATTTTTTCTGATGTTTTCTAATAAGAACAAAAAATATGCAGGGTAACTTAATGCTATTATTGATTGATATTATTGATATTTTATTATGAATTATTTTATCAACATGATATGTTTTATTTTGCAAATTTTAGCAAAAGCTCAAACCTTTCTCTTTAGCTTTGGACTGAGTAGGAAATGGTTACAACCTTTTTTGGGTTTCTATCAGTGACGGCCCATCCATAAGTGGCGCTGCCCCCCTAATCCATGCGCCGGCACCTAATCTACATGCAGGGCGCCGGACTCATGGATTCCAATGGGGTTTTTCTTTTTTTTAGAAGCACATGATTAGAGCTCTAATTGGCTTCAAAAAAGGGGTTGGCTCGAGGCGCAGAGCTCTGCGCCCTAAGCCCACCCAGTTGTGTGACAATAGCGGATAAGTAGTTACTATTGTCTTCCTGATTCTCCTCTCGGGGAATCAGGAAGCGGGTCTTAAGACCCAATTGGCTGAGAGGAGAAGCGATTGTATTGGCCGCCGAGGGAAGGAGGAGGGAAGCCGTGAAGCCAGAGACGCAGGCAAAGCTGCCTAGGAGGAAGCCGCTGTGAAGCCATAGACGCAGGGGAAGCCGCTAAGGAAGAAGCCGCCGTGAAGCCAGAGAAGCAGGGGAAGCTGCTGAAGAGGAGGAGAGGCAGGAAGGAGCCGAAGCTGCCCCCGACCTAGATGGGGTAAGTGTGGTGCTGGTGGGTGGATGAGCGAACGACGAGTGGGGTGGCTTGTTTGTTGCCCCCACAAAAAAATGGAGCACCAGCCACCACTGGTCTCTATTTATTTACATTCTTTTCTCTTTTTTTTTTTATTGTTTGCTGTCTGTGCTCTGTTATGGAGATTTACTTTCACTTCCTGTCTGGTAGACACAACAGGAATGAAGAAAAAGTCTGTCACCAAAATAAGTGTCCCCATTGCACAGTTCTATTCCTATTCAAGTCACAACTGTGGAAATAAAAGGAGAACTTTACCCAAAACATTGGGGTTGATTTACTAAAGCTGGGATTTCTAACTTCAGCTTGTTCAATTAAGCTTTGAAAATAAAACCTGGAAGCTGATTGGTTTCTATGCAGAGCTTTTGATAAAATAGAGCCATCCAGTCACCAGGAGAAAAAAAAAGAGGGAATCCAAAATTGTATAGGAACAAATTAGAGGTGTTCATTGTGACAGACCTAACTAAGATAGGGGCTTCTGGACAAGGAGCAAGCCTTTTACCCACTGACGATGGCCCAGGGAGAGAGCAGATTGTTCTTTAATGATGGACCACCACAGAATGGACACTGAGAACGTGGTTTGTATTACTTCAGATGGGACGGGAATATTTATCCACAAGGAAATATACAAAGACTATTCCTGGTTTGTTTGATTCTGAACTATACATGTTAATTGAAATAGCTGGGCACGTTGGCCTCTGTTCATGTTCTTCAATGTAGGAGCTGAACAGTCTGCTACTGAGGTCTTATACTATAGTCTGTTTCCTGCTAGGCTGAGGAGGGGGGAGATAACTGTTTATATTGTTAGGGTAATATGATCAGGAGGGGGGAATGTCCTCCTGTGGTATATATTTGGTGAGTTTGTTCAAATAAACATGTTCCTACAAGCTAGCGTCGGTTAGTGTTGTAAGGGTGGCTATATTATCGGATCTTTGATGTTCAGACTGGAGGAGGCTGTATACTGACGGAAGCACTCAAGCAGAGTGTGGGACATTCCGTTACATTGGTGGCAAGCAGGGGGATGCTTCCTGCAGTCTGGGACATCCAAACGTCCATCTGGATCCAAGGTCTGGATAGTAGGAGAGGAGAGGTACAGAAACCAGCCGCCATGGAAGAGGAATTCGGAAGGAGGTTGCAAAAGATGCAGATATAGCACATGGGACCAGTGTCAGAGCAGGTCCTGCTGGGATAGTATGATTCTGTCCACTAGGAACTCTGGAAGAAAGTGTTAGCCCCTGAGCAGCGACACCATGGAAAAATTCTCTCCTTCTTACAGGAAAGGTACTGGTCGCAGTACGAAGTGCGAATGGTGTTTTTGGGGAGACAATCACACAAAGAATGGAAAGCTGAATTAACTAGGCTGGTCCAGGTGGAAATGCGGTTGGACGAGAGCTACAGAGCCCTCCGCTGGTATGTAGCCCAAGTGTGCCCATGGACAGCGGACAACACCCGAACATAAGGCTTTGGCTATGGCGGCCTGGGGCTCTTAATAGAGAGGCTGTCTGAGGACCCTGACATTGGGAACGATTTGAAGTGGCGTTTGGAAGAAATCTTGAAATACAGAGAATGGATGCTGAATGTATCAGAAGTTCCCTGGGCACTGGCAGATTTAGAGTTTCTAGCCAATCAGGAATGGGAGCTGGAGATCGCCTACAGGCGGCTGCTAGATTCTGCTCAGCAGCAGGTCTTGGCTTCCTTTACCTGGGACTATCCAGAAGTACCAATCGACAGTCCTGAAATCCTGGCTGAAGAGTCAGCAATGTGGCAGAGTAACAGTGTGATTTGCCCATCTCCGCCTGCAGCTGTGAATGTGGAGGTCTTATGGCGGATGCAGCAAGTACTGACTGACCTTGACGATCCCGTTTCTGCATGGGACGATCTTGGATTGAGGAATGCGTCTGTCCAGCAGTCAGGTGAGGGTACAGGAGATGAAGCATTGGCTCATCTCTCCAGCCACAGATCACAGAATGTATGGATTTAACTGACTTTTCATCAGAGGATGTTATAGATTGAGTCATATGCCAAAGTGTTGGCACTGGGCCCAAGTGCCGCCATCCCGGGCCCTGGATTTTCAGCAATTACAGAGACTAGTGATTTAATTTACTTTTCTGCTGAGGAAGAACAACCAGGTGAGCCTCTGGAAGAAGAGTGGGCATCAGGGCAGAACATCACTGAGCTCTGCCCAGCACCAACAGCAGCTTCAGGCTTCCTGGGAGAAGAGGCAGCCGGACTTTCTCCAACAACTCTGACAGGGTCATGGGATTTCCTGCCAGCAGCATCTGTGGAGTTGCAAGAAACTTCTCCAGCTGAAGCGCTGGCAACCGGACATAGGGTCCTAGACCTCTGTCCCACATCTGCGGCAGTTTTGGAGGCTCAAGGTGAGAAGATGGAGGTTCTTCTTCCCCAGTGGATTTCAGAGATTCAGGGAGTTGAAGCAGCCATTCCCCCTACCCAACAAGAATTCATGCACCTGGCACCTCTGCCCAGCAACGGCAACAACTGCGAAGTTCCAGGGAGCCGGGGCAGTCGGCCTCCCTCCCCAGCGACAAGATGTTGTAGTGAAGCTTCTACTCCCAGCTGAACCACTGGCAACAGGACAGGGAGCTGGGGCAAATGGCTCCTCTCCCCAGCAGCAGACCGAGCCCTGGAATGTTAGAAACCACCCAGCAGAAGCGCTGGCAGCCGGAGAGAGACTCGATGACCTCTGCCCCACATCTACTGATGACAACTATTCCTTGCAGCCAAGAATAGAGATCATGCGGACTGACTATAAGTTCACTCTGCCCGACTAACGCATGTCCAGGCTAGGTGGAGGTCTGGGACCTTGTTAGTCGACTTTTGATGGGGGAGAAATGTGACAGACCTAACCAAGATAGGGGCTTCTGGAGATGATCAGACTGGAGGAGGCTGTATACTGACGGAAGCACTCAAGCAGAGTGTGGGATGTTCCGTTACATTCATTATTCAACAGTACAAGATTGCCAAGATCTTCGTGTTTTATTCTTGCTTGTACCCAAGTAATTTTCTTACTTTTTCTTCAAAATATCTAACAAAGCCCCCATACGCTGACTATTTTCAGCATATGTATTCTGATCTTGCTTACTTCTCTCTGCATTAGCATAGCAAATTGTCGTCTTTCAAACTAAGCACACCTAACATGCCCACTCTGTTTCAATTAATATGCCATAGTATAACTGCTACACAGTAGACCAATCATGATCACAGTCCACGGCATAAAATGTTACTTTGAATGCTAAACATTTTAAAGTGGGAATGGTAGTAATACAACAGAGAAAATACCACTCCTGACCCATATCACTGTTACAAGAAGTGCCACACAAAATGTAGGGCTCATTCACACATATGTCAATACAATGGTTTGAAAAGGGTTAGTTCACATGTGTTGCATTAGTGAAAATTGTATTAAAAGATCCTGTCCTTTTTTTAGCATGTAAGGGCAAGTAGACGTCACATCACATGCGTTTTCATATGCTGCCAATGCGCATTGAAAGTGCCACAATTGTACCACAGTGCAAACAAAGGTGTGGAGCAAGCCTTAATCAGTGCAATCCCTCCAGTATATTTAGAGAAAGGATATTTCTTGCCCCAGGTTTTTTTGGCTCAACCCAAACCGGCTGAAAACTGACAGCTCCAGTCGTAGCTGCTGTATTAATTATCCAATGTTAGAACATTGATCTCCCTCGCTGAGCTATTGTGTTCTGATAGGGGGACGCCCCCTGCCATTGGCTGGCAGCCGGTCAGCTGCTGGTTTTCCAGCATGCTCATCTGACAGAAGCCTGCCAAACGGCTTCTATACATGCAAGCTGAATGTCGGCCGGTTTTTAATGAACCGGCCAATGTCATCTAACATTTGGCCCGTGTATACTATGCTTTAGGGTCCCACAATCTTTTTTGATCAAAAAGCAAATGCATTTATCTATTTGGAGGAAGAATACATGTCCCCCTATTTAGCTTATTTCACACAGGCTTTGACTCCTAAAAAGTGTGAAACTTAGTTCTCACATTTAAAGTGGTTCTAAAGGCAGTAGTCCCCCCTCAACCCCCCTAATACTTACCTGAGCTCCCTCTCGATCCAGCAATGTTGCACAAGAGTGTCCAGGGACTCTACATGCTGTTTGGCTGAGACACAGCAGTGGGTGCCATTGACTCCCGCTGCTGTCAAAGTCAGTGAGACAATGAGGAGAGAGAGGGGCGGGGCTGAGCCACGGCTTCGTGTCTGAATGGACACACAGAGCAGTGGCTCAGCTTGGGTGCCCCCTAAATAAGCTGCTGTCTGTGGGGGCACTCCGTAGAAGGGAGGGGCCAGGAGCGCTGGCAGGGGACCCGAGAAGAGGAGGATCTGGGCTGCTCTGTGTAAAATCACTACACAGAACAGGTAAGTAGGGATGGGCCTGATGTTCGACTTCGTCTCGAACATCGGGTGTTCACCCATTCGCTGAATAGCGAACATTATGGGGCGTTAGCGGCAAATTCAAGTGCCGCGGAATGCCCCATAATGCACTGCGAGATTGCAGTGCATTGATGTCTGATGATTGGCCAAAGCATGCACCTGACCTGCATGCTTTGGCCAATCACAGCGCGCTCTGCTGCGAGAGCCAAAATTGACCAAAGGTAGGGTGTCCTACCTTTGGTCAGCGGCCGTATGTAGTGTGTTGGAGTCAGGGCCGGCCCTACCATGGGACCAGATGGTACCATTGTACCAGGCGGCACTTTTAGGGGGGCGGCAAATTGCCGCCTGCCCGCCATCCCATTCCGCCCGTTCCTCTCCCCCACTCCACCTTTCACTGTGAAACAGCAGCAGCGGCATTGTAAAGAATACACTGTGCCTGCGGCTGCGGTGTGTGTTCTGGATTTAAAAAACTCCTTTCTGTCTCTTCCCCCTCCCTCCAGTCTCGTGCAGTGCGGGGTCCCTGTTATCTCCGACATCAACCTCCCCCCCTCCCTCCAATCACCAGTGCGGAGTGTTGTGAGAACTGGGGGGCGGAGCTCACTGTCTCCTTTCGGGCTGGCCAGAGGAAGGGAGGAGGTGAGCTGATTTTTTCTGGGAGAAGTTTTCTAGGGTGGATAGTAGTTGCTTTCAAGGTGTTTTTTTCTTCAGGAGATGCAGTGAAGGGTTAACAGAAGTTGACAGAAGAATCGGAGGAGATAGTGAGTGTGGGGGGGGGGGAGCGGGGGTCTGCAGCAGCCCATCACATTTGACAGATCACTTCTTAGCATGAAAAGTCTGTGCAAACATCCTCCAATCCAATTGTTCAGACTAGATAATGTGAAGTCATTTATAACCATTCATGTAACCTGTATATATGTGGTGAGTTCACACCTCTGATTGTACAGACTCAGAGCCTGGATACCACAGGGTTACATGAATAGTCATCAATTACCTTCACATTATCTGGGTATACAGAGTGCTGGGAGCTCCATTACATAGATCTGTAGTACTGTTGTATGATTTATTGTTGTATGTTTTTAGTGGATGAGTTTTTTTTTTATTATATACATCGCTATCTGACCACTTCTCAGCCCCCAACTCCCCCCAGCTTGCATCACCCCCCCAGACCACTTCATACAGACGTCACTCAGAGCTGCTTCCTACCCCCCCCCCCCCCATCATTTCATGATCACTTTCCTTCCCCTATCTTCCCAACATCACTCCCTGGTCACCCCATAGACACAGCAAGAAATCCCTCCCCATTCTGCCACCGCCATACCCTCCGAAGTCCTCTCCTGTACCAACTGCACCCATCATACCCTCCGAACTCCTCTCCTGTACTAACTGCACCCATCATACCCTCCGAACTCCTCCCCTGTACTAACTGCACCCATCATACCCTCCGAACTCCTCCCCTGTACTAACTGCACCCATCGTACCCTCCGAACTCCTCTCCTGTACTGTACTAACTGCACCCATCATGCCCTCCGAACTCCTCTCCTGTACTAACTGCACCTATCATACCCTTCACACTCCTCTCCTGTACATACTGCCCCCCTCATACCCTCCAAACTCCTCTCCTGTACATACCGCCCCATCATACCCTCCACACTCCTCTCCTGTACAAACCGCCCCCCTCATACCCTCTCAACTCCTCTTCTATACATACTGCTCCATCATACCCTCCACACTTCTCTCTTATGCATACTGCCCCCATTATACCCTCTGCACTCCTCTCCTGTACATACTGCCCCCATCTTACCCTCTGCACTCCTCTTCTGCAGAACCCTGTGCATTCAGATGTAAAGGGGAACTCTGCAGATTCAGATCTAAAGGAGAACTCTGTTGACTCTGATATAAAGGGGGACTCTTGTGATTAACTCCATATGATTAGAAATTTTATTTAATCACAAAAATATATGTACAGGGTATACTAAATAGAAAAAAAAAATAGCTGTGCATTGCTTTGTACAGAGGTAATGAATTTAATGTACTACAAAAAAATATATATATTGGCGTGTGCTGCTAATGTGTTCGGGTTTGGCTTGACGAAAAGGTGGCAACCCTACTCTGCACTGTGAGGCAAATTGTCGCTAACCCGTTCCGCCCGCTCCACTGTGAGGCAAATTGACGCCCGCCCGCCAGCCAGCCCGCTCCGCTCCCCGCGCGCTCCATTCACCTGGGCGTTGGGCCCAGGTGAATGGAGCATGCGGGCAGAACAGAGGAACAGTCAGCGGGCGGGACAGTCAGCAAGTGAGCGGGCTTGCTGGCCAAACAGCGGGCGGGGGAGCAGAGAGATGACATCATCTCTCACTGCCCGCCCTGCATCACTGCAGTTCCGCCCCCACTGTGCGGGCAGCAGAGAGATTACATTAGCTCTCTGCTGCCTGCCTTTACTCTGGGACACAGCAAGTGACAATCTGCAACGTGTGGCAGGTGACGTTGTGGCAAGTGACAATCTGCAACGTGTGGCAGGTGACGTTGTGACAAGTGACAATCCACTATGTGTGGCCGGTGACATCGCGGCCGCCGGCTACGCACAGGTCCTTTTATACTCCTATATACATGTATAGAGCCATGACAGGTCCTCTTTATACTCCTACATACATGTATAGAGCCATGGCAGGTCCTCTTTATACTTCTATATACATGTATATAGCCATGACAGGTCCTCTTTATACTCCTACATACATGTATAGAGCCATGACAGGTCCTCTTTATACTCCTACATACATGTATAGAGCCATGACAGGTCCTCTTTATACTCCTACATACATGTATAGAGCCATGACAGGTCCTCTTTATATTTCTATAAACCGTATTTTTCCGTGGATAAGACGCTATTTTTTCCTAAAATAATAGCCTGTAAATCGAACAGCGTCTTATACACGGTTGGTCAGCCTGGGAGACATCCGCGAAGGTGCGTCGCGGCCCATAGCTTGTCAAGTGGCTTTCTCCAATCACGAGCCGTATGTTACTGACGTCAGCTAAAGCTGGGGGTGGAGGTGGAGAGTGAGCAGATGCGATCCTGTTGGAAGTGGAGATGCACAGATGCAACAGGGACCGGAGTGTTCTGGGACCAAGATGTCAGAAAATAATAAAAGTAAGTGATTGTCTTACTCTGCCAAATCAAACCAAATGTAGCCAGCTATGCAAAAAAGAGCGTGGGAATAGAGCTGCAGAGAAACAGTTTGGACTTGCCTCCGCAGAGTGTATGATAGACAGTGGAGAAAACAGGAAGAACAACCCCTGCATAGTATACTAGTATTTAAACGTTACCTGCGGTAATTACTAAATAAAAATGTGTTCTGTTTTACCTATGTGTAAAATATTGATTTCTTAATTTTGGGTTGGAAAAGTGGGGGGCGTCTTGTACATGGGGGCGTCTTATAGACGGGGAAAATACGGTACATGTATAGAGCCATGACAGGTCCTCATTATACTTCTATATACATGTATAGAGCCATGGAAGGTCCTCTTTATACTCCTATATACATGAATAGAGCCATAACAGGTCCTTTTTATAGAGCCAAGACAGGTCCACTTTAGTTATCATGATATAAAATGATGGATGTGGGGGCATTTTGGTGGGCGTGATTTTTTTTTTTTTTTTTTTTGGGGGGGGGGGGGGGGGCAGCATTTCATTCTTGGTACCAGGCAGCACAATGTCTTCGGCCGGCACTGGTTGGAGTGGATGGAGATAGAGAGAACTTGAGCTAGATTAGGCAGGTTAGCTAGTGGCGTGCAGGCTGTGTATTAAAATCTCTCCCTCTCCCTCTCCCTCTCCCTCTCCCTCTCCACACACACACACTGCATTCAGTGTAGACTATATATACAGTGTATTCGGTGGTGTACAGTATATAATACAGTGCAGTCGTGTTAAAAAAAAATACTCATCATGTCTAGAAGGCCATGAAGGAGAGGCAGACGCTCACAGGCCACTAAAAGAGGGAAAGCAGCCTCTGTGTCTACAGTGAAAAATGGTGGTGGCAGACAAGGTGCATCCTCTGCAGGCGGGTCACGCTTGTCCTTTTTTTTTGCTGCTGGCCGTGTTATTGAGCCACAACAAGCAAAAGAGTTGGTGGAGTGTATAACTAAGCTGTCCTCATCCTCCTAATCCTCTGTCCCCCAGGCTCATACTAGTTTGCCTTCCAACGCAGCTGCCAAAGTAGCCTGTTCCACTGGCTCCTTGTCCACAGTTACTCCTTCTGTAGCCCCACCATCATGCACGGAGGAGTCACAAGAATTATTTGACCATAGTGTCAGTTACATACATGCTGATGGAGGATGCGCAGCAATTTTAATGCTCCGATGTTGGTTCCCAGGTTGAGAAAGGGTGTATCGTGAGCCTAGAGAGAGGGGGTGACACACAAGGATAAGAAACAAGTAGTCATGTTCCCCCCAGCTACAGCATACTGCCAAGTTTGCTTTAGTGACAAGGAGGGAGGGGATGATGAGGTCACTGACTGTACTTGGGTGCCTGAGAGAAGAGAGGAGGAAAGTGAGGAGGAGGAGCATGAGGCACAACTCCAACAAGGCAGAATGTCCTCCAGGGGCCAGCTTAAGGGAAGCCACCCTATTACATCACACCACAGAGCTCCACAGGTACAGGGTGCTGCTGACTTCCCGCTGACTTTCAAAAGTTCATTGGTGTGGGCTTTTTTTCAACACTTCTGCAGTAGTTCGCACCGTTGCTGTTTTGGATCTATGTCTGAAGGTGATTAAGCGTGGCCAGAACAGCAGCCGCTTGGGTACCACGTGCTTGACAAGACATATGACGATCTGCCATGCAGTCCGTTGGCAACAGCACCTGAAAGACCCACATCATATAACAAGGCAGACTTCTCCTTGCTCCTCATCTGTGATCTCAACCCCTACTATACCATTTTTTGCGATACCGCACTGCGTGGTTTTACTGACAATTGCGCGGTCGTGCGACTTTGTACCCAAACAAAATTTACATCCTTTTTTTCCCACAAATTCCCACAAAGAGCTTTCTTTTGGTGGTATTTGATCATCTCTGCAGTTTTTATTTTTTGCGCTAGAAAAGAAAAGCGACAATTTTGAAAAAATATTTTTTTTTTTACTTTTTGTTATAATACATATCCCAAAAATATATAAACACATTCATTCATCAGTTTAGACCGATATATATTCATCTACATGTTTTTGGTAAAAAAAAAAAAAAAATCGCAATAGGCGTATATTGATTGGTTTGCGCAAAAGTTTTCACGTCTACAAACTATGGAATAGATTTAGGGACTTTTGTTTATTTTTTATTGTTTTTACTAGTAATCTGCGATTTTTAGACAGACTGTGACATTGCGGCGGACAAATCTGACCCCAAAATTACACTTTTTGGGGACCAGTGACATTATTACATTGATCAGTGCTATAAAAACACACTGATCAATGTAAAAATGACACTGGCAAGGAAAGGGTTAACACTAGGGGGCGATCAAGGGGTTAAGTGTGTTCTCTAGGTGTGTTCTAATTGTAGGGGGGATGGGCTGCCTGGCACATGACAGAGATCACTGTTCCCGATCACTGGGAACAGTAGATCTCTGTTATGTCATCTGGCAGAACGGGGAATCACCTTGTTTACATAGGCAGTTTCCTGTTCTGCCTCTCCTTCCCACGATTGCAGATCGCCGTGGACATCGAGGTACAGTCATTTAATGTCACAATGTCCATCATAAGAAGCAAGCTTTCCAGCAATATTTTGTTTGGTTTAACTTCACTTTTTGACAAATTCAAAGAACACATATGTAAACTTTAGTTTTTCAGTGCAGCTTCCTAGGACATCAAACTGATTTAATGGCCAACTACTGGACTTACCAAAAGTTATAACTGTCCCCTTTAGAAATATTTTCAAGGAGAAATCACAGTTCCTTTCTTCATGCCATTGCATAAAGCAGTCTAGTTTAACGATGTGGTAATAAAGCTATGAAAATCATCTATACCTTTTCGTCGAAAACAGCAAAATGCCAAGTGTGAATCAATTCCTCACAAAGATTAATTTGTACGGTAGACACAAAGCTCCTGACTAGGCAGTTAAAGGTAATGTATAGAAATTAGAACTTTTTAGATATACTGTACATTTAAAAGAGATCAGCTTGTTATAAATTTTTTGTACTTTTTAAATTGTTTGTATATTTAGTTTACATATGTAAATTTGTGCATGAAGAGGTATATATGCTTCTTACATAATCAAACTTTGTAGTGCTGTTGTGCTTTACAGCTCCATCTCACAATGCAAGTCCATGAGTTGGCCAACCCATTGAAAACAATGCATTCCCTGCTTTGCTGTTATGGCTGTTATGTCAACAGCCAGTAAAGCTTATATACACCCAATACCAGATATGTAATATATTGCAGCTTATCAGCCTTTAGATGTGGTGGCGTCATTATTTTTAGTTTTAGGCTTTTTTCCTTTATTTTCATTTTGAAATCCTGCCAGCAATACACCTCCTGTCCTAGGATGACAATGCTTACTGCACTGTATCTGTGGAGGAGAAAGTTTGTCACCCCAGCCAGCTTTCCTTACTTGGACTACAAAAACCTCCCTCTCTCACCTACATTACATAGCAAGGAGGGTGTTTGTAGTTTGCAGATTACAATATAGCAGTAAATGCAGATTACATTGCTTAATATTTCAGTTAATATTCCATATCTAAGGGCTGGCAAGCTGCATTTTTTTTATACATTGCTTACTTGGGTTTTTATAGTCTTGTTCTAACTGAGAATGAGCATTGGTTTGGTTTGCCGTCGGTTCACTGTACTGTGGGTGTTCTGAACATTAACCTGAACCTAATGTTAGTTAATCGGAGTTGAATCTTTAAAATAAATTTTGGGCATTTTCAGGTCTAATAGGCGAGGGATTGTCAACAAAGTGCATGGGCTGCCGAGCAATGCAAAAAAAATAAAAAATAAAGTTAAAAATATAGTTTGGCAGGAATCAGCATTTTTACTAATGCTTAAGGTGAAACATTAAAAATGCTTTTTTCCTTTAAATATCCTACCTGGGGCATGCCTTAAATCTGCCTGTGAAGTGGTGCATCTGTACAATATACCTGTATATAATGTAAAAATACAATACATTACCTGTAAATTACATTTGTAAACAAAGAGACTGGGGATTTCCTTTTATACAGGCTCTTACACTAGATGAGGGATTGGTATAGATATTAAAAAATACATCTTCTTCCTTCTATCCCTACTCTATAAACCTACAAAAATAATAAGGGCCAAGTCCCCAGAAGACATCATTCTTTGACGAAACCTGCATCAGGCAGGGCCTATACATGATGCCTTTACGCTATCTGACATCCAGAACATCAGTGTTTGGAGATTGCCCGCTCGGGAAACTGTTCTGTGAATCGTTTAATGCGATTTTACTATGGAAAATATGTAAGTGCACTTTTATTATTAAAGATACAGATTTTTTAAACATATTGCTCTATGAGACATTGTTTTCTTGCTTTGCATTACATTGCTGGGATAGTTCGCAACAAGGGGATGAGGAATGACAGCAAGACATTCTGGTTATTTTAAATGCGCTGTTGACCATTTAATATGGTCAACATTATCTGGAAAGGAGCCAACCATATCTTATATCGCGGGTGATATCACTGTGGTGATCAGCATTGGATGTAACAAATCATTTTTCCTTGGATTGCTTATATTTATTGGATAAGAGTGGCATTCACTTGCCCTTTAATATGGGACTATACACCGTATATTTTTTGGGATGTTGTACATTAATTACTTTTTTTTTTTTTTTTTTTATTTATGAATTGGGACTTATTATTTGTTTATAGGATTTGAATATTGTTTTTTTAACACACTAATTTTATTATGTTGGTGTTTTTCTTATGAAATGTAAATATGAGTTTATTTCACAGTTTTGCACTTTATGAATTGAGATATGTATCATTAATTTATATTAGTGTTTTATGCGCATTAAGTACGATATAATTTCTATTATGTTGTATTAATTTAGCGCCACACTATTTGATTTTTTATTTATACTCTATAAACCTGTATGCCTGAATGGGGGGAAATAAACAATCATACTTACCTATATCCTTGTGACTTTTTTTTTTTTCAGTATATTTTTATTGGTAAGACTTTTCTTTATGCTTACCTGTTTATCCTTTATCTGTGCTGCCTGGGTCTCAGTTCCCACAATTCTATTTAACCACTTAAGGACCAGAAGATTTTCCCCCTTAATGACCAGGCCCTTTTTTGCGATACGGCACTGCGTCGCTTTAACTGACAATTGTGCAGTCATGCGACACTGTACCCAAACAATTTTTTTTCAAACAAATAGAGCTTTCGTTTGGTGGTATTTTATCACCTCTGCGGTTTTTATTTTTTGCGCTATAAACAAAGAAAGCCCGAAAATTATGAAAAAAAACAATATTTTTTACTTTTTGCTATAATAAATATCCAAAAAATAAATAAATTTCTTCATCAGTTTAGGTCAATATGTATTCTTCTACATATTTTTGGTTAAAAAAAAAAATCGCAATAAGCGTACAGTAAAACCCTGGATTATGAGCATTATTTGTTCCAGAAACATGCTTGTAATCCAAAGCACTTATATATTAAAGCAAATTTCCCCATAAGAAATAATGGAAGCTCAAATGATTTGTTCCGCAACCATTTATTCATAAGTCCTTCAGTTTATAGCACATTTAAAAAGATTATAGCAATGTGATAGGTTGTGTAACTATAAAATGTCCATCCATAAATTAAAGCCGCTACAAGGGGATTAGAAGCAAAATCCAGCAGGAGCTACAAAGTATAAAAGAGAAGAGAGGCGCCTCTAAGTGTAGCAATATGGTTACATTTAATGAAGGTACAACATTTAGCAACTCACATGGTTGACTGTTAAAAGAGAGCGAAGCCTTTGGACCCCAGGGCAGACATCAACTCTGTGGACAAGAAAATTGGGAGCTTGAGAAGTCCAATCAATAGGGAGCACAATCTGGTCCTGGACTCCCAGAGATAAGAAACAGCAGCAGATTACATATATGTCCCCAGCCTGTGGTACTAGAACAGCCTGCGTCTTCTGTCAGACCAGACTGAAGCTAGGCCATCACTTTATTTTCTTCTTTGTAGCCTTCCCTGCACCCTTCCTTGCAGCCTTCCCTGCAGCCTTCTCTGCAGCCTTTCCTGCAGGCTTCTCTGCAGCCTTCCTTGCACACTTCCTTGGAGCCTGTGGCACTGGAGGTGGACTTGTGGCAGGAGGAGGAGGAGGTGGAGGAAGAGGTTGAGGAGTATGGGCGAACTCACAAATGTTAGTATTTGGTGTTAGTTCGCCCATCAACCACTTGTTTAGGGCCTTGAATATGAGGGTCTCAGAGGAGGCGTCGGCCCCTCTCCATTTCCTGCATTTTGGCATCAACTAGGCTGGCATAGTCCTCTTGAGTGGTGGGGGGTTCTTGGAGTGTGGCATGGGCATCCCGAATGAGGGCAAGTGCTTCCTCATCCAGGTTCCTACCCCTCTTGGCCCTTCTTATTTGAAAGCGGAGGGGAGGCACCTGTGATCATGTGATGCCACTGGGCCCGGCCACCTCCTGGCTGACACTGGGCCCGGACACCTCCTGGCTGACACTGGGCCCGGCAAACTCCTGGCTGACACTGGGCTCGGCAAACTCCTGGCTGACACTGGGCTCGGCAAACTCCTGGCTGACACTGGGCTCGGCCACCTCCTGGCTGACACTGGGCTCGGCCACCTCCTGGCTGACACTGGGCTCGGCCACCTCCTGGCTGACACTGGGCTCGGCCACCTCCTGGCTGACACTGGGCTCGGCCACCTCCTGGTTGACACTGGGCCTGGCCACCTCCTGGCTCAGACTGGGCCTGGCCACCTCCTGGCTGAGACTTACCCCGGCCTCCTCCTGCCTGCCACTTTCCACACCATCCTGGCTGACCTCATCCCGTGTATAAAAAAGGGACATAGTTTTAGTTTTTGGTTCATCAATCACAAACAATTTTCAGCTCATGACTCTTGCAATCTGAATGTTAATAAATAGAAAATACTTCTGACCCCAGCAGTTTTCATTCTTGTCCCAATCATTTTTGACCACTACTGTCTATTGATATGTAAAACACTTTTTGTTCAAACATTATTTTCTTTTCAATATTAACATCTATTTTACATCATTAATTTTAGAACAATAAATCTTTAGATAAATACTATACCTGGCTCCAGCTGAGTGCATCCACTTCTTCCAGGATGGAAGGCTCAGGTTGCTCCTCGGAAGCCTCAGCTAGGCTGGAGGGAAGGGTGGAGGGAAGGGTAGAAAGTGATGGCCTCACTTCCAGCTGGTCATCCAAAAAGCACAATTTATTGTAGTACCACAGACTGGGTACATAAACATCCACTGCTGCTGCTCCTGACCTCTGTGATTCCAGGACATTAGTGCGCTCCTTCCTGTATGTGCCCCTCAAGTTCCCAATTTTAGTGTCCACTAGTGATGAGCCGAACACCCCCGGGTTCGGTTCGCACCAGAACCCGCGAACGGACCGAAAGTTCGCACGAACGTTAGAACCCT
The DNA here is from genome assembly GCA_029206835.1 of Rana muscosa. Lineage (NCBI taxonomy): Eukaryota > Metazoa > Chordata > Amphibia > Anura > Ranidae > Rana > Rana muscosa. The sequence goes on from CM055123.1 coordinate 113,333,934, forward strand.
ATTAAATACAATGCGACTATTATGCATGTTATTGTCCTAAAAAGGGTTTGGGAACCCAGGTTCTGCACCAGGGGACATGTATCAATGCAAAAAGACGTTTTAAAAACGGCCGTTTTTCGGGAGCAGTCATTTTAATGATGCATAAAGTGAAAAAAAAAAAGTCAAATATTCCTTTAAATATCGTACCTGGGGGGTGTCTAAAGTATGCCTGTGAAGTGCCACGTGTTTCCCGTGTTTAGAACTGTCCCTGCACAAAATTACATTTCTAAAGGAAAAAAAGCCATTTAAAACTGCTTGCGGCTTTAATGTAATGTCTGGTCCTGGTCATATGGATGAAAATCTTTAAGAAAAATGGCATAGCTACCCCATCACATCCCCCCCCCCACCCCAGCCCATTACCAGCCCCTTTGGGTCTTGTATGGATATTAAGGGGAACCCCGCACACAAAATAAAAAAGGCCCTATATACTCTGAACAGCCGTATACAGGCGGTGCATACAAGACAGGGACTGTAGGTTTGTTCTTATGTAGAATCTGTTTGTGATTTTGAACAGGTACATTGTTTAAGTGTAGCTCCAGCCAAAAAATCTATTTTTAAGCTTTTTGGAAAACATAGGGAAGGGTTATCACCCCTGTAACATTTGTTTTGCTGTCTGTGCAGTGTGCACCTGTTCAGAACAGTTCACCTCACTTTCCGTCCTAATGACAAATGTTTTTTGAAAATTTGGGGTTTTTATTGAAACAAGAATTGGTGATAAAGCATCAGTGGAGAGGAGACACTTTTTTTCCCATATTAACTCTTACAGGAGAGAATTTGCCTTCCTAGGGGTAGATTTCCTCTCACTTCCTGTTGTATCCTTCCGTTTGCAAGGAGGAGTCGTTTGTAAGTTGGATGTTTGAAAGTAGGGGCCTGCCGTATATACTCAGCTGAAATTTGCCCCTTACATGTTGGTGTTGCCACAACACTGTGAGCCCTCACAGTTACTCTTGGTGGGCGCATGAATGGGCCCTGCTGTGAATTATTAGATCAAGAATTGTAATTGCATGCCCCTGTTGAACAGGGGCTGAAAAATTGGGCCTTTGGTGGTGGTGGTGGTGTTGACACAACACTGTAAGGCCTCACAGTTACTCTTGGTGGGCGCAGGAATGGGCCCTGCTGTGAATTATTAGATCAAGAATTGTAATTACATGCCCCTGTTAAACAGGGGCAGAAAAATTGGGCCTTAGGCACTGGTGCCACAACACTGCAACCCCTCACAGATACTGTACTTGGAGCACAGCAATGAGCCCTGTAGCAAAGTATTGCATCAAAAATTGTAATTACATTGTAAGGCCTCACAGTTACTCTTGGTGGGCGCAGGAAGGGGCCCTGCTGTGAATTATTAAATCAAGAATTGTAATTACATGCCCCTGTTAAACAGGGGCTGAAAAATTGGGCCTTAGGCACTGGTGCTGGTGCCACGACACTGCAACCTCTCCCAGATACTCTAGTTGGAGTGCAGGAATGAGCCCTGCTGCAAAGCATTGCATAAAAAAGTGTAATTGCATGCCCCTGTTAAACAGGGGCTGAAAAATTGGGCCTTAGCCACTGGTGGCGGCACCCAGAAACAAAAATGTTCTTCCAAGCTATCATCATCAATCGGATCATTGAGGAGGAGGAGGATAGTCAGTCAACATAACAGGACAGTCTCTCAGCATCAGCATCAGTCTTGAAGGGATGTGACATTTGAAAATAAATTAGTCTGTTATATCAGCTTCAGGTGTTTGGTAGCTGGTGGTGATCCAAGACTGGTTCATCTTTATGAAAGTCAGTCGATCAACCGAGTCGGTGGACAGGCGCACCCTGTGATCCATGACAAATCCTCCAGCAGCACTGAATGTGAGTTCTGAAAGAACGCTGGATGCAGGACAGGCCAGTAGCTCAATTGCATACTGTGCAAGCTCTGGCCAGTGATCCATCCTCAAGACCCAGTAAGCCAGAGGATTTTCGGTGGGGAAGGTGTCCAAGTCTGACCTTGCCCCTAGGTATTCCTGCACCATGTATATCAGACGCTGGCGATGGTTGCTGGAACCGATCATACCTTGGGGCTGCGGACTAAAGAATTGTCTGAATGCATCGGTCAGACGGCCACCTCAGCAACTCGTTGTCCAGGACCAGGAGTTTGTAACCTCCCAGTCTCTGGGAACGCGTTGCACAGACCTTTCTGCAAGGCCTCCCGGAGTTGTCTCATCCTCTGCTCCCTCTGCAACGGTAAGATAAGGTCCGCAACCTTACCCTTGTACCGTGGATCAAGGAGAGTGGCCAGCCAGTAATAGTCCCTCTCCTTGATCCGAAGAATACGAGGATCCTTCCGCAGACTTTGCAGGATCAGGGAGGCCATGAAGCGTAGGTTAGCTGAGGCATTCGGTCCGGAGTCCTCTGGGTCACTAAGGACGACATGACCCGCTGCCACCTCCTCCCAGCCACGTACAAGTCCACTGGTTTCTTGGGACTGTAAATCATCCCTAAAAGACTGCTGCTGAGGATGCTGAGTGCCAGGCTCCACCTCCATGCTGACACAATCCTCCTCCTCTTCCTGTGCGATGGGTGGGACAGAAGGAACACTGTCTGGGTAAAGGGGGCCTTGAGAGGCAAGGAAGTCCTCTTCTTCCTGCCTCTGTTCTGCCTCAATTGTCCTGTCCATTATTCCACGCAGCGTATGTTCCAACAGGTGGACAAGAGGTACAGTGTCACTGATGCATGCACTGTCACTGCTCACCATCCTCGTGGCCTCCTCAATTGGTGCCAGGACAGTGCATGCATCCCTGATCATGCCCCACTGGCGTGGTGAAAAAAAAAAACAGAGCTCCCCTGACCCTGTTCTGGTGCCGTAGTCACACAGGTACTCATTGATGGCCCTCTGCTGCGTGTGCAGCCGCTGCAGCATGGCCAACGTTCAGTTCCACCTGGTGGACATGTCACATATAAGGCGGTTCTTGGGCAGGTTCAACTCCTTTTGCAGCTCAGCCAGGTGAGTACTGGCATTATAAGATCTGCGGAAATGCACACAGACTTTCCTGGCCTGCCTCAGGACATCCTGTAAGCCCGGGTACCTGCCCAAGAACCGCTGCACCACCAGGTTAAGGACGTGAGCCACACAGGGCACATGGGTCAGTTGTCCCTGTCGGAGGGCGGAGAGGAGGTTGGTGCCATTGTCGCAAACCACCATTCCTGGCTTAAGCTGGCGTGGCGTCAACCACCTCTCGGCCTGCCCCTGCAGAGCAGACGGAACCTCTGCCCCAGTGTGGCTCCTGTCCCCCAAACACACCAGCGCAAGCACGGCATGGCATCTTTTTGCCTGCGTACTTGCGTAGCCCCTTGAATGCCTACGGAGCACCGCTGTTCCGAGGACAAAGCACAGGAAGAGGCCATGGAGGAAGAAGAAGAGGAGGGAGTGGAGGAGAGAGGTGTGTCACAACTAGTAGTAGCATTTTGGAGGCGTGGCGGTGGAACAACCTCCAACACTACTGCACCTTGTCCTGCATCCTTCCCAGATGCCAAAAGAGTGGCCCAATGGGCCGTGAAAGAAAGGTAACGTCCCTGTCCATGCCTGCTGGACCATGAGTCAGTGGTAATATGCACCTTACCGCTGACCGCCCTGTCCAGCGAGGCCAAGACATTGCCTTCCACATGCCGGTAGAGAGCAGGAATCGCCTTCCGTGAGAAAAAGTGGCGTTTGGGAACCTGCCACTGAGGAACCGCACATTGCACAAACTCACAGAAGGGGGCCGAGTCTACCAACTGAAAAGGCAGCAGTTGAAGCGCTAGCAATTTAGCCAAGCTAGCATTCAACCACTGGGCATGTGGATGGCTGGGAGTGAACTTCTTTCGACGGTCAAGCAGCTGGGGCAGGGAAATTTGCCTGCTAGAATCGGACGACGGTGTACTGCTAGCAGAGTGCCCGCAAGTACTTGGCTGTGACACACCTAATTCTACACCTTCATTCCTCTCAGTGCAGGTTTCAGAGAGGACTGAAGGTATAGTGGGGTTGGAGATCCCAGCTGATGCGGTGCAAGGAGAGGTCTGCTTTGTTCTTTGGTGTGGGTCTTTAAGGTAGGCTTGCCAACGAGCTGCATGGCAGGTCAACATATGTCTGGTCAAGCATGTGGTGCCCAAGCGGGTGATGTTTTGACCACGCGATGTACGCTTGAGACATATGTTGCAAACAGCAGCTGTGCGATCTGATGCACTCGACTCAAAAAAAGGCCCACACCAAAGAACTTTTTGAATAACGGGCAGAGGCAGCGCCCTGCACAGGCGGAGCTCTGCGGTGTGATTCCGTCGGTGTGCTGCCCTTACGCTGGCCCCCCGAGGGCATCCTGCCTCGTTGGAGATGTGTCTCCTCCTCACCCTCCTCCTCCTCCTCCTCTCTCCTATTAGGCACCCACGTGGAGTCAGTGACCTCATCATCCCCTCCCTCCTCATCACTGGAGCCAATCTGGCAGTATGCTGCAGCTGCTGAAACATGACTGCCAGATTGGTGTCCTTCTTGAGCATCCCCTCTCTCTGCTCTCACGCTACTGCCTTCCTCTATCTGGGTATCATCATCAGACCCTTCGAAACGCTGGGCATCCTCCTGGAGCATGTACCCAACACTGTGCTCAAACAGTTCGGGGGACTCCTCAGGAGGACATGGTTGGTCTAGGGAAGGACTGATGATGACATTGATACCAGGGAAGAGGACGCTTTGGCAGCTGCTTTGCCAGTACCCTGAGCCTGGGTGAGAGAGGATGAGGAGGATGAGGAGGGCTTGGTCATCCACTCTACCAAGTCTTCGGCATGATGCGGCTCAACACGTCCAGCTGCCGAAAAGAAGGACAAGCGTGTCCCATGGCCACGTGCTGATGGCGATGCACTGCGTCCACGACCAGCACTGTTGTCTCTAGACACAGAGCCTGCTTGCCCTCTTTTATTGGCTCCTGACTGTCTGCCTCTCCTTGTTTGCCTTCCAGACATTCTAATGGCCTGCAGGGAGATGGGAAAACAGCAATAAGGCCTAGCTTCAGGAGTATATTCTGCAGGAATCACACTATGCCTGCTGTAAGTGCTGCAAATGCCTGTTGGTGTAAAACACCAGGAAAACACAGCAATACGGGCTAACTTCAGGTGTATAATGTGCAGGAGGCACACTCCGCCCGCTGTAAGTGCTGCAAATGCCTGTTGGTGTAACACACCAGGAAAACACAGCAATACGGGCTAACTTCAGGTGTATAATGTGCAGAAGGCACACTCCGCCCGCTGTAAGTGCTGCAAATGCATGTTGGTGTAACACACCAGGAAAACACAGCAATACAGGCTAACTTCAGGTGTATAATGTGCAGGAGGCACACTCCGCCCGCTGTAAGTGCTGCAAATGCCTGTTGGTGTAACACACCAGGAAAACACAGCAATACGGGCTAACTTCAGGTGTATAATGTGCAGGAGGCACACTCCGCCCGCTGTAAGTGCTGCAAATGCCTGTTGGTGTAACACACCAGGAAAACACAGCAATACGGGCTAACTTCGGGTGTATAATGTGCAGGAGGCACACTCCGCCCGCTGTAAGTGCTGCAAATGCCTGTTGGTGTAACACACCAGGAAAACACAGCAATAGGGGCTAACTTCAGGTGTATAATGTGCAGGAGGCACACTCCGCCCGCTGTAAGTGCTGCAAATGCCTGTTGGTGTAACACACCAGGAAAACACAGCAATACGGGCTAACTTCAGGTGTATAATGTGCAGGAGGCACACTCCGCCTGCTGTAAGTGCTGCAAATGCCTGTTGGTGTAACACACCAGGAAAACACAGCGATACGGGCTAACTTCAGGTGTATAATGTGCAGGAGGCACACTCCGCCCGCTGTAAGTGCTGCAAATGCCTGTTGGTGTAACACACCAGGAAAACACAGCAATACGGGCTAACTTCAGGTGTATAATGTGCAGGAGGCACACTCCACCCGCTGTAAGTGCTGCAAATGCCTGTTGGTGTAACACACCAGGAAAACACAGCAATACGGGCTAACTTCAGGTGTATAATGTGCAGGAGGCACACTCCACCCGCTGTAAGTGCTGCAAATGCCTGTTGGTGTAACACACCAGGAAAACACAGCAATACGGGCTAACTTCAGGTGTATAATGTGCAGGAGGCACACTCCGCCCGCTGTAAGTGCTGCAAATGCCTGTTGGTGTAACACACCAGGAAAACACAGCAATACGGGCTAACTTCAGGTGTATAATGTGCAGGAGGCACACTCCGCCCGCTGTAAGTGCTGCAAATGCCTGTTGGTGTAACACACCAGGAAAACACAGCAATACGGGCTAACTTCAGGTGTATAATGTGCAGGAGGCTTAGCAACAATGACACTGACACTGTCCCCTGCCTATCCTTCTCTCTCCCTGCACACAAGGTTTATCAAAGAATATGACACTGACACTCTCCCTGCCTATCCTTCTCTCTCCCTGCACACAAGGTTTAGAAAAGAATATGACACTGACACTGTCCCCTGCCTATCCTTCTCTCTCCCTGCACACAAGGTTTAGCAAAGAATATGACACTGACACTGTCCCCTGCCTATCCTTCTCTCTCCCTGCACACAAGGTTTAGCAAAGAATATGACACTGACACTTTCCCTGCCTATCCTTCTCTCTCCCTGCACACAAGAATAGCACAAAGAATATCAACACTGTCCCTGTCTATCCTTCTCTTTCCCTGTGCCGGAACATACTACACAAGGCTGCCACGCTGGCGGCCTTTTATAGTGTGGGGTGTGTGCTAAACCCCCTGAGCTATAATTGGCCAATTATGGCTCTCCTAGCTGCCGGAGCTGTGATTGGCCAAGCATGCTGGGTCACAGTGCATGCTTGGCCAATCACAGCGCCGGGATTGCACTGCGATGGCGCAGTGTATTGTGGGCCGTTCGTGTCACACGAATTGGGCGCGAACGGCCCAAATCGTTCGATGTTCGCCGAACGGTCGAACAGCCGATGTTCGAGTCGAACGTATGTTCGACTCGAACACCGAGCTTATCCCTAGTGTCCACATACTCAAGGGTTGCTTCGGGGACCTGTGTCTGTACAAATTGCAGCAGGTTCTCCAGCGCTGCCCTCCTTGCTCCTTTTTTTGTGGATAGGGTTTTTGGTTTCCCACAAAGCAGGCAGCTCCCTGTACATGTCAAGGAACTCGCACATAAAACCATGTCTTTTGAAAGCATTCATTATTTCTGCAAGACAAAACACAAGCCAAAAATACTAATGTCAGTCTAAACTCTACTAATGGTATCCCCATATAGACCACAATCTCGAAACAGTATAGGCCACCGATGACCCAAGTTAAAATGTTACCTTCGGTCTCACGTTCGGCGCTTACTCCTTCCTCCGCATACAGAACGTAGGTACGACACATGCATGTTAGCTTTATATACACTGCGCATTCGAGAAACTCTGCACACGTCACCCGCCCTTGACGTTTTTTCTAGTATATTCCCCGCCCCTTCTCTTTCGGCGCGCAGTGGCGGAGACACAGCAGGTGCGTGATAATTCCACTAATGATGAAGAAAGCCCGGAGCCAGAAACGTCCCGATCCAGGAGGAGATATAAGGGCTCATATATGTCCTTTGCAGCGATGGCGGAGATGGTGGACATCTTGAAGAGGACCGACTATGATGGGAAGCATGGACCGAACCTCAACCCCAACGTGAGAAAGGTCAAGATCATGTCTAAAGTTGTGAGAAGTCTGCACAAGAATTTTGAAGTACGACGATCCAAGGAGCAATTGAGGAAACGCTGGTCAGACTTGAAATTGAGGGAGCACGACCAGTACAGAAGGATCAAGAAAATGCTTAAAAAAAGTAAGTATTTGTCCTGTGTTCTGATTATTATTATTACTTGCATGTTGCTCCATGTGCTTTTCTTTATTGTTGGACATTTTAAAATGGCAACTTTCATGTTAGTTGGCACAGTAATCAGTCGTAGTAAACATCATTCGCCCACTACATACAATGTTTTTGGTAGATACAGGGTTAACTACATTTGGTCATGCCTATTTGTATTAAAATAAGTTTAGTACATTGTTGTCTAGATGTGTTTGTAACTAGAATGAGATGCAAGCTTGCTTCCCTGTAAAGGAGAGGATACTCAGCAGCTGTTTACACATCTGGACTCAGGAGCACTATAGTGTGGGACACCAGAACAACCTTTTTAGGGTGTCCCACACAGGTTCTCCAGTGAATGCTTGGGGTGTCTCCATGTGTGAAACTTGGCCAAAAAAGGTAAGTATTCCAGATTTGGTAAGGGGAAAAAGCATGTCTTCAGCTTGAAACTCTGCCAAAACAGACAATTGTACCCCACCTCCAAGCAATGTTTCATATTCCTATTTCTGGCATGAAATATCTGTGTGCTAAGTATACCTTTTGTTTCATTCTCATAGGGGAGCGAAGACTCGGAGGACACCAGGAACCCCACACCTCCTAAAGATGGGGACCAGAGAGAACCCTAAGATGAAGATGTGGAGGAAGGAGAGGTGGATGGAGTGGTGGAAATTGTCACCACAACAGGTCAGTGTCTGTCACCACAGCTTCAGGTAAGAGATGTAGGCCTGCATATTTATAATACCTTTTTTATACTTTTAGGCGATGAACATGTTGGTAAAGAAGAAACTCCTCATTTCACAAGTGCTAGTGCACAAATATTAATCCAGGAAATCATGGTGTGTAGTTGGGAACTAGACATCATGAGGAATAATATCAATCTTCTGGATCAAAAATTAAAGAACATGATTGATGTTTTGGGGCGAATCTAAAGAAACACAAAATCCCCCCCCCCCTTTTGTTTTTTTATGCACTATTTTAAATAATTTTACTACTTTCTTCAAGCCAAATTTTGAAGATGCACACAGTGTCAACATGTGCTATCTCCCATCAGGGGATATCAATGTACGCGTTTTGTGGGTGCAACCCCTTCTTTGCAACTCAAGTAGGTGACAGGAGGGGGTTGCACCCCCAAAACACGTCCATTGATCCCCCATAATGGGAGATAGCATATGTTGACATTAGGCATGGGATCAGGATGAAAATCCCCATTTTGCCTCACAATTTGTGAGCATCTTCAAAATTTGGCTTTTACAGGGATGACATCACCCCATCTGATGAAGGCAAGATCAACACAGTTTGGACACACTATAATGTCTGATATTGCCTTCAGTTTTGCAATGTTGATGTCACGTACCTGATGGTGGTGAGCCCGATATAGCAGAGGGAGGCCTCCCTTACGGCTCCCACTCGCGGCCCCTGGTAAAGTAACAGAAGGCACAGGAGTGAGGAGTGGTACGAGTGCCTGGCAGGATCAACAGAGATAGGGGTAGTTCAGACACCCAGGAACTCCTAAGGAACTGAGAAACAGGAGCTGAAGCATCAGACAGATTTTGGCAGACAGGAGCTGGAACAGACAGGCACAGTTCAGCAGACTGGAACAGCTTGAAGTGGAACCAGGAACAGACAGAAACTGTTCAGCAGACTGGAGCAGACTGGACTGGAACCAGGAACAGACAGGAACCGTGCAGCAGACTGGACTGGAACCAGGAACAGACAGGAACCATGCAGCAGACTGGAACAGACTGGACTGGAACCAGGAGCAGACAGGAACCGTGAAGCAGACTGGAGCAGACTGGACTGGAACCAGGAGCAGACAGGATGGTCAGACAGGCCAGGTCGGCAAAGGTACAGAGGTGCAGGCAGAAGAATAGTCAGAACAGGCCAAGGATCAGATGCAGGCGAATGGCTGGAATAGTCACAGGTAAGCCGGAGTCTTTCACAGGTCAAATCACAGATCAGGTTTCAGGTACACAAACGCTGTAAAGCAGACAGCGGGAACTGTATGTGACAGGCAGGCTTAAATAGCCCGCCTGGCGCCAACAGAGGTGCGATCGGGAACCGTAGAGTCTGAGGCGCCTGTTTCTGGCAGGATCTTCATGACAGTTGAACTTTGTAAGTTCCAGAGTTGTGTATGTTATGTTTTGAAATATTTCCTGTTTATGCAAAATCGAAAAAAAATGATTGTAAAAATTTCTAAAAAAAAGTTGTATTTTAACCTAAAAAAATTATAACGCACATGTGAATGTGCACAGGGTAAAACTTTTTATAATCAACTATGTGTGGCTTCTTATTTAAATAGAAATACATATATAGCATAAATAAGTGTCTGTAATCCTTCTGTGATTACAAGTATTTAACCAACATATTAATGTACAACAAAAATTATAGTGCAAATATTATGTTGTGAAACATGAATAGCAATAGAGTGATAATCCTAAATCAGTGAAATAGGAATTATATTTCTATCAGACATCAAAGATGAGTATGTGTCCCTGTAGTTGTCTAACAATAGACAAAGTACCATCCAAAAAGACCAAAGTCCAATGTGGGATTGTTATAGAATACGTAGATATGGATGTTCAATGTGGATATACGTGGTAACACCCGGGAGTGCCTTCACCTTGTGTCAATGGGGGAGAGATAAGGTACTCTTACCAGCTGGGATGGATCCAACACACCGTACGGCGGTGGATCTTCAAGACTTTGTCCACTTCGTGGACGGATCAGACAGCCAGGCTTTGTAGAGACGACCAAGATCTATAGAACACCTCCTCCCAGGATCAATGGCAATCCAACCAGGAAAAATCCGGATAGGCGGGTAGCAGCTACCTTATCCATTCATAACCATGGAAAACAAAAAATTGCTCCACATGGTGTAAATCCAAAAAAGATTTATTAAAAAATGTTATCCATAAAAAGTTCACACAGTATGAACATCCAAAACAAAACTCCAAAGCATAACAAAGAAATCCAAAAAATCCACACTCTAGAATATAAATAGGCAGCGTGATAGGAACAGCAAGAGCTGGTGTATTTGTCCCGGATAATGCTGTGCGTGATTATGGCCTATGGCCCTCTTTGTGACTACATTTCCCAGACTACTATGCGGATGATGTATTGCAAGAGATAGTCACATGGTACTGATGTATTCCCGCACGCTGACAGCTAGGAGACTGAGGGTGGATGACGCGGCGGAGCTCTTCCATGGTACAAGTGACACTATTGGCTAATCCCACTAGGGGCTGGATTCACATTATTATCAGCTCTAGCAATAGGGTATGGTGATCCCGGAAGCGGGAAATACAATGAGTGATCAGCTGTGTTTAATTTTAAAACTACATTCCTTTCTCTATAAAAGCGTGGGGAACAGAGAGTTTCTGTATACCCCAGTAGAAGTCTTATTAGACGAAACCGGTCGGGACAAATACACCAGCTCTTGCTGTTCCTATCACGCTGCCTATTTATATTCTAGAGTGTGGATTTTTTGGATTTCTTTGTTATGCTTTGGAGTTTTGTTTTGGATGTTCATACTGTGTGAACTTTTTATGGATAACATTTTTTAATAAATCTTTTTTGGATTTACACCATGTGGAGCTATTTTTTTTTTTCCATGGTTATGAATGGATAAGGTAGCTGCTACCCGCCTATCCGGATTTTTCCTGGTTGGATTGCCATTGATCCTGGGAGGAGGTGTTCTATAGATCTTGGTCGTCTCTACAAAGCCTGGCTGTCTGATCCGTCCACGAAGTGGACAAAGTCTTGAAGATCCACCGCCGTACGGTGTGTTGGATCCATCCCAGCTGGTAAGAGTACCTTATCTCTCCCCCATTGACACAAGGTGAAGGCACTCCCGGGTGTTACCACGTATATCCACATTGAACATCCATATCTACGTATTCTATAACAATCCCACATTGGACTTTGGTCTTTTTGGATGGTACTTTGTCTATTGTTAGACAACTACAGGGACACATACTCATCTTTGATGTCTGATAGAAATATAATTCCTATTTCACTGGTTTAGGATTATCACTCTATTGCTATTCATGTTTCACAACATAATATTTGCACTATAATTTTTGTTGTACATTAATATGTTGGTTAAATACTTGTAATCACAGAAGGATTACAGACACTTATTTATGCTATATATGTATTTCTATATTTTTCACTAATTTCGAAATATATACCAGCATGGGTTTTTGATTAAATTAGAATATTTTTCACACCCTACCATATTTAGGACTTTTATCCTAAATTCTCATTAGCGCCACACTTATTATATATTTACACTTAATTAATTTTGTCTGATTTTGGTGTTTGGCTGCTGTTGCTACAATATTCTTGGGTTGGCGCAGTATTATATAATTTTATTTCTTATTTAAATGCTCAATACAATTGTTATTAATAAGTTGGTGTTTACAGTGACAATGGGGGTTATTTACTAAAGGAAAATCCACTTGGCACTACAAGTGCACTAGGAGAACCTAGGAGACAGCTAAAAGAAACACAAGCAATAAAGCAAATGCAAGATTTTTTCAGATAATTTTTTGTTTATTATAAAAAAAATGATTTAGACATTGTCTGGCATAGCAATGGCCCCCCTACCCGTAAAATAATCCACATATTTCTAGCGAACTTCACGGGCGCTTTGGGGGGGAAAGCCAGGACGGCCAGATTCCAGGCCCATCAGGGGATTACCAGGAAGTCCGGCCTCAGGCCCAACTGAGCCAAGATAATTTTGTGAATTTTGGCATAAAAAATTGCGCAGTATGCAGCAGGATAAGATGATGTGGTTAAGTTTCTATTCCGCCATATGTATTGCTGTCAGAAATAGGTGGAACCGGCTGGACATTATCCCAAAGGCATTCTCAATGACTCTTCGGGCTCTGGCCAGCTGGTAGTTAAAAACCCTCCTCTCTGGTCCTCTGGGGGAATAGCCTCATCAGATGTTGTCCCAGACCAAAGGCTTCATCTGCACGAACACAAATGGGAGTCCTTCCTCATTGTCTTCATCAGGTGGCAATGCCAGGCCACCCCTCTGGAGACATCGGGAAAACTCCATCTGGGCGAAGACTCCACCATCTGACATCTGGCCATTCTTCCTCACGTCCACATAGAGAAACTCATATTGTGCCAACACCACCGCCATCAACACGATACTATGAAACCCCTTATAGTTATAATAGTATGACCCCGAATGGGGTGGTGGCACGAGGTGGACGTGCTTCCCATCTATTGCACCTCCACAGTTGGGAATGTCCCACCGGTGGGCAAACTGGGATGCCACAATCTGCCATTCCTGTGGCGTTGTCAGGGACGTACTGGGCTTGAACCTGGGACCTCTTCTGTGTCTGGCGTTGGCTCTTCCCACTGAGCTATCTGGGATGCTGGACAGTTCCCTGCCTGATCTGCTGGATAACCTATCTGACCCATTAGACTACTCTGCTTGGTGTCTTGATTGCTGTTGAACCCTGAACCCCTTGCTCCTCCCATGAACTTCCTATAAAAGACGTTCCAGAGATGTTGCCCCTTGCGGTTTGATCTGCTTCTGTTCCATGCGTTCCTGACTCTGTGCCTGCATCGTGTTCCTGTGTTTGACCCGGCTTCCTGACCTCGCTCCTATCTCCAGTCCTGACTCTGGCTTGTTTGACCCTGCTCAGTTACCTGTCTGATCATCTGTTGCCAAGACCCAGCCTGGACTCTGACTACTCTCTGCCTGCCAATTATGCTGTTTACCCTGATGTGAATGACCTGGCTTGTCTGACTCTGCTGCTCTGCATGCCTACACCTGCTGACCTGCATCCGCGGTCCCGCACACCTGCACCTGCTGACCTGCATCCGCTGCTCTGCATACCTGTGCCTGCTGACCTGCATCCGCTGCTCTGCATACCTGCACCTACTGACCTGCATCCGCTGCTCCCGGCTCCAGCTGTTCCAGCTTTCGCTTGGCTTTACTACACCCAGCCAAGAGGACCAAGCATGCACCCTTACCTCACCGTGCTCGTACCACCACTGTCCCTACTCCAGTGGTCTCCGAGCCAGGGTTGTACGGGAGGTCTCCCTCTGCACGTCAGGCTAACACCGAAGGTACGTGACAGGCGTACTTTTGCACATAATATTGCAAGCAGATTATACAAAAACATTCTTGGCCAACATCAGTATAACATTTATTTAAAGGAGTATTTAAAGAAAAAAATATAAGGTCCACTTATCAGATTCCTCACCCCCTCTGATGGCCCATTGTAAAAAAATTAGGGGGGGGTGCTAAATGAGTTTGGGCCCTCAAAAAAGCCTCTGCCACTCTGCCTGAATTTAATGAGAACAAAAACATTTGTACACATTTTTGGGGGTGTTTAGGGTAAAGCACTACAATGGAGCTGACAAAATACAAGTGACTAGGCTAGGTGTGTATGGGCCAAGGATAGCATGAAGGGAAATATGCATGTAGGCTAAAAAAGGAGCATTAAAAGCTTACAGGATGCATGAGGACAAGGGAGACATTCACAGCATATTAGAATCATGATAATTAGGGAATGATGAAAGAAATACAACACATTAGCATACATTAAATACATAGAATGTGATGTTAAAGGAGAAAACTTACCTTAATATAGTCCTTCTGCAGGACTTGGATGATGGCAGAACAGGTCTCTGTGATAATGATCCCCAGAGCCTGGTGGAGATGCCTGTCGTGAACTTGAGATCCTGCAGACTTCTTCCAGTCGCCAAGTATCTCAACGTGGCAACTAGCCTTTGCTCGGCAGTGATGGCTTGCCGCATGCAGGTGTCCTGCTTTGTGATAAAAGGGGATAGCAAAGCCAACAGACGGTGAAAAATGGGGTCTATCATCCGGAGATAATTCCTGAAGTCATCAGGATTATTCTCCTGGATCTCCCGCAGCAAAGGCATATGACAGAATTGGTCACGCTGGAGCAACCAATTCTTCGTCCAGGAACTCCTTCTCACCCTGTTCATGGACTGAGCTTGGGTTAAAGCAAGAATCCCAACACCAAGCCTATGCACAGCACGAACTCTACGATGAGTACATACCCGCAACATAGCTAGAAAACGGTCGGCTGGTCAGAACAAACTAACAGAATGCACTGAAGAACAGCAAGGCCTATGAAGAACGACCTGAAAATTAGAAACGAGCAGACAAGAACGCACTGAAAAACAGATACAAACTCACTACATGCCCAGGAAAGACAGATACAAACCCACAAGCACAAACTGAACACCAGAAAACGATCTGAAAAGCACAAAGCCTGAAAAGCAAACTTTTACTAACACAAGGATCAGCAAAAGCAGCCCAAAGGGTGGTGCCGTTGGAATTGAACTTCCCCTTTATAGTGCCGTCGTACGTGTTGTACGTCATCGCGCTTTGGAAGGGCGGAATTTGGTCTGCCCGCGTGTACGCAAGACAAGCTTAGCTGGAATTCCGTCGGGAAAACCATCGGTTTTTTATCCGACGGGAAAACCGGTCATGTGTATGTGGCATTAGAGGCGCCTCTCTTCACTTTTTTACTCAGTTGTGACATGATGCTACTTGTATATAAAGACATCGCTTGTACTGTATATCAAGTCAAAATTCATTAAAAAATGTTGCTTGTCTTGCAAAACGCTCTCAAACCAAGTTACTCTCAAACCAAGGTTTTACTGTATATTGTGCAAAATTTATAGCGTCTACAAAATAGGGAATAGATTAATGGTATTTTTATTATTTATTTATTTATTACTAGTAATGGCGGTGATCAGCAATTTTTAACGGGACTGCGACATTGTGGCGGACAGATCAGACACTTTGACACTTTTTTGGGACCATTGACATTTATACAGCGATCAGTGCTATAAAAATGCACTGATTACTGTATAAATTTCACTGGCAGGGAAGGGGTTAACACTAGGGGGTGATCAAGGGGTTAAATGTGTTCCTTGGGAGGTGTTTCTAACTGTGGGGGGGGGGAACTGACTGGAGGACGAGAGAGAGAGAGATCGCTGTTCCTGAGCACTAGGAACAGACGATCACTCTCTACTCCACTGAGAGAATGGGGGATCTGTTTGTTTACATTGACAGATTCCATTCTGCCCTTCTGTGGAGCGATCGCGGGTGGCCGGCGGACATCGCGAGCCTGCTATAGCTGTTTAAAGTGCCAACATACAGCTACGCAATAGAAGAAATGAAGCTGCGCCAAACATTAAAGTTCAAAAGTTCCCAAAAACAGGAAATGTAGTGTGGTAGGTGTGTATCAGGTTTGGGATACCAAACAACAGTCTATAATCATATCCGAGTTCTTAAAGTATTGATTAAACAACACCACAGTGACTCCATAGGCAGTCCATAATGAGTGAAGATCCCACCACCAAATGTAATAGCCGCTTACCAGAGGGCAAGCTCAATTTAGCAATCAGCTATAGCCCAGCCGCGGCCTTTCACCTTCAAAGGAAGAGAGCACCAAGATGGATATTTGTAGGGTGGAAGCTTCGGATCTCAAAATCCTTCCGTGCTCATCTCATCAATTGACATGTATGTGCAGAAAAGAAGGGGAACCATAGCGTAACTCTGTAAAATATGGTATTTATTAAAAAAGATAAATTGTACATACAATATTCAAAGGTAAAAACAGCTTTAAAAAAGGTTGCCGGCCGGCATACAAGAACCCTTCCTCCTCATATCAGCGTGGTGACGTCACTGCGCGTCCTCCCATACACGTTTCGTCATCAACAGACGTTCTCAATGGGAATAGGGAGCCACAGTGATCCACCACATTAAGTAAAGCCAGACCTCGTTGTGAGATGCGAGAGAACGGCCATCAGCGCCATATTAGTTGTGGGCAAAAATGCCAGAACTTGTATTTAAACTAACCCAATAGAAACAGCTAGAGTCAACGACTGCTTCCTTTGAATAAATGAAACACCCCGACCCCTGTCTTATTAGCCCACGACCAAAAATGAAAGGATTTTGTTAGATAAATCCCAGTGTTATATCTGTAAAGGATATGCTATTAACTATTATACTAATAACGTCCCAGATCATCCTTACCCACAGTAACGAACGAATATGGAACTAGTGACACCTAGTGGAATAAAGGTGAAAAGCATCCATTCTGAATTATTGTGATTAATTACAGAATAGGTGGGATATGGGTATGTAATTTAATATAATAAAATTATATTACCAAACCTGGTGAGGTCATTGCGTCAACAATGACTGAAACAAGTGTATTACTATAAATATATTTTATAAAAAGTGAAAATTAATTGATATAAATATAGTGTTAAAGAAATATAAAAAACCTATACTAATATGGATATCAGTATCAAAAACACAATGATCCTCAATAAGGTGAATAATGTGTGGCTCCTAATTCAAAGCTATTTTAACTAAAAAGGAAAAGAAAATGGTATAAATTGCATGTCACAACGGGTATACATTTTGGCCAAGTCAAGCATTATTAATAAAAGCATTAACATCTGTTTCAATGTTCAACTCTTAGGGGGCATATGTTTTTAGAGGGTAGATCCAAGCCATTTCTAGCTTGGAAATCTCCCTCACCAAATGGCTCCCACTCCAATTGGGTTTAAACTTATCAATCCCCAGGAAGAGGGTGTTTGAAGGATCTCTGTTGTGTTTTAGGAGATAATGTTTGGAAACAGAATGGTTTTTAAAGCCCACCGAAATATTAGTAACATGCTCATTGAGGCGGACTTGCAGTGGGTGTTTAGTACGGCCCACATATTGTAGGCCACACAGGCACTGCAACAAATAGACCACCCCAGTGGTGGCACAAGTGATGCAAGGTTTGATCGTATACCCCTGCCCTGTGGCGGTAGATGTGAAGGATGTAATTCGTCTCTGAAGGCAGGAATTCAACGAACATACTCTGCACCGCCTACATTTGTAGTAGCCAGTTAACTGGTCGAAAAAAACTCTACCATTACCTGGGGGATTCAGAACATTTAGGGCTACCTGGTTCCTCAAGGGTTGAACACCCCTAAAAATCACCCTTGGTTTCTCTGGTAAAATATCCTTCAGGATGTTATCATTAGTGGCAATATGCCAATGTTTATTGATGAGCTGTTTTATGCCCCTATGCTGTAACGAATAAGATGTTATAAAAGGGACACCCAATGGGAACTGATCACCCTCAGGGCGTGCTCTTTCTACCAGAAGTTCATCCCTATCAGTTGCCATGACCACATCTAAGGATTCCTGCAGGACATCTCTTTTGTAACCCTTTTCTAGGAAACGTCCAGTGAGAACCTCCGCCTGCATCAAAAACTCCTGTGTATCAGAGCAATTCCTCCGAAGCCGAAGGTACTGGCTCTTTGGAACTGCCCTGAGCCAGGAATCATGATGGCAGCTATCAACTGGTATGATCGAATTTAAGTCAGTCTTCTTAAAAAAGGTTGCAGTTGAAAAACGGTTACTCTTAAAAGAGATTTTTAAATCCAAGTAATGGATCTCTGACTGACTGGCCTCATAATTGAGCTGAATCCCTCTTTGATTGTGATTCAGGGATATTATAAAATCAGTCAGATCTTGATGTTGGCCATCCCAAAGGAGGAGGATGTCATCGATATACCTGGCCCATAGGATCACCTGGGGTATATCTCTCGAATAGATGACATCCTCCTCCCACCTGGCCATAAAAAGGTTACCCAGGCTTGGGGCATATTTGGCCCCCATGGCAACTCCCGTGTCCTGCCTATAGAAGTTGCCATCAAACCAAAAGTAATTGGAAGCTGCAACAAACCTCAAAAGAGACATGAGGAAATCAATTTGTTTACATGGGAGACTAGAATCACGTTCTAAATAGCAACGTGCTGCCTTGAATCCTAGCTCATGGGGGATGATGGTATACAGTGGCGTAACATCCACCGTTACCATCCAAATCCCTTCCCTAGGGGAGAGCTCAGACAATAGATTAATAATATGCCTTGAGTCCTTAACGTAGGAAGGCAATTTCCGCACGAGCGGTTGTAAATAGAAATCGATATATCTGCCCACCCGGGACGTGATGGAATCAATCCCGCTCACTATGGGACGTCCCGGGGGGCAGACAGGATCTTTGTGCAATTTAGGTAGGTAATATATAGTTGGTGTACGCGGGGCCTAGGCACCAAAAACAACTCTAGTATATTTGGCTTTAGGATGAGAATGCAACAGAGTGTAAGTATTGGTGTCATCCACAATATTATGCATCTCTGCTAAATAATCCTCCCTGTCCAAGATAACAATCCCCCCCCCTTATCGGCTGGTCTCACAACCAAATCTTTGTTAGTGCAGAGAGAATCAAGCCCCTGTTGGAGGGTCCTATTTAGTCTAGCTTTTTTCAACTCCATCGCTTCCAGATCTCTTATTAATACATGCTGAAATATCTTAAGGGAAGGAGCCAATGTACCATGAAATTTGGCCAAACGGTTTGGTGGTACAAATTTCAGGCCTTTATCCAAAATTGCCTTTTCGGATTCTGTAAGTATCTTAGTACTTAAGTTGAAAATGCCCCTCCCTGCTACATTTTTGGTTGTTTTAACTGTTCTGGTGCGCCTCCCCCCTCTGGTTCCTCTCCTCTTTCTCCTTGTCTTTTTACACCCTGGGTTGGTTTGTGAAAACCCCAATTGGAATGTCCATTTGGCCTTGGAGGGCCCTGAGGATTAGGAGATCAAGTATAGGACTGAAGAGGGGGGCCATGATTGGTCCCACCCCCTTGTGTATAATATTGGCAACCATCAATCCCATATTCATTCTCTGGATCATCCCTATCCCTAAGGGGGAAGAAAGAATTATGAACAGGGACATTATAGTCCCATCCTGAACCTCCATCAGATTGATAATAGGAGGGGGATTTGGAATCAATATCCACATTGTGGCCCTGTCTCCAACCGTCCAGGTGATCAATGAAAGAACCTCTCCCCCTTTGGTTAGCCTGTCCCCATCCTCTCCCATGAGAAGGTTGCCCCCTCTGTTTGGATGGTGGACCTTGATAGTAGGGTCCTGGTTCCAGACCAGGAGTATACCCTGCTCTCGGGTACCCAAAGGGGCGTGCCTGACTTGGCTGTGGGGGGCCCCCCCTGAGTACACCAAACCCCCTCCTAGGTGACTGGTAAGGTTGTTGCCCACCCATTCTTACTCCAGGTAAACCTCTTTTGGGGGCCGTGGATGTTACCTGCCGATACCCTATGTTGGTCATAGTACCCCCTACTGGGGCAGAGATCTCCATCTCGCTACTAACCCCTTTGGATTGTTCTTCCAGGAGTTTTTTCTGCCAATTGAATACAATATTGCCATGGTAGTCAGCAAGATCCCTGTTATATTTTTTCATTTTTTTGGCCCGTTGGTCCTTATCTTCTTTTTCAAGAATCTTAAGGAGGCCCTGAGATTTCTCTCTATATTCTTCACTGTCTTTAACACGGTTCAATTTCTCCTTGATGAGTTTAATTTCCTCATCCAATTTAGCCAGTTTGGTCGCCTTCCTCTCCACCAAAAAGCGGAGAAAAGACACCCCAGCCTAGTTAAAGTATTTGTACCACTCCTCCAGGTCCGTGTCACCTTTTTGAGGGGCCACATCCCATCTGAGACTCCTGGGAACCATAAGTTATTTCACATATGTTTCAAGATAAGCAATATCCCATTTAGTATGATTCTTGGATATCATGAGGATTTTCAATCTAATAAAAACCCCAGCGAGGTCGCCCTCATCGTCCCTATAGGACTCAAAAACCAAATCTATGTTAACCACCTTAGTGGCCCTAAAATCGGAGATATCCATTCTAGGTAAGTACTCAAATGAATAGCAAATTGAATCCTAGCAGCGGTAATAGTATCAAAAACAAACAAACAGGAAAAACCGCGCTGACTCTGAAACAAATAAATTACTAAAGGCAGCAGCTGAGTGGGATGAACACAAAACAGCAATAGAAAAAATGAAGCTGCGCCAAACATTAAAGTTCAAAAGTTCCCAAAAACAGGAAACGTAGTGTGGTAGGTGTGTATCAGGTTTGGGACACCGAACAACAGTCTATAATCATATCCTAGTTCTTAAAGTATTGATTAAACTACACCACAGTGACTCCATAGGCAGTCCATAATGAGTGAAGATCCCACCACCAAATATAATAGCCGCTTACCAGAGGGCAAGCTCAATTTAGCAATCGGCTATAGCCCAGCTGCGGCCTTTCACCTCCAAAGGAAGGGAACACCAAGATGGATATTTGTAGGGTAGAAGCTCCGGATCTCAAAATACCTGGGCCAGGTATATCGATGACATCCTCCTCCTATGGGATGGCCAACATCAAGATCTGAATGATTTTATGATATCCCTGAATCCCTGAATGATATCCCTGAATCACAATCAAAGAGGGATTCAGCTCAAGTATGAGGCCAGTCAGTCAGAGATCCATTACTTGGATTTAAAAAATCTCTATTAAGAGTAACCATTTTTCAATTGCAACCTTTTTTAACCACTTCAACCCCGGGCTTTTTGTACCACTTCAATACCGGGCCTATTCTAGCACTTCTCTCCTACATGTACAAATCATCATTCTTTTGCTAGAAAATTACTCAGAACCCCCAAACATTATATATGTTTTTTTAGCAGACACCCCAGGGAATAAAATGACGGTCATTGCAACTTTTTTTCTTGCACGATATTTGCGCAATCATTTTTCAAACGCCTTTTTAAAAAAAAAATGGTTTCATGAATTAAAAAATAACAAAACAGTAAAGTTAGCCCAATTTTTGGGGAAAATATGAAAGATGATGTTACGCCGAGTAAAAAGATACCTAACATGTCACGCTTTAAAATTGCGCACACTCATGGAATGGCGCCAAACTTCGGTACTTAAAAATCTCCATAGGCGACGCTTTAATTTTTTTTACAGGTTACCAGGTTAGAATTACAGAGGAGGTCTAGTGCTAGAATTGTTGCACGCGCTCTAACGCACGCGGCGATACCTCACATGTGTGGTTTGAACGGCGTTTACATATGTGGGCGACTTACGTGTGCATTCGCTTCTGATCGCGAGCTACCGGGGACATGGGCGTTTTAATTTTTTTTTTTTTTTTTTTTTTACTTATTTTTTTTTTTTTTTTTTACAATTATTTTACATTTTTTTTTTTGATCACTTTTATTCCTATTACAAGGAATGTAAACATCCCTTGTAATAGGAATGTGTGTGACAGGTCCTCTTTATTGAGAGATGCGGGGTCAATAAGACCCCACATCTCTCCTCCAGGCTGGAAAGCATGAGATCAGTGAAAAGTTTTTCACTGATCTCATTCTTACAGCCGCAATGGCGGCTTTGTTTACATTTGAGGACCCGGGCGTGACGTCATCACATCGCGCCAGGGGCTCCGACGATCATAGAGATGACTGGTGACCATCTGGTCACCAGTCATCTCTATGCTCGTCACGTGACCCATCAACGGCGCCGGAAGATTCGCTCCGGGTCCCCGATCGCACGGGAGAGCCCGGAGAAGCACCGGATGGCGGCGGGAGAGGGGATGTCCCCTCCCGCCGCCTATAAGAACGATCAAGCGGTGGAACTGCCCCTATGATCATTCTTATGGGGCACAGAATCGCCGGCACTTTAAAAGGATATCTGAATGATGCCTCTAGCTGCAGGCATCATTCAGATATCCCCCTACAAAGCCGAGGACGTCATATGACGTCCACCCAGGATGGGAGATCCCATCTGTGGACGTCATTTGACTATGGCTGGGTAGGGAAGTGGTTAAGGAGACAGACAGAAATTTGTTCATACCAGTTGATAGCTGCCATCATGATTCCTGGCTCAGGGCAGTTCCAAAGAGCCAGTACCTTCGGCTTCGGAGGAATTGCTCTGATACACAGGAGTTTTTGATGCAGGCGGAGGTTCTCACTGGACGTTTCCTAGAAAAGGGTTACAAAAGAGATGTCCTGCAGGAATCCTTAGATGTGGTCATGGCAACTGATAGGGATGAACTTCTGGTAGAAAGAGCACGCCCTGAGGGTGATCAGTTCCCATTGGGTGTCCCTTTTATAACATCTTATTCGTTACAGCATAGGGGCATAAAACAGCTCATCAATAAACATTGGCATATTGCCACTAATGATAACATCCTGAAGGATATTTTACCAGAGAAACCAAGGGTGATTTTCAGGGGTGTTCAACCCTTGAGGAACCAGGTAGCCCTAAATGTTCTGAATCCCCCGGCTAATGGTAGAGGTTTTTTCGACCAATTAACTGGCTACAACAAATGTAGGCGGTGCAGAGTATGTTCTTTGAATTCCTGCCTTCAGAGACGAATTACATCCTTCACATCTACCGCCACAGGGCAGGGGTATACGATCAAACCTTGCATCACTTGTGCCACCACTGGGGTGGTCTATTTGTTGCAGTGCCCGTGTGGCCTGCAATATGTGGGCCGTACTAAACGCCCACTGCAAGTCCGCCTCAATGAGCATGTTACTAATATTTTGGTGGGCTTTAAAAACCATTCTGTTTCCAAACATTATCTCCTAAAACACAACAGAGATCCTTCAAACACCCTCTTCCTGGGGATTGATAAGTTTAACCACCTGCCTACCGGGCACGAAAACCCCCTTCCTGCCCAAGCCATTTTTCAGCATTCAGCGCTATCACACTTTGAATGACGATTGCGCGGTCGTGCGACGTGGCTCCCAAACAAAATTTGCGTTCTTTTTTTCCCACAAATAGAGCTTTCTTTTGGTGGTATTTGATCACCTCTGCAGTTTTTATTTTTTGCGCTATAAACAAAAGAAGAGCGTTAAGTTTGAAAAAAAAACACAATATTTTTTACTTTTTGCTATAATAAATATCCATTTTTTTATTTTTATTTTTTATTTTCCTCAGTTTAGGCCGATACGTATTCTTCTACATATTTTTGGTAAAAAAAATAAAAAATCACAATAAGCGTATATTGATTGGTTTGCGCAAAAGTTATACCATCTACAAAATAGGGGATAGATATATAGCATTTTTTTTTTTTTACTAGTAATGGCGGCGATCTGCGATTTTTATTATGACTGCGATATTGCGGCGGAAACAGCGGACACTTTTGACACATTTTTGGGACCATTCACATTTATACAGCGATCCCTGCTATAAAAATGCATTGATTACTGTATAAATGTGACTGGCAGGGAAGGGGTTAACACTAGGGGGTGAGGAAGGGGTTAAATGTGTTTCCTAGATGTGTTCTAACTGTGGGGGAGGGGACTGACTGGGGGAGGTGACCGATGGTTGTCCCTATGTACAAGGGATACACCATCGGTCTCCTCTCCCTGACAGGACGTGGATCTGTGTGTTTACACACACAGATCCACTGCCCTGCTCGGTTACTGGACAATCGCGGGTGCCAGGCGGCCAACGGGCACGCGCATTGGGTCCCCAGTGACGCGGCGCGCGCGCCGCCTTGCTGCTTTTAAAGGCAGGATGTCATATGACAGAACAAGAGTCTTCCGCCTGCCCTCATTTGACGGTGGGCGGTAGACAACTGGGTAAACCCAATTGGAGGGGGAGCCATTTGGTGAGGGAGATTTCCAAGCTAGAGATGGCTTGGATCTACCGTCTAAAAACATATGCCCCCTATGGGTTGAACATTGAAACAGATGTTAATGCTTTTATTAAAAATGCTTGACTTGGCCAAAATATATACCCGTTGTGACATGCATGGATGGACATTTATACCATTTAGAAAGGTTTTTTCCCCTTTTTTTTCTTTTCCTTTTTCTTTTTAGTTAAAATAGCTTTGAATTAGGCGCCACACATTAGTCACCTTATTGAGGATCATTGTGTTTTTGATACTGATATCCATATTAGTATAGGTTTTTTATATTTCTTTAACACTATATTTATATCTTTTTATATAATATATTTATAGTAATACACACATTTCAGTCATTGTTGACACAATGACCTCACCAGGTTTGGTAATATAATTTTATTATATTAATTTACATACCCATACCTCACCTATTCTGTAATTAATCACAATAATTCAGAATGGATGCTTTTCACCTTTATTCCACTAGGTGTCACTAGTTCCATATTCGTTCGTTGCTGTGGGTATGGATGATCTGGGATGTTATTAGTATAATAGTTAATAGCATATCCTTTACAGATATAACACTGGGATTTATCTAACAAAATCCTTTTTCATTTTTGGTTGTGGGCTAATAAGACAGGGGTCGGGGGGTTTCATTTGTCCAAAGGAAGCAGTCGTTGACTCTAGCTGTTCCTATTGGGTTAGTTTAAATGCAAGTTCTAGCACTTTTGCCCACAACTAATATGGCGCTGATGGCCATTCTCTCGCATCTCACAACGAGGTCTGGCTTTACTTAATGTGGTGGATCACTGTGGCGCCCTATTCCCATTGAGAACGTCTGTTAATGACGAAACGCGTATGGGAGGACACGCAGTGACGTCCCCACGCTGATGTGAGGAGGAAGGGTTCCTTGTATGCCGACCGGCAATCTTTTTTAACGCTGTTTTTACCTTTGATTATTGTAAGTACAATTTATCTTTTTTAATAAATACCATATTTTACACTATGGTCCCCCTTCTTTTCTGCACATACATGTCAATTGATCAGATAAGCACGGAAGGATTTTGAGATCCGGAGCTTCCACCCTACAAATATCCATCTTGGTGTTCTCTTCCTTTGGAGGTGAAAGGCCTCGGCTGGGCTATAGCCGACTGCTAAATTGAGCTTGCCCTCTGGTAAGCGGCTATTACATTTGGTGGTGGGATCTTCACTCATTATGGACTGCCTATGGAGTCACTGTGGTGTTGTTTAATCAATACTTTAAGAACTAGGATATGATTATAGACTGTTGTTCGGTGTCCCAAACCTGATACACACCTACCACACTACGTTTCCTGTTTTTGGGAACTTTTGAACTTTAATGTTTGGCGCAGCTTCATTTTTTCTATTGCTGTTTTGTGTTTATCCCACTCACCTGCTGCCTTTAGTAATTTATTTGTTTCAGAGTCAGCGCGGTTTTTCCTGTGTGTGATACAGCTACGGCAATTTGCGGGAACGAGCCAACCTGCCACAGTATAATGACAGCGGCTGGTCGGCAAGTGGTCTCTGATACTTTTTATTACATCATGCACTGCATTGTGCGCATGCGCTATGCGAACACTGCCTGCAGGTAGAACAGGAAGGATAAAAGAAAAAAGGTAAAGCAGAAAAACATTTTCTTTTCCTAAAAGTGTGATTTTTAAATCAACGCTCAAAGATGCTTGCTGTTGTGAAATTTAGGGAAAGGGGGAAGGTCCACTGTAAGGGGGGACTGCATGCAAAAATCAAGAATAAAAAGTGTGGGGTCCCCCCAAAAATCTATATCAGAGCCTTATCAGAGCATGCAGCTTTGCTGGCCATAAAAAGTCACCCCCCCCCCCTGTTTTGGGGATTTTTTTCCTGTGTTTCCTACAGATACAGCAGCCTGTTGAAATGAATGGACTGCTGTGCCCTTGCAAATGCCAGGAAACACTTAGATGTGAACCTAGCCTTAAGCCCTGTACACTCGATCGGATTTCCTATGGATTTTAGTCTGATGGATTTGTCCATCGGAAATCCGATGAAGCTGACTTCCATCAGTCTTGCCTACACCCCATCAGTCAAAAAACCGACCGTTCCAAACGCGGCGACGTAAAACACTCCGATGAGCCGAGAAAAATTAAGTTCAATGCTTCTGAGCATGCGTCGACTTGATTCTGAGCATGCGTGGGTTTTTTATCCGATGGACTTGCCCATAGACAATCGGAATTTTCTATCGGTTTTTGATGCATCGGAAAATTTTAAAACATGTTCTTTTTTTAAAAACCGATGGAAAAAAGGCCGATGGGTCCCATACACGATCGGTCTGTCCCTTGAAAAAAATCCATCGGACGGTTTTCATCGGTAAAACCGATCGTATGTACAGGGCTTTAGACTTACACCCCTTTCACTTGTTCCCAATTGCCAGTAAAGCTGGCCATAGACGGTGCGATTCACCTATCAACACAGTCAGCTGCTGGCAAAAATCGCATGAAAAATCTGACAGGCTGGCTGTACCCAAGTTGATCTATCAGTCAACTTGGCTACAATCAGCCTGCCCATACATGGTTTGAATCTTAACTTGTCCCTGCTGAACCGGTCAAGATTCAAACCCTCTTAAGACAACCCTTCATATTGATCGATTAATACAGTGGTTCTCAACTCCGGTCCTCGGGACCCACTAACAGGCCAGGTTTTAGGTATTCCCTCGGGGGAGATGCAGACTAGAATACGGCAATCACTGAGCAGAAAACAATCTCACCTGTGATGCAGTTCAGTTATCTTGCAAACCTGGCCTGTTAGTGGGTCCCGAGGACCGGAGTTGAGAACCACTGGATTAATAGAAACAGGTGGGAAGAAAAATGGGATAGGCAGCCCTTAAAGTGGAAGTAAACCCTCCTATCATTTTCAGGCAAGGAAGCTGCCATCTTGGCCTCTATTTAATCTTCAACTGCCATGATGCTGCACATGTGATCAGTTGTGACACCAGCCATTGGATGATTTGACAGTTTGGTTGAGAGCACAACCAATGTGACAGTTGGCATTCCCGGCATGCCGGGAATGTAACTGCTTTTTGAAACTGTTAAATCAATGGGTTTACTTCCGCTTTAACACTCCCAGGAAGTACATAAATGAGTATGCTAGAGTCACCCTGATTTTTTGGGGGGGTCAAATAAAGGTATGTGCAGGCAACCTGGTGTTTGAACAACATTGTATTGTCACAATCTGTTCAGTGCTTACTTTAAGTTATTTAGAGCCTCAAAATATACATTAAAATACCAAAGAATATATCTCTTAGGTTCAGCCAAGCAAGATATTTTAATTATTAAATGATCACTAAAATATTGCCACATATAGAGATACACTATAGTACCAAAAGTATTGGGACACCTGCCTTTACTTTGAACTTGAAGTTTAAACTGATCCACATCATTTGGTGGAGGGGGAATTATGGTGTGGGGTTGTTTTCCAGGGGTTGGACTTGGCCCCTTAGTTCCAGTGAAGGGAAATCTTAAGGCGTCAGCATACCAAGACATTTTGGACAATTTCATGCTCCCAACTTTGTAGGAACAGTTTGGGGATGACCCCTTCCTGTTCCAACATGACTGCGCATCAGTGCACAAAGCAAGGTTCATAAAGACATAGATGAGCGAGTTTGGGGTGGAGGAACTTGACTGGCCTGTACAGAGTCCTGACCTCAACCCAATAGAACACCTTTGGGATGAATTAGAGCAGGCACTTCTAAGACTGGGATGCCAATAAAGTTCATGTAAAGGCAGGTGTCCCAATACTTGAGCCAGGCCTTCTCGTCCAACATCAGTGTCTGACCTTCTGGAAGAATGGTCAAACATTCCCATAGACACACTCCTAAACCTTGTGGACACCTTGTTGAAGCTGTTATAGCTGCAAAGGGTGAGCCAACTCAATATGGAACCCTATGGACTAATACTGGGATGCCATTAAAGTTCATGTGCGTGTAAAGGCAGGTGTCCCAATACTTTTGGCAATATAGTGTATGTGTATGTTAGTTGTTGTTTTGTATGTATAAAACAGCCCAAACATAATAGTGCACATTTTGTTTTGTTTTTTATCCTACCTAAAACACACTGACACTAAACCTTGCGAACAGCCTTCCTAGAAGAGTTGAAGCTGTTATAGCTGCAAAGGGTTGGCCAACTCAATATTGAACCCTATGTACTAACTTCGAAGACTGGGATGCCAATAAAGTTCATGTGCATGTAAAGGCAAGTGTCCCAATACTTTTGGCAACATAGTGTATCTCTTAGGTTCAGCCAAGCAAGATATTTGAATTAATAAATGATCACTAAATTATTTCCACATATAAAAATACATTCATGATCCCTTTACGTGAAAGATTTGCAGTTCCTTGCTGATATTTTGCTGCTGTACAACATATTGAGCCAGCCAAATTGCATACCTCTCAACTTTTTGAGAAGGGAACGAGGGACACCTATTAGCAAAAGTATGAAAGCATAGGGCACGCCCCCTACCACGCCCCTTTATTTTTTTTATTTTTTTTACCACAACTATTCCTTTCTATTGGCTATCGAAATTTACAAATGCAGCAATTTAGAAATTGGATGAAAAGTTTAGTACTGGAAAACACTTTTTGAAAGGTAAAAAGTGAATTTTTTATATACAGCTATATAGATCAGACCAAAATGAGGGGGAAAGAAGGACAGAGGGACATTGCACCAAATCGGGGACAGTCCCCCAAAATCAGGGACAGTTGGGAGCTATGCAAACTGTTCCATATTTCTGCAATCTTCCACAATGACAGCTTTCTAAATTGTTCAGACAAATTCAAATGTGTAGATAAGCACACAATATTTCTCCTGTCTGCCATGTCCAATCTCTCCACTCATGTGCTAGTTATTTCTGTGGATACCCCAGCAGGATTCTCTATGCCTAGTGGGAAGTGTTCATTTAGAATGATCGTATGGTATAACAGTGGCGGCCCATCCATAGGGGGCACCCGGGCGCCGCCCCCCCTCCTGTGGTTACCAAAAAAATAAATAAATACATTTTTTAAAAAACGGGCCCTTTAAGAGTTTTTTTTTAATTATTTTTTTAAGGTCTTTTTTTCACACATGGCGGCGCGACCATAGTGGGCGCAGAAGCGCCGCTACCGCTCGCTTCTGCGCCCGGCCGTCACTCACCACAACAATACATAGGTTCATGCATTGCATGAACCTATGTATTGCTGCCGCCCACTATTCAGATGGCCGGCCCCTTGAGCGCCGGCCATCTGAATCACAGCGTCTGATTGGCCTTTATGAGTGCCTATCAGAGCCAGCAGGCTCTGATAGGCTTCCCGACTACAGCCTGAGGGCTGTAATCGGCTTCTAAATATCTAATGAGAGGACACACAGGGGTGCGTTCCTTGGCCAATCAGGTTCACCGGGTCTGGTTACCGGTAACCTGATTGGCTGAAGTGACATCGAGGGCGGGAGAAGACATCGAGGACGGAAGAAGGACGGCGCTGACTCGAGGAAGGTAAGTGCAGGGCTGGGGGGGACAAACTGGCTGTATTATGAGGACAAACTGGCTGCATATGGGGGAGAAACTGGCTGCATTATGGGGGAGAAACTGGCTGCATTATGGGGGAGAAACTGGCTGCATTATGGGGGATTAACTGGCTGCATTATGGGGGAGAAACTGGCTGCATTATGGGGGAGAAACTGGCTGCATTATGGGGGAGAAACTGGCTGCATATGGGGGAGAAACTGGCTGCATATGGGGGAGAAACTGGCTGCATTTGGGGACAAACTAGTGGCGTTTGGGCACAGTGGCTGCGTTTAATGGGCACAGTGGCGGCAATTGATGATTTTTTTTTTCAGTTTGTTTGCGCCCCCCCAAAAAATTTGAGCACCAGCCGCCACTGGGTAAATATATTCAGCTGTAAGCGAAACATCTGGAGATAGTCATTTTAATGTAATTACATTCATTAGTGAAACCATGGCAATTTAAGCTCTAATGTTCACAAAAGGAAAAAATAAAATAAAAATGTTTGTCTCAAAAATGAAATATTATTGGCATCGCTAGAGTCCTCATTACATAGAAGTCATGAAACCCATAGTAAGCAGAGCGAATCGTAACCATATAAAAGTAAAAGTAGCTACAAAATCTATATGCACAAGGCCAGAGGAGATCTGGCGGCAATAACAAAGATAGACTGATTCCAAGTATTCTGTGTACAGGTCACACCTCAGTATGTTCCTATTTTGTGCAGATTAAATAGAGACTTTTTTGCCAGCTGTTAACCTTGGGTCAAGTTTTCCTTTGTACAACAGATAAAGGAGATTCACTATTCACTGAGCAGTGTGGTTCACAAGTGAGTCTAGCCAGAAGTTACTGAAGCAAAACATTCTTCTAGCTTGCAACGTTCAGCATGAGAGAACAATTTTCTGTTAGCTGCTTGTGGAAAAGTCAGCCCTCCAGCCTTTATCAATAAGGAGCACAGCCTGGCCTAATTGAGACTGTCAACATGATGCAAAGGAAAAAAAATGTGAAATTCTGATTTTCCTTTTTTATCAGGCTTCCATGGTAACCAAACTCTTTACAGACTTCTTTATAGCCTCAGAAATTGAACTTATTCATTTTTCAATGTATAATGTAGTCACATTCGTTAAATTATTCTACTACTGTAACGGAACCAGAGCTCATTTTAAAGAGTCACTTCACTCAAAAGTGCAATGTCGAAAATGAAGGGAAGCCAACAGCAGTTCAATCTCTTCATCTTTATAAAAGTATGAAAGGAGGCCGTGCTCATGAACATTTTGGCTTTACCAACCCCGCACAGGTTAGAACAGAACATGATCTGACCACTGTTCAATCAGCAGGTGACTAGAGACATGAGCATCCAACCAGAACTCTATAAAGGGAAGGTAAAGGGTAAAGGGTAATGGTTGTAGGTCAATGTGCTCATGAACATTTTGGCTTTACCAACCCCGCACAGGTTAGAACAGAACATGATCGGACCACTGCTGAATCAGCAGGTGACTAGAGACATCAGCATCCAACCAGAACTCTATAAAGGGAAGGTGAAGGGCAGTGGTGGCTGGTGCTCAAAATTTTTGGGGGGCGCAAACAAACAAACAAAAAATAAAACATCAATTGCAGCCTCACTGTGTCCAAAACGCAGCCACTGTGCCCATCAATTGTCGCCACTGTGCCCATCAATTGTCACCACTGTGCCCATCAATTGTCACCACTGTGCCATCAAACGCAGCCACTGTGTTCATCAATTTTCGCCACTGTGCCCAGCAATTGTCGCCACTGTGCCATCAAATGCAGCCACTGTGCCCAGCAATTGTCACCACTGTGCCATGTCATCAATTGTTGCCACTGTGCCATCAATTGTCGCCACTGTGCCATCAAACGCAGCCACTGTGCCATGCCATCAAACGCAGCCACTGTGCCATGCCATCAAACGCAGCCACTGTGCCATCAATTGTCGCCACTGTGCCATCAATTGTCGCCACTGTGCCATGCCATCAAACGCAGCCACTGTGCCATGCCATCAAACGCAGCCACTGTGCCCATCAATTGTCACCACTGTGCCAGCAATTGTCACCACTGTGCCCATCAATTGTCGCCACTGTGCCCATCAATTGTCGCCACTGTGCCATCAATTGTCACCACTGTGCCATGCCATCAAACGCAGCCACTGTGCCATGCCATCAAACGCAGCCACTGTGCAATCAATTGTCACCACCGTGCCCATCAATTGCCGCCAGTTTGCCCCCTCAAAAACCGCCAGATTGCTTCCCTCAGTCCCCCAGCACTTACCTTTCTCGGGTTAGCCATCCTCCCTCGATGTCTTCTCCCAAGTCCCGACCTCGATGTCGCTTCAGCCAATCAGGTTACCGGTAACCAGATCCGGTGAACCTGATTGGCTGAGATGCGTGTCAGTGTTCAACAAGGAACGCACCCCCCGTGCATCCCTTGGTGAACTATTTGGAAGCCGATTACAGCCTGAGGGCTGTAATCGGAAAGCCTATCAGAGCCGCTGGCTCTGATAGACACTTCCAAAACACACCCACCGCCAGCCACCGCTCTAATTCAGATGGCCAGCCATCTGAATAGTGGGCGGCAGCAGCAGCGGCGACAATACACAGATTCATGCAATGCATAAATCTGTGTATTGCCTTTTAGTGGCGGTGCAGGAGCGAGAGGGGGCGGCGCTCCGGCACCCTCTATGGACGCACTGCCACTGGTGAAGTGTAATGGTTGTAGGTCAATGTGCTCATGAACATTTGGGCTTTACCAACCCCGCAGAGGTTAGAACAGAACATGATCTGAGCACTGCTCAATCAGCAGGTGACTAGAGACATGAGCATCCAACCAGAACTCTATCAAGGGAAGGTAAAGGGTAATGGTTGTAGGTCAATGTGCTCATGAACATTTGGGCTTTACCAATCCCGCAGAGGTTAGAACAGAACATGATCTGTCCACTGCTCAATCAGCAGGTGACTAGAGACATGAGCATCCAACCAGAACTCTATAAAGGGAAGGTAAAGGGTAATGGTTGTAGGTCAATGTGCTCATGAACATTTGGGCTTTACCAATCCCGCAGAGGTTAGAACAGAACATGATCTGTCCACTGCTCAATCAGCAGGTGACTAGAGACATGAGCATCCAACCAGAACTCTATAAAGGGAAGGTAAAGGGTAATGGTTGTAGGTCAACTCTATTTAAAGCTGAGTTCTGCCCCCCCCCCCCCAGCAAAAATATTTAAAGCCAGCAGCTACACATACTGCAGCTGCTGACTTTTAAAATTAGGACACTTACCTGTCTTGGAATCCAGAAATGTTGGCACCCCAGCCAATGATTCCATCGGCTCTCGGGTGCTGCCACCGCCATTTGTTTACAGCCGGTTCCCTACTGCGCATGCGCGAAGCACACTGTGCTTTCTGAATGGCTTGGCAGCAGAGGAGGGGGGGTAAACGTCCAAGTGATCCCACCGCAGCCAGAGCTCTCGGAAGTGGGGACGAGTACCTGTCAAAAACAGGTGCCCGCTCCCCCCCGAAAGGTAGCAAATGTGGCACTGGAGGGAGGGAGGAGGCAGCTAAGCAGAGCTTGCACTTTTGGGTGGAACCGCTTTACATTGAAATTCTTATACATTTTAACCACTTGCCGACCAGCCGCCATCATTATACTCCGGCAGGTCGGCATGTTCCCGCGAACCGTCGTAGCTTTACGTCGGCCCTTTAAGTGGGGATAGCAGGCGCGCGCGCATGCCCGCTGCACTGCGGGGGTGCCGATGCACGTGGCCAGCGGTCGCGATGACCGCCGGTCACACACGATTGCGGGCATGAGAGCCAGAACAGGGACGTGTGTGCAAACACACAAATCCCTGTTCTGTGAGGAGAGGAGGGACAGATCGCGTGTCCCTACTAGCTAGGGACAACTCTTCATTTTCGATATGAGACTAACATGCAAAAATAAAATGGCTTATCATTCGTCCGATAATCTCATTGTGTGGACCAGGCATTAGGCAGGACTACAGTATCAGGAAATTATCAGCAAGATTTTTGGAAGGATCAACAGGGATTCTTTTTGCACTAATGGAACAAATATAAAAAAATGCTTTCAATAGTAATTAACAGACAAAAATGGACAAGAGAATTCTTTGTCAGGGTTTACATACCCTTCAACATATTAGAATTTTCTAAAACATTCAGTCATAATCAAGTTAACCACTTCAGCCCGGAAGATTTGGCTGCTCAATGACCAGGCCATTTTTTGCGATACGGCACTGCGTCGCTTTAACCACTCAAGGACCGCCTCACGCTGATATATGTCGGCAGAATGGCATGGATGGGCACATCAATGTACAGGTACGTTGCCCTTTAAGAGCCCAGCCGTGGGTCGCATGCGCGCCGCCGGCAGCGTGTTTGCGACCCGATCCTGAGCTCCGTGACCGTGCCCGCGGGACCCGCGGACACGATCGCCGCCGGTGTCCCGCGATCGGGTCACAGAGCTGAAGAATGGGGGAGAGGTGAGTGTAAACAAACCTTTCCCGTTCTTCTCCGTGGCAAGTCAGTGATCGTCTGTTCCCTGTCATCAGAACAGACGATCAGTGACGTGTAACGTGTAGCCACGCACCCCTACAGTAAGAATCACTTCTTAGGGTACACTTAACCCCTACAGCGCCACCTAGTGGTTAACCCCTTCACTGCCAGTGTCATTTTCACAGTAACCAGTGCATTTTTATAGCACTGATCGCTGTGAAAATGACAATGGTCCCAAAAATGTGTCAAAAGTGTCCGATGTGTCCGCCATAATGTCGCAGTCACGAAAAAAATCGCTGATCACCACCATAATTTGTAAAAAAAAAAAAATTAAGTAAAAAATGCCATAAAACTACCCCCTATTTTGTAAACGCTATAACTTTTGTGCAAACCAATCAATAAACGCGGATTGCATTTTTTTTTTTACCAAAAATATGTAGAAGAATACGTATCGGACTGTGTAAAAAAAATTTTTTTATATATTTATTATCGCAAAAAGTAATAAATATTGTTTTTTTTTCAAAATTGTCGCTTTATTTTTGTTTATAGCGCAAAAAATAAAAACCGCAGAGGTGATCAAATACCACCAAAAGAAAGCTCTATTTGTGGGAAAAAAAGGACGCCAATTTTGTTTGGGAGCCACATCGCACGACTGCGCAATTGTCAGTTAAAGCGATGCAGTGCCAAATCGCAAAAAGGGGCCTGGTCCTTTAGTTGCATATTGGTCCAAGTGGTTAACTGACAATTGCGCAGTCGTGGGCCGCTGTACCCAAACAAAATTCACGTCCTTTTTTCCCGACAAATAGAGCTTTCTTTTGGTGGTATTTAATCATCTCTGCAGTTTTTATTTTTTGCGTTTATAAACAAAAACAAAAGACAATTTTGAAAAAAAACACAATATTTTGTACTTTTTTGCTATAATAAATATCCCTAACGTTTTTTTAAAAAAAGCAAATTTTTTCCTCAGTTTAGGCCGATATGTATTCTACATATTTTTGTAGCGTATATTGATTGGTTTGCAAAAATTTTATAGCGTCTACAAAATAGGATAAAGATTTATGGCATTTTTATTATGATTTTTTTTACTAGTAATGGCGGTAATCAGCGATTTTTATCAGGACTGCGACATTATGGCGGACAGATCGGACAATTTTGACACATTTTTGTGTCAAAAAAAAATGTGCTGAAAAACTTGGCTTATACTCGAGAATATACGATATATATTTTTTCAAATAAGCTATAATATTGCTTGCACCCATAACACAATAACACAGGTTTTGCAGATTATTAAGAATGTATTTTTTTCAAAGCTAGATCATAGCGGTAGCTGTTAGAACACAGGTGGGGTTGAAATGCAAGAGCTGCTATCAGTATCTAGCAATGTATATGTTATATTTTATATTTACCTGACCAGAATGTGAAAAAATATTTTTAAAGAATGTAACTTTTACCTGAGCATAAGAGAAATATATACAAAACACAATCATTTCCTTCTAAAGTGACCCTTTGGGTACTTTCACACTAAAGCGCTGGGTGCGTCGGCGGTAAAGTGACGCTATTTTTAGTGGCGCTTTACCGTCGTTTTTCCCATGATTTTCGGCCGCTAGTGGGGCGGTTTTAATCCCCGCTAGCGGCCAAAAAAGCTTTAATATTACTTTAACTGTAATATTATATATATTTTTTTAAATAAGCTTTAATATTGCTTGCACCCATAACACAATAACACAGGTTTTGCAGATTAAGAATGTTTTTTTTCAAAGCTAGATCATAGCGGTAGCTGTTAGAACACAGCTGGGGTTGAAAAAATTTGAAAATGCCAGAGCTGCTATCAGTATCTAGCAATGCATATGCTATATTTTATATTTACCTGACCAGAATGTGAAAAAATTATTTTTAAAGAATGTAACTTTTAGACCTGAGCATAAGAGAAATATTTACAAAACACAATTATTTCCTTCTAAAGTGACCCTTTGGGTACTTTCACACTGAAGCGCTGGGTGCGTCGGTGGTAAAGTGCCTCTATTCTTAGACCGCTAGCGGGGCGGTTTTAATCCCCGCTAGCGGCCGAAAAAGGGTTAAACCCGCCCGCAAAAACACTGCTTCAATGGCTAGGGGCGCTGTAGGAGCGGTATATTCACCGCTCCTACAGCGCCTTAAAGAGGCGGCTGGCAGGATTTTTTTTACCGTCCTGCCAGCGCAACGCTCCAGTGTGAAAGCCCTCAGGCTTTCACACTGTATATAAAGGAGCGGCTCTTTCAGGGCACTTTGCAGGCGCTATTTTTAGCGCAATAGCGCCTGCAAAGCGACTGTGTGAAAGCAGCCTTTCCCTTTTTTTTTTTTTTTTACCTGAGTAAAACAGCCCCCTGTTACCCAAAAAATGTATAAATGCCTGTCTTGCAGCTTATGCCTTGTACACACGATCGGAATTTCCAATGAAAAAAGTCAGACGGAATTGTGTATGCAAGACAGCCTGAATTAAATTCCAATGGAGAATTCCATCGGATTTTATCCCATCGGAAATTCCGATCGTGTGTACAGAGCATAACAGTGCATCCAGAAAGTATTCACAGCGCTTCACTTTTTCCACATTTTGTTACGTTAAGTTACAGCCTTATTCCAAAATTGATTAAATTCATTATTTTCCTCAAAATTCTGCAAACAATACCCCATCATGACATTGTGAAAGGAGTTTGTTTGAAATCTTTGTAAATGTATTAAAAATAAAAAACAAAAAATTAGATGTACCAGCCTTTGCCATAACACTCAAAATTGAGCTCAGGTACTTCCTGTTTCCACTGATCATACTTGAGATGTTTCTAAAACTTGACTGGAGTCCACCTGTGGTAAATTCAGTTGATTGGACATGATTTGGAAAGGCACACACCTGTCCATATAAGGTCCCACAGTTAGCAGTGCATGTCAGAGCCATTAAGTCCAAGGAATTGTCTGCAGACCTCCTTGTATCAAGGAACAGATCTGGGGAAGGGTACAGAAAAATGTCTGCAGCATCGAAGGTCCCAATGAGCACAATGGTCTCTATCATTCATAAATGGAACAAGTTTGGAACCACCAGGACTCTTCCTATAGCGGAATGCCGAGCCGAACTTAGCAATCGGGGGAGAAGGGCCTTAGTCAGGGAGGTGACCAAGAACCCGATGGCCACTCTGACAGAGCTCCAGCATTTCTCTGTGGGGAGAGGAGAACCTTCCAGAAGAACAACCATCTTTGCAGCACACCACCAATCAGGCCTGTATGGTAGAGTGGCCAGATAAAAGCCACACTTCAGTAAAGGACACATGACAACTCGCCTGGAGTTTGCCAAAGGGCACCTGAAGGACTCTCAGACCATGAGAAGCAAAATTCTCTGGTCTAATGAAACAAAGATTGAACTCTTTGGCCTGAATGGCAAGTGTAATGTCTTGAGGAAACCAAGCACTGCTCATTACCTGGCCAATACCATCCCTACAGTGAAGCATGGTGGTGATAGCATCATGCTGTGGGGATGTTTTTCAGCGGCAGAAACTAGAAGACTAGTCAG
This sequence comes from Rana muscosa, assembly GCA_029206835.1. NCBI lineage: Eukaryota > Metazoa > Chordata > Amphibia > Anura > Ranidae > Rana > Rana muscosa. The sequence continues at coordinate 113,371,943 of CM055123.1, forward strand.
GATCTAAGGAAAGATGAATGCAGCAATGTACAGAGACATCCTTGATAAAAACATGCTCCAGAGCACTCTGGACCTCAGCCTGGGGCGAAGGTTTATCTTCCAACAGGACAACGACCCTAAGCACACAGCCAAGATAACAAAGGAGTGGCTATGGGACAACTCTGAATGCCTTGAGTGGCCCAGCCAGAGCCCAGGCTTGAACCCGATTAATCATCTCAGGAGAGATCTGAAAATGGCTGTGATCCGATGCTCCCCATCCAACCTGATGGAGCTTGAGAGGTCATGCAAAGAAGAATGGGGGAAACTGCCCAAAAATAGGTGTGCCATGCTTGTAGCATCATACTCAAAAAGACTTGAGGCTTTAACTGGTGCCAAAGGTGCTTTAACAAAGTATTGAGCAAAGGCTATGAATACTTATGGACATGTGATTTTTCTTTTTTTTTTTTTTATGAATTTGCAAAGATTTCAAACAAACTTCTTTCACATTCTCATGATGAGGTATTGTTTGTAGAATTTTGAGAATAATAATGAAATTAATCCATTTTGGAATAAGGCTGTAACATAACAAAATGTTGGAAAAGTGAAGTACTATGAATACTTTCCGGATGCACTGTATACAAGATTTTACTCCACAATAGTACAACGTCAAATTGTAAAAAAATGTATGTTAATTCTTTACATTTCTTTTTTGTGTGCCCTTGCAAGAAAAAAAATACAATGTGTGAGACAAACTAATCATTACATGCATTAAAACCTTAACATAATCATGCTTTCAAATTCATTTTCCCCATGGGCTATTATCACTTTTTTGTGTTTCCCACAACAGACATAATTTTCAAGAAGAAATGAGGTTGGAGAGCATTGATTTGACTTGCGTTGGTATGTTCAGTAATATTATGCTGTGATGGAAATAATTCTAGAACTAATTGGCATGAGACTATAATGCTGTTTAGAAATCATTTGTCATTATATTGCTGACTGGGAGAAAGTGACCTTCCCATTCACTGTCCGTTATTAATTGTGGCACATTATTCTTCATATAATATATTCAAGCACTTAATGCAGAGTAAGTGTTTCTTAGTCTTTTTACTCGGGTTATAGGTCTGCAAGCTCTAAATATATTACATTAAAACTAATGGCATCTATTTTCTGCAGTAAAGCACACAGTATGCAGTACAATTAACTATCTGTAAGGCCTCGTACACACGGCCGAGATTCTCGTCTAAAAAAACATGTCGTTTTTTTCGACGAGATTCCTGGACAAGAAAATTGTCCCGGCCGAGTGTACACACGCTCGTTTCAAAGAACCGCGGTTCTTTGAATGGAGCGTACGCGGTGACGTCATCGACTACGACGAGCATGCACTCGTCACATTCGATGCCGTCGCCGCCATCTTGGTATACCCTACGTATGCCTAGGAAGCTACCGCGCATGCGTCAAATTCATTTCGAACATGCGCGGGCTTCCCGGCGGACAGGTAAGTGTACACACACTCACTTTTCTCGTCGAGAAACAGGCTGACGAGAATCTCGATGAGAAAATAGAGAGCAGGTTCTCTATTTTCTCGTCGAGGATACTTGTCGGTTTTCTCGACGAGAAACCCGATAGCCGCGTACACATGACCGATTTACTCGGCAAGACATCTCTGCCAGCAAGTTTCTTGCTGGTTCTTGCCGAGAAAATCGGTCGTGTGTACGAGGCCTAAGTCATACTACTGGCATGAGCTTTGTCTGTAATGTAATACAACATTTATTATTGCATGTAGTGCAATTACAATGCAAAGAAAAAATAAACTATATCTAGCAAGAGAGCATGTCTTTTTGTTGCCAATACTCTTGTAGCGGCCTCACCCCCTCTGATTTGTCTAGGGGTATTTCGTATGTGAGGGTGAGATGCGCTACGGCCCATGTCCTCCCCATGGCAGTGGGTGAGGTGAAGGCCAGTACCAGATATTTTCCTCGGGCCTGTGTGTTTCAGTTAAGGACCAAGTCTTGCAGCGCTGACACTTCCCTTTGCTCCCATTAAACAGAGTACCACACACCGATAAAGGTCCAACTCTTGCTTTATTGTCACACTCACAATAAACAGTGCTTTAGCAGCCAACTGGTTGAGACCCAATAACAGTTCAATACAGTGGGGTGAGCAGGTCGAGGCACTATCCTGATTGTCAGCTAAACCACTGTGGTTTCACCAGCGGTTACTATAGCCATCGGCTAAGAGAGAACTTAGAACTTGTGAGTCTCTACCAGCAACTCAAGAGAATGTAGATAGGAGTACCTTCGCTGCGTTGTGGCCCCTGTCAGGGGGAGATCTCCCTCCAAGGGAGTTACCAGAGGCCCATCCATCACCGGGTTGATGCTGCTCCGGACTCTCCGGACGGGTGACCTCTCCAGCCTCCTCGCCTCAGACATGGGCCCCATCCACCTCAGGGACCCTCGGACTTCTCCACCCTCGCGGGACCCAGTCGAAGTCACCGGGCCCCAGGCCTCTGATTTAGTACCTCACCCCAGGCTGAAGGTGCCTGGGATGGATGCCAACTCTGCTCCGGCCAGGCCTAGGGCGCCTGGGCCGAAAACTCTGGCCTGCCCGCACCCAGGCCTAAAGTGTTTGGGCACATGATGAAGAAGATCCCCAAAAAAAGACCTTGTGGCAAGGACGTCTCCCCCTTTTATCTCCTCCATTGACGTCACGGCAGGTTCCCCGCCCTCGCCGTACCATCTCCGGAAGGGGACAAAAAGGACAGCACTGTGGCAGCGAATCTACCTTGAGCCTGCGGGTACCCCGCCACCCACAGGCCAAGGAGAATAATACACCACCCAATCCTCCACGAATACAAATGGTCCAATTCCTCTCATAATTTACACACCTGGATCATACTACCACCCAGGTGTATCCCACCTAAATTTAGAGACCCCGCTACACTCTTCATTCTCAAGTGCCCATGTGGGCAATGAGAACCTGTCTTTAGACTTTAGAGAAAACTCTTACTACAAGAAATGTGAAGGCTGCCATTGCTGATCTCTTTATGAAAAGTCAGTATCACTGACCTGAAACGGTCAGGTCCAGAAAGTCTGAATTTTCTGAACTACATACTTGTTCCTGATTAGTGATTAGGGATGAGGTTTGGGTTTACTATGGGATCAAGGCAAATTTTACCTGTTTGAGGTTTGTGGTCCTGAGGAACGAATGCAGGAAATGGGCTGTGTAAATTCTTTGCAAGCACAATGCACTCCAAGAGCCCATGAACATAGGTCAGTTGGCTTAGAACATTCAATGTTGGCTTAATGTGCCAGCTCCTTCATTATAAATGGCGGGGTAGGACACAGAGCAGCCATAGTGTCTGTGTATTGAAAGCTGCTGTTGGGAAAGGATAGGGGACGCTGACTTAATGCAAAGGGAAAGAATGTGGAAACCATACCTTAAGGCTGGGTTCACACTATTGAAAATTGGATGTGGGTTGCCCTGCATCGAAATTCGCATAGCAGGAGATTATGATCGTCTCTCTATGGAGTCCATTCACATATCTCCTCAGCGGCTCCGGTGCGAATTGCACAGGAGTCCTGTGCGTCTTTTGGTCCGTTTCAGGTCCGAATTCAGCCAAAAATTTGGGCTGAAACTCGGACCTGAAACTGTGAATGGAGATGCACCAGACTCCTGCTGTGAGCCGCTGCGTGTTCCAGTGTGAACCCACCCTAATTCTAATTGATAGCTCTTTGGTCAATCAACTCCTTTGTTGATTAAAATTGCTGCACTATGAAGCTAATCATCGAGGTCCCAGCTATTAAAAAATTTGCCTGGATGAAAATCAAAACATTAACAGTGCTTATTCAAATATTCATAAATATTCAGTGGTAAATATTTCCTACCGAGCAGTATATAATTGTCCACGCACTGTAAAATGCATGAGTTCCTAGACAGACAAAACATCTGTCGGTGAACAAAACAAAAACATGCAAGTAGTATTATCTCGAAATAGACAATTCTTCAAATGAAACAATAAAGTGCATCTACTCACCAGAGGTAAGTACAACTAGGGCCTATAGATTCCTCTCAAGAGGTAAAGGCTGTAGCTCCTCCTTAGATATCCAGCAAACTTTCACAGTCACGGTTCAAACAGGCAGATCACAACATGTAAAAATACAAGGGGATGCTCTCCATAGTGTAAAACCATTTATTAGAGATGAAAAAATCCCCCCGCATACAAGTTATGCTTACAAGAATATAAATTAAAATGGCATGTCTGAGCATGGCTCAAATGACCAGATATAGACGTAATGTGCTGACAGTGATTTGTCGTCAGAAGTCTAGAAAGCGGGCGACGTTGGTTGCAATGACGCTCTTGTTCATGTGATTGTGGGCGGCCGTTCGGCACGATTGCAGACAATGGGCGTCGCTGGGCGTGGGGTGATGTAGCTCCAGGAGCTCATCACCTCCTGGAGATCGAAAGTCGTATCCGTGGCGGTGAGTCCTGGGATGATGCTAGCTGTGCCTGACAGGTGAGTCGCGTCGCAACACGACTCATCCCTTAAATACACCCGGAGGGCGGGAAAGGGGCTTCTGCCTACGTTATCGCGAGCATCGCCACTGCCAGCAATGCCCATCATCAACGAACGTGACCAGCAACCGTGCTCGGGCACATGACCTTACACGTCAGACGTGTGCGTCACGGTGCCCAGCGACGCCCATTGACTGCAATCGTGCCCACCGGCCGCCCACAATCACGTGAACAAGAGCGTCATTGCAACCAACGTCGCCCGCTTTCTAGACTTCTGCCGACAAATCACTGTCAGCAAATTAGGTCTATATCTGGTCATTTGATCACACGTTATTTGTTAATGTTAAAATATTCTCCTGTGTGTATATATAAACAAGGCTTATCATTTCCAAACAATGTGCCTAAATCTTAAAAACGTACTACAACATTAAAATGCATATACCATTACTTATAATAAAAATGCACTTGCACTTTATATAAATTAATTATGCACAGAACAATAATATTAATATCATGATCTAATCTCATATTTTTAAAGAAAACTATAAACATTTTCCCATGCTTTAATAGGAAAAATATAACTGATGTGATTACCATCACACCAATTATATAATAGGAACATAGGCATTATAATAAAATCAGAGAATAAACTCAGTGATTAAAAACAGAGGATAAACTCATTGATTATGTCCTCTGCTTTGTAAAACTATGATTTGCTAAAAAAAAATGCGAAAATGACTAGAATTCATAAGTTGATTATAATCTATCAAATAATTCTAGGTCACTTTTTATATCAAATTTGATTTTTTTAAAACTGTAAATAAATAATATACAATATTCTCTTAAAGGCAACTAAAAATATATATGACCTTTAATAATTGCTAATAAAGCAATTCAGGTCCAGATCTATATTCAACCCATTAGGACTCAAAGTATTGGTCAAATAGATCCACTGGGTTTCACTTCTAGATAGTTCTCGGACCAAATTGGCCCCTCTCCATCTGGGGTGCAGTTTGTCAATCCCCTAAAATTTGAGGCCTGCTGGATTTCTGTCATGTTTCTGTCCAAAATGTAACGACACACTATGATCTTTGTAACCTATGGTTATGTTGTATATGTGTTCTGACACTCTTTTTGTGAGTGTTCTTTTTGTTCGGCCAATGTACATTAGCCCACACGGGCACTCAAAAGCGTACACTACATGTGTCGATATACATGATATAAATTCTTTAATTTGAAACTCATTACCATTTGCAGTTAATGCAAAGCGCGTCACTCCCCTAATATGGGTGGTGACTTGCTGACACGCTTTGCATTTCCTACAAGCAAAGAAACCCACACGGTCCCAAAACATTTGCGGTCTATTTGATGGGTCAAGGACCTTTTTAACCACCCAGTCGCCAAAGGATGTGTTTCTTCTATAAATGAAAGGTGGGTTGACTGGTAACGCTTTACTTAGGATTTTGTCCATTCTCAGGATGTCCCAGTGTTTCCTGAAAATGGGTTCAACCTCTCTGTATTGTTCGTGAAACACACTTATGAATCCCCATTCATATTTGGCATCCTGTTGTCTAAATCTGGGTAGCAGGCTAGATTGTTGTTCGACCCACCTCCCTTATGATCTCATCCAGTTGTAGGGCTATATATCCCTTTTGCACAAACCGATTTTTAATCTGTTCTGCTTGAACTTCGTAATCCATATCCGAGGAGCAGTTGTGACGTATGTGCATGAATTGACCCCTTGGTATGTTGCGTAACCATTGGGGATGGTGTCCGCTCTGTACAGGGATATAACTATTACGGTTGTTTGTTTTTTTTAAATGCCTTAGTTAATAATTGATTTTCTTTTCTCATGGTCGTAACATCCAAATAGTTTGTTGTCCCTACTCCAATTGAACTCCAATTTAATATTATTGGTTTTGCTGTTTAGCCAATTGGAATATTCAATCAATGATGATTCCGTTCCGTTCTGTTCATTAAAATCATACAGTTTTTCTCTAGTGGCGCCTGCCTTCTGTTTTTCTCTTTAAGCCTCATTATAACCTGCATTATTGGGAAGGTACCTGGAATCAAACTGTCCGTTATTTTTGCCTCCTAACGGTTGTTTGTTACCCCTCCCTCTATTGCTTTAGTTAGGCTGTACAGGTCTATTATCTCTTCTGGGGGGGTTTGACCTGAGCTGATGTAACATTTGCTCTATTACTGTGACTAGTAGTCCTATATGCGTTATCATTAGAAGATGAATTATCAATCATAGGTTCCGCTGGTGGTATAGTCAGACTTTCTGTGTTTTGCAATAAATGGAATTCTTTTTAAAATCATTGATATCCCTCCTAAACTTTTTTCTTTTTTTCTTTTATGTTTCTTTGTCAATTTTTTCTAGTCTCTTTTTTATCTCGTTATCAAAATTAATCAGTTGTTGTGTACATTTTATAGGGTCCAATTTGCCCTGTAGGTCAGAAATCTTTTTTTCTAATAGTGCCATTTTTTTCTTTTTACGCTCCAATACTAATTGTTGAAGTTTGAAACCTACTCCATTAAAAAAGTCCAACCATTCTGAGGTCCCAGCTATGTGTACACACCCAAGCAGATGCTATGTTCATTTAGAGGTAGTTGATCAAGGCACAGTTCTGTTTAATCATCCTCTTTAAAGCCACTCTTAGAGGCAATCTGGTCATGCCCATTGCTCTCTGTGGCATGCATAGCAGAACTTGTTTTTCAACTGATCCCAGGGGGGCTAATATTTTGTCTCACCGTGTTAGATTTTTATATGTAAACCAAGCAAATTCCTTGATAGGGGTTGTGACAGGGGGTCACTTTGGAGCACAGGGTGAGCAATGAAATAATGGACATTGAGAATATGTATGGGATTGTTTTAAAATGGGTCTGTAACATTATTCCCCAATATTGCCCAGGATCTGTAAATAGTTATTCTGTTGGTGCTGAACTCAACAGGTTAAATTAAGAGAGGCTGATGTGTCTCCTGTCTCCTTGTGTAATGCTAATGAGCCTCACCTATGCTACAGGCCCTTTCATTGTGATGATGTTGATTGGAGCTTGGTAGACCGGCTGGCTCCATATTATGGGATGTGGAAGTGTCTTCTGTGAGGAGGGGGGGGGAATCAACCCTCCTGCCTAAGACTGTTTATCAAAGGAGAAGTTTGAACCCACCTGACCTGTATCACCATTGTCATTGGACAGTTTAACCCGCCCTGTTCCCCCAAGGATGGGAGGGGAGGGTTTTGAAGAGAAATGTGTTACCATGTGTTTTGAAAATAAAGTCATTCCCTGTTTTGGAACTTGAATACAGCGCGTTGTCTCGTATCTGGGGGGAGAATCATTCGTATGGGGTCTTATTCGGCTGGTTGGAGTGTCTGGTGGCTTTCGTGTGGTTGGAAAGGGAATATCCTAACGGTGTTAACCCCTTTCATACTTGGGGTGCCGTTACAATTGTTGGCAAGCAGTGGGATTGATCCCCACAGCCGGAAGGACAGCTACAAGAGGACACAGGCCAATGGAAGCACAGTATGAATGGCTAAAGCTCTCCACCCTCAAAGACTTACTGGAGAACCGGGGAAGACCGGCCAACAACCGTAAGAAGAGGGACATTATCAGAGAACTGGTTTATATAAGAAAATCAGAGAACTAGTCGAAATGGATGGAGCTGAAAGACCCAACATAACAGAAAGGCCCAGCGTAACAGACAGGACACCCGAAGAGGCAAGTTTTGATCGGGCTGTTAACATAAGATTGGCACATTATGGTCCTAACCCTACAGCGGAGATCATAGACCGAGTTATAGCGGCTGTTGACATAAATTTGCTACAGCAAAGAGGTTCTGCAGCAGCAGAAGTCACAGCAGCACCAACTGAAAGGAGAAAGATACATTTTATTGCTTTTAAAAATTTCATTGAAACTGAAGGGGAGATTGATGGGTACCTTGCCGATTTTGAACGGCAATGTGCCCTACACCGGGTGCCCACAGAGGAATGGGTTACCATTTTGTCTGGGAAACTGTCTGGCCGGGCCAGTGAAGCGTTCAGGGCCATCCCAGATGAGGATATTATGAACTATGGACTGGTAAAAGAAACACTGTTGGCCAGGTATGCCGTCACACCGGAGGCATACCGGAGGCGGTTCCGAGAGACGAGCAAGCAGGCTGGAGACCCGTATACCGAGTGGGCATGCCGCCTACACCGCACGGCCTCTCACTGGGTCGCTGGGTGCCAAGCAGAATCTGGGGAAGAGGTGCTGCAGGTGTTCCTGCTGGAGCACTTCTTTGACAAACTGTCCCTGGAAGTCAGAGAGTGGGTCCGGGACCGAAAACCTTTCACCTTGCCTGAAGCAGCTCGCTTGGCGGATGAATACACAGACGCCCGCAAACTGGATACCCCTGTGGTCAAGGCAACAGCTCGGGTGGATTATCGATCAGCGGCACCCCCTCTGGCTATCGCCTACCAACCACAGTCGTACCGCCCTACAGCACCACCTCCAGCGGCCACTTATTCTTAGCAGCCCAGGTTCAACTCCCAGGACTACTCACAACCCATCAGGTGTTTCGGGTATAAACAGCTAGGGCACAAAAAGCCAGACTGTCCGTTGAATCCAGCCAGGCAGTCCCAGTCATGGAGACAGCCAGCAAGGGGGAACCGCAACACATCCATGACTGCGGCCCACTGCGTTGAGGAGGAAGAACATTGGGGCGTCCTGCACGAGGCTGATCCAATAAAAGCCGCTAACCGGGACAACAGGCAGCAACACAGGCAGACGGTCCGGGTTAATGGAACGGTAGCCAATGGCTTACATGATAGTGGCGCTACCATAACCCTACTACAGAAGAACCTCATCCCAGAGAGCCAACACACCGGAGACACTGTGGCCGTAAGAGTAGCGGGAGGTACCGTCTTCCGGCTACCTGTTGCCCGTGTTCACCTGGATTGGGGGGTTGGTTTGGGACACGTGAATGTGGGGGTGATGAAGGATTTGCCAGCGGATGTACTACTGGGGAATGATTTGAGCCCCCTCCTTTCTGCTTACGCCCCGATGGGCCCCGATGAAGTCAACCCCGTGACTACCCGCGCTCAGACACGTACTGCTGGAACCGGCCCGCTTGCTGCTGAGACACATGTGAGACTACCTACCCCGACACGTACCTTAGATCAGGCGCTCTTAGGCTGGGATACCCCAGAAGCATTCGGGAGGGAAACTCGGGAGGACCCGACCTTACACAAGTATAGGGCTAAGGCAGATACTCAGGAAAGGGGAATAGATGGGGAGCTTTTTGAATGGGTGGGGGATAGACTGTATAGGATCCCTAAGCCAGCTCGGAGAAGTAAGGCCCCTTCGCAGAAACGACAGCTGGTGGTACCTAAGAAATACCAGCTGGAGATTCTGCGAATCGGGCATGATGTACCGCTAGCAGGACATCTAGGGTTCCGTCGTACAGCCCATAGGATCACACAGAATTTCTTCTGGCCCAATTTTAGCCAGGATGTGCGACAATACTGCAAAACGTGTGACACATGTCAACGGATAGGTAAGAGGGGGGACCACCCTAAGGCTAAACTCATGTCCATGCCTATTATTGGGGAGCCCTTTTACCGCATAGCCGTTGACATTGTGGGTCCCCTGGCCAGGCCTAGTCCATCCGGGAAGAAGTATATTCTCACTGTGGGGGACTACGCCACCCGTTACCCAGAGGCAGTGGCTATGTCTAACATTGAAGCAGAGACAGTAGCTGATGCCCTGGTTAAGATTTTTACCAGAGTGGGGTTCCCTAAGGAGATTCTCTCTGACCAGGGAACCCAGTTTACTGCGGTGCTCACCCAGCAGTTGTGGAAGGTGTGAAATATTAAGCCCTTGCTGAGCTCACCTTACCACCCCCAGACTAATGGTCTCTGCGAACGCTTTAACGGGACCCTTAAGCAAATGCTGAGGACCTTTTCGGACGCTTGCAGAGACTGGGAGAGATTCCTGCCTCACCTGTTATTTGCGTACAGAGAGGTACCCCAGGAATCTACGGGGTTCTCGCCCTTCGAGTTGCTCTATGGGAGAAGGGTCCGCGGACCCCTCGACCTCATTAGAGGACACTGGGAGGGAGAGACCGAGCAAGAAGGGACCCCCATAGTGCCCTACGTTCTGGAACTCCGGGACCGCATGGAGCAACTGTCTCTGATGGTAAGGGAGAATCTCCAGGCGGCCCAGGGAAGTCAGAAGAGATGGTACGATCGGGGGGCCCGACAGCGTATCTTCCAGGTAGGGCAGAAGGTCTTAGTGCTCAAACCTGTGAAGACCGACAAGATGCAGGCATCTTGGCAGGGCCCGTATAAAGTAGTAGCCCAGGTATGTGATACTACCTATGTTATTGCCAGCTGTGCAGATGAAAGAATCCAGCGAACCTTTCATGTGAACATGCTGAAGGAGTATCAGGAATGGCAGGAGGATGTTGCTGCAGTATGTGCCCCTACTGCGGACGACTCAGAAGGTCTACCCCTCCCTGACTTACTAGAGAGAGAGCCCCAGACTGACCTCATTAGCCTTGTGCAGCTAGGAGACCGGTTAAGCCCCACAAAGAAGGAACAGGCTAAGCGGCTTCTGGGGGAGAAACAGGCGATGTTCTCCCAAAAACCGGGCTATACAACCCTGGCTGTGCATAAGGTAGAGACCCCTGGACAAGCACCCCTTCGACAGCCCCCCTACCGTATCCCTGAAGCAGTCCGAGAAGAAATGCGGAAGGAGATACAGGAGATGATTCAGTTAGGAGTCATTGAGCCTTCTGACAGCCCTTGGGCCTCACCTGTAGTCCTGGTGCCTAAGAAAGATGGAACTACCCGGTTCTGCGTGGACTACAGGCGACTCAATGAGAAGACCACCACCGATGCCTACCCGATGCCCAGGGTAGACGAACTGCTAGATCGGATAGCCAGGGGACGTTATTTAACTACAATAGACCTGTGTAAAGGTTATTGGCAGATCCTCCTGGCCGAGGATGCTATCCCCAAGTCGGCATTTGTTACCCCATTTGGCCTGTACCAGTCTAGGGTCATGCCATTTGGGATGAAAAATGCCCCGGCCACCTTCCAACGTATGGTGGATAGGCTCCTCGATGGCTTCCAGGATTTTGCATGTGCATACCTGGATGACATTGCGATCTACAGTGGGTCTTGGGAGGAGCACCTGGTGCACGTAGGGGTGGTTCTGGACAAAATTCGGGCCGCAGGCCTGACCTTGAAACCAGACAAGTGCCATCTAGGTATGGCGGAGGTACAGTACCTGGGACACCGAGTGGGGTGTGGGAATCAGAGACCAGAGCCAGCCAAGGTAGAGGCAGTAGCTAACTGGCCCACGCCCCGTACTAAGACCCAGGTATTAGCCTTCTTGGGAACTGCAGGGTACTACCGACGTTTTGTGCCTAATTATAGTGCTATCGCCAAACCCCTGACGGACCTGACGAAAAAGAATTTACCTAGGCAGGTCCTGTGGTCTCCAGCTTGTGAAACCGCGTTTCTAGCCCTCAAGCAAGCACTTGTAAATGCTCCTGTCTTGGCTGCCCCAGTACCTAACAAACGCTTTCTTGTCCACACAGATGCTTCCATGTTTGGACTGGGGGCTGTGCTGAGCCAAGTTGGGGAGGATGGAGGAGAACACCCTGTCGCATACCTGAGTAGAAAGCTATTACCCCGGGAAGTGAGCTATGCGGCAGTGGAGAAAGAGTGTTTGGCCCTGGTCTGGGCCCTTAAAAAGTTGAACCCTTACTTATACGGACAGGAATTTTCACTGGTCACCGACCACAACCCATTGGTCTGGCTTAACCGGGTCTCAGGAGACAATGGCAGGTTGTTTTGCGGTGGAGCCTAGCCCTACAACCTTACAATTTCACCATCAGCTACCGACCCGGTAAGCAAAATGGCAATGCTGATGGGTTGTCCCAGCAAACAGACGTCATCTCGGGACCCTAGTGGTGATGGGTTGTCCAGACATTAGAAGAATGGAACTATGGACTAACTTCGGAATCAACCCGTCTGGGGTCCCCTCCTCTGTTAGACTCCTGCCGAAAGGGGAGATGTGTGACAGGGGGTCACTTTGGAGCACAGGGTGAGCAATGAAATAATGGACATGGAGAATATGTATGGGATTGTTTTAAAATGGGTCTGTAACATTATTCCCCAATATTGCCCAGGATCTGTAAATAGTTATTCTGTTGGTGCTGAACTCAACAGGTTAAATTAAGAGAGGCTGATGTGTCTCCTGTCTCCTTGTGTAATGCTAATGAGCCTCACCTATGCTACAGGCCCTTTCATTGTGATGATGTTGATTGGAGCTTGGTAGACTGGCTGGCTCCATATTATGGGATGTGGAAGTGTCTTCTGTGAGGAGGGGGGGGGAATCAACCCTCCTGCCTAAGACTGTTTATCAAAGGAGAAGTTTGAACACACCTGACCTGTATCACCATTGTCATTGGACAGTTTAACCCGCCCTGTTCCCCCAAGGATGGGAGGGGAGGGTTTTGAAGAGAAATGTGTTACCATGTGTTTTGAAAATAAAGTCATTCCCTGTTTTGGAACTTGAATACAGAGCGTTTTCTCGTATCTGGGGGGAGAATCATTCGTATGGGGTCTTATTCGGCTGGTTGGAGTGTCTGGTGGCTTTCGTGTGGTTGGAAAGGGAATATCCTAACGGTGTTAACCCCTTTCATACTTGGGGTGCCGTTACAGGGGTATTGTCAGTGTTTATATATATTGTGTTTATACTGTTTAAATATATATTGTCTTAGTTTTTATTAGGCATTCTGTGCATGTGCACGGAAGTCACAGACCTTGGCACAGACCTCTGAAAGAACGGCACGGGTATGCCGTCCCTTTAAAACACATGCGCAAGTTAGATCACTGTCAGCATGCAGTGTGAAAATCTCCTAAATAGTGCAAGTTTAGAAGATATGGGACTGTACTGACTAGCTAAAAAAACAAAATACAACTCAAACTGTTTTAAAAAAAAAATGCATATTTCTAAATTAATAGATTATGATAAAGGCAACTTATATGCACCTCAAAAGTTAGTTTTTCCTCCCTACTTTTAGCTAAACTAACAAATATACCATTAAATTGCCCTAAATTCCCTTCAATAGCAGCGACCCTTTCTGCATGGGAAAAAATACATACTTACATTGACCCTACCACTAAAATACTTCAAGAAATCACACATCTCCAAATATATGAATATTTCATCCCAAATCTTAGGATTCATCCCTGGTTACAGGAAAACATACATATAAAGAATTACTTTCTAAACAGCCGGTATCACATACATGTGCCCTGATCCAACTACAGCATTTCCATGCTACCCACTGAGCAACATTCTATAAAAAACACACGAAGACGTATGGCAATACCTCATGACCAATTACGACAAGCCTAAAGGGTTGTCTTGGTTCTATGCCCCCCCCCCCTGCAAAACAAGCAAAACTTTACCAAAACTTCCAACATGACTAATTGGGAAAAGGAACTGGGCACAACACATTCCCACACAGAATGGAGAGATGCGATTCAAACTTGCTACCGGTATTCCCATTGTACTATTTACTGGGACCTAATGCTAAAAATCCTTCACAGGTCTTATCTCACCCCAGTAAGAATGTCTTTAATCTTCCCGTTTGGAACCCAAAATCTGTTGGAGACAATGTGGTGCAAAGGGCAGCATTATTCACATATAATGGGTGTGTAAAAATATTTGCAGCTTTTGGTACGCAGTCTTTTTAATTAATTTCCTCCACAACTGGCTTTATCATTAAACCGAATCCTCAATTAGCACTTCTTAACCTCACCATAAAGAAAGTTCCAACCCAACTCAAGAGCATAATAACTCATATTCTTATTGCGGCGCGTCTGACAATTACAGCTAAATGGAAAACTACCTTAGCCCCTAACACCAATGATGTTGTACAAAGGGTTAAAACACAACATTCTTATGAAAGACACTTTGCTATTCAATCTAACACTTTAAAGGTCTTTAATGCACATTGGTTACCATGGACCTCTAGGTTCCCAGATGATGCTTGACCTTATTAAAAAAAATGCCTTACAACCAATATATGATCAATCCTCTTGTTCTGGTACAGTTGTATTTGTTTTTACTTTCCTTATACTTTATACCTCCTTCATTGTTCACTATATAGTGGCTTGCCTACAATAGACGAGTAATGCGTTTACTTTCTTCTGATAAAATATATAACCCACCTGTACATAACCTCTTCAGGGGTCCGTTGCATCCACATTGTGAAGTAGGATGCGCAGTCCCTCCAACTGATAGACACTCAGGTATGTCATTTATTACTGTGAAGAAAATATTGGGGGATTGAGCATATATTCGCTCAGGGATTTTTTAACGGTGTTCGTTGAAGATAACTCATTCGAGGAATTCAATAAAATATGAAAAAAGTTTATTAATAGATACATACAAAATATAATAATATGCACATTTTTTTTGAAAAAGAACCATTCACATTCATGAAAAGCAAAATGGTTACAGCTAATGACAGACTAGTGCTTTACGTCACTCTACTAGTTTCGCTTTTAGCAAGCTTCTTCAGGAGTCTGATAATGCACGTAGGTCATGCTGAAAAATATAATGTTGAAAATTGCATATAATGTAAGAACAATCCAATAGAAACACATATCTATAAAATATTGGTGCCTAAGAGCAAAAGTTGCTGGACAACCATATGAGTTCAAATATAATATTAGAATAATGTACCAAAACGTATATATTACATATACAGATGAATTTTAATTGTAAACAAAACCCAAGCTGCAGGGCAGGACTCACCCGGGAACCACATAGTTGCACACACGTGTAGAGATCATATGAAATGCAATGAATGTTGTTAAGTTCCCCAATTAGAACAGGACCGACCGCCGAGGAAGGAGAGACACATCATAAAAGCAGTCCGGGCCATAGAGAGCATAAGGATGATAAAAACCTATTAAGTGGATAGAATAATTAATGATATCATAGAGCGCGAATCATGCATATCTAGCCAATGATCACTATTGGCTGGTTAGGCCAAACGTACCAACTGCTTGGCCAAAATGGTGTAGATTGTGCCGACCCGATCGTTATAAGAAAGCAATGTTTCCCAGTTGAATCCAAATGCACACAGTGCTGGACTGGGGTTGAATAAGCCAAGTTGTAAATAGTTACTGCGATCGTAGGGGCAGATAACCCAGCTGGAACCAGAAAGAAACATATTCATTCAGTGTTGAAAAAATAATCAAAATTTCAAAGCTTGAAACAAGGTCAATGCAACTTTGAATGGCTTTAAAGTGCCATATATGAAAGAGGGGAGAGAAGTTTTACCTTGCATAAAATTCGGTAAACGAAAGCCGCTGGCGTCCTTCACCTATTAGCGGGAGTGTGTCACTGACAGTAGTGGTCATACCAGACCACGCTCTTATGCTCTCCATATCCGGCGGCGTCTGACATCACCGCCGGGCAGTGGACGTATAGTGCCTTGATAGTGCGCAGGTCCAGGCGGCACGAAATCGAGGGCGGCGTCTGGCACAGGAGCGGCGCATAGTATGCGTGTTAAAAATGACAACACACACTGGGACGCAGCATCCGAAGCCATTGCGGCCATCTTGGATAAGGGAAAGCTGTTGTGAAGGAATTCAACAGTAAGGGAAAGACAGGAGGCAAGTCAAAAGAGATGCCTGTAACTGTCCTCCAATTGTAAACTAGTGCCAAAGATGAAAGGACCCCTGACATTCAAGGAATTGGGCGCAAACGCTTCCCAGATGACCGGCATAATGACCGGCATAATCACCTATGGGAGAGATGGCTTCCCCGCTAATAGGGGAAGGACGCCAGCAGCTTTCGTTTACCGAATTTTATGCAAGGTAAAACTTCTCTCCCCTCTTTCATATATGGCACTTTAAAGCCATTCAAAGTTGCATTGACCTTGTTTCAAGCTTTGAAATTTTGATTATTTTTTCAACACTGAATGAATATGTTTCTTTCTGGTTCCAGCTGGGTTATCTGCCCCTACGCTCGCAGTAACTATTTACAACTTGGCTTATTCAACCCCAGTCCAGCACTGTGTGCATTTGGATTCAACTGGGAAACATTGCTTTCTTATAACGATCGGGTCGGCACAATCTACACCATTTTGGCCAAGCAGTTGGTACGTTTGGCCTAACCAGCCAATAGTGATCATTGGCTAAATATGCATGATTCGCGCTCTATGATATCATTAATTATTCTATCCACTTAATAGGTTTTTATCATCCTTATGCTCTCTATGGCCCGGACTGCTTTTATGATGTGTCTCTCCTTCCTCGGCGGTCGGTCCTGTTCTAATTGGGGAACTTAACAACATTCATTGCATTTCATATGATCTCTACACGTGTGTGCAACTATGTGGTTGCCGGGTGAGTCCTGCCCTGCAGCTTGGGTTTTGTTTACAATTAAAATTCATCTGTATATGTAATATAGTTTTGGTACATTATTCTAATATTATATTTGAACTCATATGGTTGTCCAGCAACTTTTGCTCTTAGGCACCAATATTTTATAGATATGTGTTTCTATTGGATTGTTCTTACATTATATGCAATTTTCAACATTATATTTTTCAGCATGACCTACGTGCATTATCAGACTCCTGAAGAAGCTTGCTAAAAGCGAAACTAGTAGAGTGACGTAAAGCACTAGTCTGTCATTAGCTGTAACCATTTTGCTTTTCATGAATGTGAATGGTTCTTTTTCAAAAATTTTTGGCATATTATTATATTTTGTATGTATCTATTAATAAAGTTTTTTCATATTTTATTGAATTCCTCGAATGAGTTATCTTCAACGAACACCGTTAAAAAATCCCTGAGCGAATATATGCTCAATCCCCCAATATTTTCTTCACATATACAATTAGGATAAGGTGTTCAAATATCTGTATGTAGTGTGGCCCCTAATCTATGATAACTCATTTATTACTGTGTTATATCAATTTTGTCTATTATAATTTGCAATGCTACTATTGTTATTTTTTCTTATCGAAAATTAATAAAGAGAATTGAAAAGAAAGTTAATTTTTCCAAGGCTTTCTCACCTCAGGATAAATCTTCCATTTCTTTTCATAGATATCTGGGATGTGGGGTTAAAATTATGAGATATAGTTTCTGTATGTAGTGCTATATTTTAGACAAAACAGGCCCTGGTAGTGCACAGAAGAGAAACTCTAATAAAACCAGTATTATTGTCACTGGTGTTTCTGCAGTAATACTAATACAACATAAAAAATAGGGACTTTTATTATGCCTTCAATAGTGGAAATCAGAATCAATAAACACAATCCAATAAAACGTGTGTAGCGATACCTCCAACTAAGGAGGCCGCAGAATTAGATTTGGGCCCTGAGTGCAGCTCCGCCAACCCCCGGCAATAGGCTCTACCCCCTTCTGGCACAGCTAGTACTAACAATCAATGATATGTCCTATGCAATAGAATAACTAAGCAAGGACACAGTAATGAATTGTAATAGGTAAAGTGTTTTACTCATTTTTCTCAATATGGATAAAGGGGTAACAGTAATCACAGTTCAAGATAATCACTCCTAAGGGCAGCGTCCTGCCACTCTAACACACTATATAGTAACACACGCTACAGGTGCGCCATACGAGCGACCGTTAACTTAGTGCCCTATGGCGCAGTAATCAAACACGCTAGAATCCCCACCAGGCCTGGTTCTAATATTTAGCTTAGTCCTTCTTTCTTCACCGGCAGGTCTGTAATGGTGGTGCACTTTAAACAGAGTATAACTTTGTAATCCAAGGGGTATGAAAATAACTTGTAGGCCACGGCAGTCTATAGGCCTATATACAGTAACAGTATCTTAGCTGGGCTTACGCCCTCTCACCCGCCGGACTACGGATCCAGTCCAGGAAACCTCCACCAGCCGTGTCACACACACTCGATCTCTCCAACGATCAGGCCCCCGATCCGACAAGGCTGTAGCTCACAAAGTCAGATGCCACCCAGGCTCGCAGAGGGGAGGGTGGAAGGCTCTTTGGTGCAGAGCAAGGCCTCAGGCTTCAGGCCTTGCACTCCGACACATCCGCACAGGAGGATCTGTCTGTGAAGTCTCGTGTCCCCAAAGAGGCCGAGCCCGGCCTCGCCTCCTCCTTTTATAACCCCTCCCATGAGTCTCTGCGGTGGAACATCTAAAGAATGGGGTTATGGGTAATGTAGTTTCTTCCCAATATAGGGGAATACCCCGCTACACACTCCCCCCACTTAAACTCTTTGGTCCCCAAAGATAAATTTTAGCAACAACTATATATAACATTGGACCATTCTGAAAACGATGTTGGGATAGGGGATTCCCACCATAACTGAGGGGTGGAATTCCCTTGCCCACAGGTCACATTATCATGGGTGGCCTGCCTAACTGTGCCAGAGAGTGAGCTGGGGTTGCCCTCCACCAAATGGACAGTGGAGGGATCCGGAATCTCAGCATTTCTCCTAGCAGTGACCACAGAGTCTTCCGAACTGTTCCCCATCTGGGGGTAGGTCAGCTTCTTAGGAGGTCGAATGACTCTTCGAGCTCTTTGCTCTCCTGGAATCTCTGGCACTGGCGTCACAGGCTCCTCTTCCTCGGAGCAACTATCATGGGCATCTTCCCAGTAATCTGCTGAAGGACTGAAAGGGATGAACTCTGTAGCCTCTGGGTTCAGTGTTTCATCTGTGGTATCTTGGGTGACTGGAAGATCTATGATAGAAGTTCCTGGAGTTGGGGAAGACCACAGCCAATCAAGCTCTCCTTCTTCATCTCCACTAAGTTGGAAGGCTTCTCCATTTCCAGCTCGGGAGGTCTGTGACCGAGTGTGCGGCCTAGGAGTATCCAAGATAGAGGCCGGTGCAGGGGAGTCTCCCACGGAAGGTATTCTAACTGCCTCTGCAAGTGGGAGCAGGTGGTTTCGATGCCATGTCTTCAGTGGGCCTACCTTTCCCTCTGGCTTCACCTTGTAGACAGGTAGGCCCGGCAACTTCCTGCAGATGACATAGGGTTCAGATCTCCATCTGTCTGCAAGTTTGTGCTTTCCGGGGACTCCCAGATTGCGCAACAGTACTCGATCCCCGGGCTGTAGGTCTTGTACCCGGACCTTCAAGTCGAAATTTCTTTTATTCCGAGCTCCCCTTTGATCTGAGGCCGCTTGAGCTTGTTCATATGCTACTTTCAGGCTGTGTCTGAGCCTGTCCACATATCCTTTGTGGGATGTGGCTGAGGAATGGTCCAGTGAGGTGCCAAAGGCCAGGTCCACCGGTAGTCTCGCTTCTCTCCCAAACATGAGTCGATATGGGGAATAGCCTGTAGCATCACTGATGGTGCAGTTGTAAGCATGTACTATGGCTGCTATGTGTTTGCTCCAATCTTGCTTTTTCTCGCTTTCCAGAGTCCCCAACATGTTGAGCAAGGTTCGGTTGAACCTTTCCGGCTGAGCATCTCCCTGAGGATGGTAAGGTGTAGTTCGAGTCTTCTTAATTCCCAAAGAATCCAAGAGCTTCCGGATCAGCTTACTCTCGAAGTCCCTCCCTTGGTCTGAATGGAGTCTCTGTGGCAGCCCATAATGGACAAAGTACTTCTCCATAAGTACCTTGGCCACGGTGGAGGCCTTCTGATCTTTGGTGGGGAAAGCCTGGGCATACCGGGTGAAATGGTCGGTTATCACCAGAACATTTCCTAGTCCACTCAGGTCGGTTTCGAGGCAGAGAAAGTCAATGCACACCAGGTCCATGGGCCCTTGGCTCTGTAGATGGCCCATTGGGGCAGCTTTATGTGGCAAAGTCTTCCTCTGGATGCATCGCGCACATGAGTGGCAGTACTCCTCTACCTCTGCCCTCATGCAGGGCCAATAGAACCGACTTCTGACAAGTTGAAAGGTCCTTTCAGCCCCTAGGTGGCCATGATTGTCATGCAAGGCAATCAGAACAGTCTCCCGATGTTTCTCTGGGAGGAACAGCTGCCACTTATCTTCTGAGTCATCAGAGGGGCCCCTTCGGTAGACCACTCCCTGATGTAACTGCAACCTATCCCACTCCTTCCTCAGCAGGCGAGCTTCTTTTGAAGGTTGACGCATGAGTATGTTTGGATCCTGATTTTTCAAGGCCTCCAGGACCAATCTCCCCATGGGGTCTTCCAATTGGTCACACCTCAATTCCTTCTTGGACAGTCTTGGTAGGTTGTCCTCTTCCAATTGAGCTACTCCACAGTAGTGTTTGGGGACTCCCACCGTGGTAACTCCTATTTCCTCTGCTCTGGAGCCTCCTCGGGCTTGGAATTCAGCTCCTTGACAAAGGGCCCGCACCCCGTCCGGTGCCACTTGGGTCCAATCTTCTATTTCAATGGTCGGGGAATGAGATCTTCTGGACAGAGCGTCTGCATCTCGATTCCCCACTCCTGGTCTATACTTAAGGCTGAAGTTGAATCCAGACAGTGCAGCCAGCCACCTGTGTCCAGTGGCATCCAGCTTGGCCGTGGTGAACAGGTAGGTAAGGGGGTTGTTGTCGGTCTTCACAGTGAACTCTGCTCCATACAGATAGTCTTTGAGCTTGTCTACTACCGCCCACTTGAGGGCCAGGAACTCCAGCTTGTGAGTGGGGTAGTTCTTCTCAGAGGGGGTCAGGCTCCTACTCACATAGGCAACAGGCCGCAATTGCCCCTCATGTTCTTGGTAAAGTACTCCTCCCAGACCGTCATGACTAGCATCCACGTGCAGTTCATAGGGTTTGGTTGGGTCTGCGTAGGCCAAGACTGGTGCAGTGGTCAGGCTCCTCTTCAATTCCTGGAAAGCCTCTTCACACTTCTGATTCCACTGATCTCTGATGGACTCTCCTGGCCTCCTGGGCCCCGAGCCATCCTCTTCTCCTTCAGTCTTGAGCAACTCATTCAATGGTCTAGCAATTCGGGCAAATCCCTCCACAAACCTCCTGTAGTAGGAGCAGAAGCCCAAGAAGGATCTGAGTTCTGTTACTGTGGTGGGCCGTGGCCAGGAGGTAACTGCCTCCAATTTCTCAGGGTCTGTGGCCACCCCTTCTTCAGACACTATGTGCCCCAGATAGTTCACAGAAGACTGGTAGAACCGACACTTCTCAGGCGAAAGCTTAAGTCCTTCCTCACTGAGTCTTCTCAACACTTTTTCCAGCCTCTCTTCATGTTCCTCCAAGGTTCTCCCAAAGACAATGACATCGTCCAGGTATACAAGGACTTCGATCAAGTTCATGTCCCCTACTGTCTTCTCCATGAGGCGTTGGAAAGTAGCTGGGGCTCCAGACAGACCTTGGGGCATCCGGTCGAATTCAAAGAACCCCACTGGGGTTATGAAAGCTGTCTTCTCCTTGTCTGTTGGGTGCATCGGAATCTGATAGTACCCACTCTTGAGATCCATAACGCTGAACCATTTGGCTCCAGACAAGCTCTGTAGGGCATCCTCTATCCTCGGAGTGGTGTATTGGTCAGGTATGGTTCTCCTGTTGAGAGTCCTGTAGTCGATACAGAGCCTCAATGATCCATTCTTTTTTCGGACCACCACTATGGGAGAGGCATAGGGGCTTCTGGACTCTCGTATCACACCAGTCCTCTTTAGTTCTGCAAGTTGTTCCCTCAGATCCTCCAGATCTGCTAGCGGGACCCGCCTGACCCTCTCTCGGAAGGGCTTATCTTCCTGGAGGCGGATCCGATGGGTGGCACTCCTTGCACACCCCACATCAAACTCATCCTTAGAGAAGATCTTCTCCCATCTATTCAACTGGGCCTTGGCTCTCTCTTTCCAAGCCCTGGACAGATTCGGGTTTTCCATGGTCAGCTTCTCCCAAACATCCCCTTCTTCACCTGTCCTCTTCACTTCTGACAGGGTAACAGGGGCCGCCGGGCTCACCTGGCCTAGCAACATTCTGGCTGGGATTTCCATGGGGTCTTTGGTAATATTCCTAACACTCACTGGAACTCTATAATGGGCCTTCTTCAGGACCTTCAGCGGAATCACTTCCGGTATCACCTCCAGGCCTGAGGACTCACCCCTTGGGTCTGACTCCAGCATGACAAAGGGACCAGGCTGCTCCCAAGTAAGCTTCACAGTGGCCCTGAGACAGGTTACTTCACCGGGCTGCAACACTACCCCTTCTCTTCCAAGTCTCCACACCTTCCCTATCTCCTCTCCAGGGGTCTCCCGCTCTTGGACCAGCCGTTGGTAGGCTGTCTTCAGCATGGGATGGATCTTGGTAGCTGCTTGTCTTTCTTCTGTCACGAGAGGGGTCAGGAGTCTTCGGACCAGGTCCGTGTTTGTCCCTATTATAAGGGAATTCTTGTTGGCTCCAGGCGGCCTAGGGCACACAACTGCCAGGGTGTCAAACACTTCGGCCTTCCCAGCCACGGATGGGTCAAAGGTCATTTTGATGGGAAGGTAGCCGTCGTAAGGGAAACTCTGGGTTCCAATTCCCCATATTTCCAGCTCTTCTGTCTTCTGGATAGGCAGATGACTCAGGTGCCTGTCGTAGAAGTCCCGGTATAGTAAGGTCACTTGTGCCCCGGTATCCAGGAGGCCCCTGGTGTAGACTCCCTCCACTTGAATGGGCACTATAGGGGATGGGCCTACCAGCTTCTCTGGATATGGTCCGGCAGGAGCCGCCTTCTTCTGACCTTTTCCCTTTGGACTCTCTCTTGTCCTATTCCCTTTGGACTTGAAGCTTTCTTGAGCCTGGTATGCACTGACTTCCCTCCTTTTAATGGGTGTAGGAACCCGCTGAGGGGTACTATTATTTTTCTTGGGTGGGCACCCCCTTTGGGGGGTGCCGTGCCTCTCCTGAGGGGTCTCCCCCCTTCTTCTTGGAGTATAGCTTTGTTGAGGGGTATTGCGTTTCCCCTTTGGTGTTCTATCTCTCTTTTTGTTTTTCTTCGCATTCAGCTTGGAGTTTACTGAAGATACTCTGAAGCCCTCTGAAGTTTCCCGCCGGCTTGCGGTTGTCTGGTCTCTTCTTCTTCGGACTAGAACATGTGGCTGCAATGTGGCCAACTTCCCCACAGTTGAAGCAGACTATATCTCCCCATTCTTGTAAAGGTTCGGGTGCTGAGGCAATCGGGAACAATTCCTTCCTTGGACTTTCCTTCTTCTTGGGACACTCTGTGTCTTTTGCTATCAGAGAGGTCAATATCTCTAACACCTTGGACATCTGAGTTTTTAGGGTGTCTATCTCCGCCTCTCTTTCAGGGGTCATTACTGGATTGACCAGCACCTGTGCGGGTACAACATTTGTCTTATCCTTCTGCTGGTCCTGTTGCAGCGCCTCCTCATCTCTGATAATTTTTATTAAATCAGCATAAGTCAGCAACATTCCTCCTCCCAAGGTTTTCAGGTGCAGCCAGACTGGATCGGAGCGTAGCGCTCCCTTTAAGACTTGCTCCATTCTTGCCGCATCGGCATCTTGGGGCTTCATCCCTTTCTTTAACACAATCTTGCACAGCAGCCTGTTTAGCCTTCTGACATACTCGGAAAGTTTCTCCTCCGGTTTTTGGAAAGTGTGTTCAAACTGGTAGACCGTCTCTGTCACCTTGTCTAATTGACCAAACTCTTCCTGCAGCATAGCTAGACAATCCTGCGCCGTGCACCCTGCATTCCCAAACCGGAAACTTTTCACTGCTTCTGCTGCTGCACCTTTAAGGCTTTCTACCACTCGCTGCCTCTTCTGTGCCTCCGGCACCTCCCATGCCTCCTCCGCCTGTAATGCCTGCTCCACCCAGGTATCAAAATCTTCTTCCCCTGCCGGGACAGGGAGCTTCCCTGAGAATATTTTTAGTCTCCGGTAGCTAGTTTCCACATGCACCGTACTTGTCTTCTGACATTTGGCTAGCAAATCCCCTATTGCATTTATCAGTTCTGGTGATATAGCAGTGGCCGGGGCAGGTGCCACCGGGGTTGTCGCCCTGTCTTCTCTTTCAGGTGGAGTTCGGGCCGCAGCCTGTGGCGATCCCGTAGGGGATGGTTCCCTTTCTACAGTTATTGCGTGCGCCAGCCTAAATGTTCTGTTGTCTGGCGTCCGCAGACACTTGTGCTTACAAGCCTCTGGCATCCCGTCCCAATATTCCACTAATGCGTATTGATATGAGATGTTTGGGTCTGTCTTCATGTCTATCACCCACGGTGTGTGATCTGGGGACACTGAACTCATCAGTTCCTCTACCGTCTCACTTGACCATTTCTCGCCAGGAAGGCTAATGGCTATCGACTGTTTTGGCTCTGTATTAGCGGCTTTGCACCACTCTTCTACCGCTCTTGGATCCATGGGGTCCATGCCGGCACTTCTGGCGTTCGCTTGCTGCATCAGGATCCCGGACGAGAACCCCCACGTGTAGCGATACCTCCAACTAAGGAGGCCGCAGAATTAGATTTGGGCCCTGAGTGCAGCTCCGCCAACCCCCGGCAATAGGCTCTACCCCCTTCTGGCACAGCTAGTACTAACAATCAATGATATGTCCTATGCAATAGAATAACTAAGCAAGGACACAGTAATGAATTGTAATAGGTAAAGTGTTTTACTCATTTTTCTCAATATGGATAAAGGGGTAACAGTAATCACAGTTCAAGATAATCACTCCTAAGGGCAGCGTCCTGCCACTCTAACACACTATATAGTAACACACGCTACAGGTGCGCCATATGGGCGACCGTTAACTAAGTGCCCTATGGCGCAGTAATCAAACACGCTAGAATCCCCACCAGGCCTGGTTCTAATATTTAGCTTAGTCCTTCTTTCTTCACCGGCAGGTCTGTAATGGTGGTGCACTTTAAACAGAGTATAACTTTGTAATCCAAGGGGTATGAAAATAACTTGTAGGCCACGGCAGTCTATAGGCCTATACACAGTAACAGTATCTTAGCTGGGCTTACGCCCTCTCACCCGCCGGACTACGGATCCAGTCCGGGAAACCTCCACCAGCCGTGTCACACACACTCGATCTCTCCAACGATCAGGCCCCCGATCCGACAAGGCTGTAGCTCACAAAGTCAGATGCCACCTAGGCTCGCAGAGGGGAGGGTGGAAGGCTCTTTGGTGCAGAGCAAGGCCTCAGGCTTCAGGCCTTGCACTCCGACACATCCGCACAGGAGGATCCGTCTGTGAAGTCTCGTGTCCCCAAAGAGGCCGAGCCCGGCCTCGCCTCCTCCTTTTATAACCCCTCCCATGAGTCTCTGCGGTGGAACATCTAAAGAATGGGGTTATGGGTAATGTAGTTTCTTCCCAATATAGGGGAATACCCCGCTACACGTGCATGGTATTTTATTACAAAATTGTATATTAAAAGTTGCCTACAAGGGCCTATGAAGCCATAATGCAATACAGAGGAAGAGAAACAATCGAGGGCATGGTGAGGTCAATAGTCAGTCTACGTGTTACGTGTTTTGCAAGACACCCTGCTTCATCGGGACTCTTAAAGCCTCAAAGATGACTGCAATTATCTTTTGATGATAAACGCTGTACTGTCAAAACAACAAATGGAAGCAACATTTTCAATTCACATATCATATGAATATAACAATACACATTGCACATAACATACTCAAATGCACAAATAACTGTCCATAACAGCAAAAAAAATTGTTCAGATAAAATGTAATTAAAAATATATCCTTTCGCTCCTTACCAAACCTCACGAACCATATGTTATCCAGTGATCGGGGGCAATCAATAACCTCCTTCCCCCCCCCCCCGGCCAGTGGGGAGACCCTCAAAAGCATCACAAAAACTACAAAATGGTCAAATATCAATTGTCAGGAACCATTCTAATCTATGTGCTCAGGCAAGTGCCTGCAATCAAAAGATATATATGTAGCAACCTCACCCTCTCTCTAGCTTTATCGGTTATATGGCTGTTGTCTAGGGGTACCTGGGAGAGAGGAATGAGATACACCATGGCCCATGTCCTCCCAGGTGTAGAGGTGAAGGCCAGAACTATCGGGCTTGTGTATGTGTCCCAGAGTCCAATCCATTCCTCGGATTGACTCCCCTTTGCTCAGAGTAACCAGAGTTCCACACACTGAATGGGTCCAACTCGTATTTATTCTTCTCAATAAACAGTCAAACAGTACAGACAGGTTGGGACCCATGTAACACTTCAGTATTCGTAGGGAGTAGGCCAAGGCACAATTCTTCTAGATAAAGCTAACCACTGTAGTATCACCAGTGGCGAATAGTCACTGCCACTGACTATATGAGGTAGAACCTGAATTACCTTCGCTAGCACAGCCCCTGTCAGGGGAAGGCAATCCGTCCAAGGGAGTCACCGGGGGCCTCTCTGTCACCAGCAATGCTGCGCCGGACTCTCCAGAGAAGTTCCGCTCACCAGTCTTCTCGACCTCAGACATGGGCACCCAAGGAGTTAGGGCCCCCTCAGATTCCTCCGCCCTTGCGGAACTCAGTTGAAGGTACTGAGCTCCAGGCCTCCGCCACAGTACCTCACCCCAGGCTAAAGGTGCCTGAGATGGACTCCATCTCTCGCTCCGGCCAGGTCAAGGGCACCTGGGCCCGGAACTCCGGAACGCCAGCACCCAAGCTGAAGGTGCCTGGGTGTGGCTGCGTCCTCCGGCTCTGAACCCCTTAGTAAGGGCGTGCACCCCTTTTATCCCCTCGCCTTTTGTGTCACAGCAGGTTCCCCGCCCTGCTGTACCTGCGCCAGGAAAGGACAAAAAGGAAGCAGTCTTGCGGTGAGTGTTCAACCTCGGCCCATGGCGACAACGCCACCTGCAGGCCACAGGGAACCTCACATCACCAGAGTCCTCCAAGAACCACAAAAGATTCTCAGATTCCCTGACAATCAATGCATCCGGGTTACACTACCACCCAGATGCCTCCCCTAAAATCAAACACCCGCTACATATACAAAATAAAATTAAGTAACTATGTTTAGTCAATATATCTTTTAAATTGCAGGCACTTGCTTGAGCACTTTAGAATGCTTCCTTACAATTGATATTTGACCATTTTGTCGTTTTTGTGATGCGTTTGAGGGAATCCCCACAGGCTTATTGATCCCTGGATGATGTCCGCACTGCAGGGTTTGGTAAGGAGTGAAAGGGTATATTTTTAATATATTCCAGCTTCTGTTTTTACAATAATTTCACATCTCTAAAGTGCAGCATGATGGATGAGCCTAAGAAAAAATAGGAAATTGTATTTAGCTGTAAGGAGTGAGAGGCAGACCCCTTTCCCAACCCATATATAAATCTGGTCATCAAATTTTTTAAGTAAAATTCCAGTCAAAACTTTTGTTTTTGATGGAATGAGATGTTGGAACCTTAAATGCATGTAAGCTCTAGGCTATACTGCATTGGAAATGCTCTGTAGAAGTAACTGGACATTTATGTAAGTATGATTGTAGCTGCTGCTACTTAATGGAACAACTAATTGCATACAGAGAATGGACAGGGAATTTTATGGCTTCCAAAAATCGATACATTGATTTAAAAGAGAGCAAAATGGGAAATAACTCTTTAAATTAATTGGATTTACTTGTACTAAAAATGTTCCCATGATTAGGAGCAGAATATTACCTATCCAAAAATGACTGAACCATATAAATATTCCTTCACTCTCACACCAGTATCATAAAAACTATAAAAACTGACAAACATAAAAAAACTCTCATGAGAACGGGAAAAAGGAGGCTCAATTTATTTGCAGCTACTTTCCTATTGCTTAAAACGGCAACAGCATTTTGCCTTAGCATTAATGTATTTTATATTGCCCCTTTAAGTGTGCTTTCTAATGCTTAAGGCGGCAACAACTTCTGCCTCAGTTATACTATATATTTGTATTGCCCTTTTAAGAAAGCTTCTAGTTTTTTACAGGACTTTCCAGAATCTTGGAATTCCCTATAAAAGGGGCTTCTCTCAGCAGTCTTCCCTCAGAGTGGTCGGCAGCAACACTACAATCTTCCTTCCATCCCACCCTTCATCGCTGGCACTTTAAGAGGATTTTCACCTTGTTTCAAGGGGGACTGTTTAATAATTTTGATTCATTTATGCTTGAGTCATGAGGACTGAGCATATTTATTGCTTCAAATGTATATCTTGAAAGATTATTATAAATACATTTTGTTAATTATTTAAACCAATATAGTGTTTACTCCATTCTTTTGTTTTTTGTTTGGAATAGTGCAGCCTGCAATCCCCATGGCTTATTGCTTTCAGGAGCAAAAAGCAAACCTTCGGTGCCTGCATTACCTGTCAGTCAATGTGCATTACTTTTAAAGGGATACTATGGGTTCGTTTTTTTTTTTTTTTTTAACAAACATGTCATACTTACCTCCACTGTGCAGTTTGTTTTGCACAGAGTGGCCCCAAACGTCCTCTTCTGGGGTCCCACGGCGGCTCTTGCGGCTCCTCCCCGCAAGAGCTAACCCCCTCTGGGAAGCTCTTTCCCCGCCCCCCATGGCGCTGCATCATTGGATTTGATTGACAGCAGCGCGAGCCAATGGCTGCGCTGCTATCAATCTATCCAATGAAGAGCCGAGAAACCTGGGCAACGATAAAACGCGCTAGCGATGTGGGACTTTCCAGGGCTCAGGTAAGTGAACAGGGGGCTGGGGGGCCACTAATTGTCGGATGTTTTTTCACCTTAATGCATAGAATGCATTAAGGTGAAAAAAACATGTACCTTTACAAACCCTTTAAGTGTCTGTTGATTTGACCAGAACAATATAGTGGAGATGCAAAAGGGTTCCACTTTATGGCAAACAACCAAAACAGTGTTGGGTTGTTAGAAATGGGCTCTGCAATGTGCAACTTAATGTAGGTAGACTGATTGCATTTGATATACAGTTGTTTAGTTTTAAACTACAGCATAGGGACTGATTGTTCTGCAGTGCAGAATAAGAACTAGGAGTGCTTCCTATGATAACACAGAAGGTGGGCACTGGACACAGGACAGCTCTGAATTTCTAACACAATCAAGTATTTTCAGGTATTTTGTTATATTTATTGAACATAGATAACAAAATAACTTCAATAGTACATGTAACAGTCACCACTTCAGCCAACAGCAGAGCTATACTAGTCACTGACAGGGCCGGGACATGGGGGGGTCGGGGTAATAGGATTATTATAACAGCTTACCTGTAAAATTATTTTCTTGTAGTACACCACGGGACACAGAGCCTCTGTTCATTACATAGTGGGTTGTATAGCTCACCAGAGGTGATTGGACACTGGCACAACCAATGAAGACAAGTTCCCCTCTATATAACCCCTCCCATAAGGGAAGTACCTCAGTTTTTGTAGCAAAGCAGTAAGGATCCCATGAGAAGGGGGGGACCTCTGTGTCCCGTGGTGTACTCCAAGAAAAGGATTTTACAAGTAAGCTGTTATAAAAATCATATTTTTTTATCGTACACCACGGGACACAGAGCTTCTATTCATTACATAGTGGGACGTCCCAGTACAATGCTCAATGAGGGGTGGGAGACACAGATCAAGCAGGCCGCTGACGGACAAGAAGCCCTATACTGCTGCCTGCAGCACACTACGCCCAAAGGCGGAATACTCATGTCCATTCACATCTATTTGATAGAATTTGGTAAATGTATGGACTGAAGACCAAGTTGCAGCTTTACAGATCTGAGCAATCGAAGCCTGGTGATGCACTGCCCATGAAGCACTTATTGCCCTGGTTGAGTGCGCCTTAACAGAAAAAGGAGGAATCTTGTTCCTTAAACCATAAGCTTGAACAATTACTTGTCGAATCCACCTAGCAATGGTGGATTTTGATCCCGCTTGGCCCTTCTTGGGGCCATCTGGCACAATAAATAAAACATCTGTTTTACGTATCTGAGCCTTGCCTGCAGATTAACTTTTACTGCTCTCACTACATCTAGAGAGTGCAATAACTTTTCCCCTGCTGTCTGTGGTTCAGGAAAAAAGGAAGGTAAAACAATGTCTTGATTTAAGTGAAACGTCGACACCACCGTTGGTAAAAAGGTAGGATGGGGCGTAGTAGAATTTTGTCTTTGTGACAAATTAAATAAAGCTCTTTACAGGAAAGAGCTGCTAATTCTGATACTCTCCTAGCAGAGGAGATAGCAATCAAAAAGGCCAATTTCCTGCTCAAAAGAATCAAAGGAATATGGCGGATATGTTCAAAAGGTTGCTTTTGCAAGACTGACAATGCTAAAGGGAGATTTGACTTGCGGATTTACTCCCATGAAAGCCCGAACCAGGGAATGAGATGCCAACGGTTTCTGAAAAAAGTTTGATAGAGCCGATATTTGACCCTTGATGATACTCAGGGCTAATTTCATATCCACTCCTAATTGGCAAAAGGCGAGAATCCTACTTATGACATATCTGAGGATTCCACCCTCTGGATTCACACCAAGAAACATACGCTTTCCAGACTCTATAGTAGATAAGCCTGGAGGCTGGCTTTCTAGCATTAATGAGCGTAGAAATAACTGAACCTGAGAGCCCTTGTTTCTTCAAAATGTAGCTCTCAGTAGCCAGACAGTCAAATTTAGCTTTTGTAAGGAAGGATGGAATACCGGCCCCTGCAACAGCAGGTCGTGACGAAGCGGAAGCACCCAAGGTTTTCCTACCGCCATCTTTATGATCTCTGCGTACCAGGGTCTCCTGGGCCAATTTGGGGCCACTAGGAGTACTGGTATTCCCTCCTTCATGATCCTGCACAGTAATCTCTGTAAGAGAGGGATCGGGGGGAATGCATAGATCAGTGAAAACTGATCCCAAGGCATTATCAGAGCATCCGTTCCATAGGCCAGAGGATCTCTCATCCTGGACACAAAGTTGTCCAACTTCCTGTTGAATCTGGAAGCTAGCAGGTCTACATCCGGGGTCCCCCATCTCTGACATATGGCCTGAAAGATATTGGGGTGGAGAGACCACTCTCCTGGCGACAGCTGTTGGCGACTCAAGTAGTCCGTTTGCCAATTCTCTACCCCTGGAATGAAGATTACAGAAAGACAAGGAATATGATCTTCTGCCCATGCCAAAATCCGATTAACCTCCTTCTGAGCATCCTGACTTCGGGTTCCTTCTTGATGAATGATATAAGCTATTGCAGTAGCATTGTCAGATTGAATCCGAACAGGGTGACCCTGTAACCTGTGTGTCCAGGTTCTGAGGGCTAGATATACTGCCCGAATCTCCAATATGTTGATGGGTAGACTCTGCTCGATCTTGGCCCAGGTTCCCTGGGCTGAAGCTTCTTCTAACACTGCTCCCCAGCCCATTAGGCTGGCATCCGTAGACACCACCTTCCAGGTGACTGGGAGAAAGAACTTTCCCTTCCGCAAATTCTTGGTTCTTAACCACCAACTGAAACTTTGGCGCACCTTTTGAAGACATGCGCATGGATAAGTCTAGAGCTTGGATTATCTTGTTCCAGGCAGCTAGGATACTGCCTTGAAGTGGCCTAGAATGAAACTGGGCATAAGGAACAGCCTCCAAAGAGGCCACCATCTTCCCCAATAGCCTCATACAAAGGCAAATAGATGGTCCCTTCTTCGCCTTGACCTTGAGGATCAGCTCTCTTAGGGCCTTGACTTTTGGCTCTGGCAGGAAAACCCTGCTTTGGGCTGTATCTATGATCATGCCCAAATACTCTATCCTTGTTAGGGGTTTTAGAGAGGATTTCTGTAGGTTTATAATCCACCCTAAATGTTTCAGGTATTCTACCGTCTTGATCACAGCTTGATTTAATCCTGCCACTGACTGATCTATTAAGAGTAGATCGTCTAGATAGGCCGTCACCATTATGCCCTGCGCTCTCAAGTTTGCCAACAGTGGAGCCAGAACTTTTGTGAATACCCGGGGTGTGGTGGCCAACCCAAAGGGCAGAGCCACAAACTGGAAGTGGCGATGCTCTACCGCGAACCTTAGGAACTTTTGGTGAGCAGGATAAATAGGCACATGTAAATATGCGTCCTTGATGTCTATAGACGCCAAGAGTTCTCCGCCTTGTAGGGTGGCGACCACGGACCGAATAGTCTCCATTCGGAAATGGCAAATGTTCAGAAACTGATTCAGATCTTTTAGATCCAGAATGGGTCTGACGTCTCCATTTTGTTTTGGAACCACAAAGAGGTTTGAGTAAAAACCTGCACCTTGCTCTTTTAGGCGAGCTTCCATGATTACCCCTTGAATTTCCGTGATTACTCCTGAATTTCTCCTCTGGGAAGACATATTACTAAGCAAAAGCCGAGGTACAATCAATGCATATACTCCTGTGCTAGTTTAGCAATCCACATACAGTATGCAACTAATCACACAGTTTCATGCTGAATAGGTGTCTTCTTAGGAGTGCCAAGAAACCAACCACATAGAGATCTTACGTTCCCAAAACGCTGTTGTGTCCTCCTTAAGGGGAGAGCTCCAGGCTTGTGAGGCTTTTTAAAGCATTTTTCTGCCTGTCTGAGCGCCGGAATGGCGTGCCCGCGCATGCGCCCGTGCCCAAGCACGTGCACGCTCGTGACCCGCCCCCTCCTCCTTGCTGTGCCCATAAAGCGCACCCCCGTGCGCGCGTGACCTAGGGGGAGATGGTGTTGACCTTAGAGGAGGGAAGGCTCTCCTGCCTCTTTGCTTATTCCTGGCAGAGCTCTGCAGCGGAAAAGTGTGCTTTCCTGGGAGGAGCTGACACTATACTGGAGCATGGTGAGTAAAAATTCAACTCTTTACTCCCTCTAGTGGCGGAAAAAGAGAAGACAACCATTCAAAAAAGGAAAAGTCCTTAAAATATATACTTAGGACTTTTTCCCCGCTTACCTTATCCCCGCCGCAGGTTTGACTACCAATCTTCACCCATCACGGCGAGTATGTGTGCCAACCTTCAGTGATATGGGTTCCTACTTAAAGGAGACCTCTCCCCTGGGCCTTGTAAAAGACTCTGCCAGGACTTTTAGCGTTAATAAAGCGAAAGTGCTGAACCCTAGAGCCCAGTCCTCAAAGGAGAGACATTACAGGCGATACCTCGGCTTCCACGAGGCCCAGACACCATCCAATTTCGGCATAATTATCTAGGCGTCTTGGATGGTTCCAAAGTGTAGCTCTTTTGCCCCCAAGGGCCTCTTTGGTAGAGCTTCCTCTAGCACATCCTAATCGCGTCCAACACCTTAGACACTGGTGAAAAAAACTGAGGTACTTCCCTTATGGGAGGGATTATATAGAGGGGAACTTGTCTTCCTTGGTTGTGTCAGTGTCAAATCACCTCTGGTGAGCTATACAACCCACTATGTAATGAATAGAGGCTCTGTGTCCCGTGGTGTACGATAAAGAAAACACAATTTTCCCCATACAGTTACTGCTTTGATGACTCTTTCACTGACTCCACTCACTCTCCATCCTGAATTTCCCTGCAGTAGTCCTGGGCTCACTAGGTCCTCGCAATTAGCAGCAGCACTGTCAGCCTATCACATGTGCTGCTTTAGTTGGTCATCGTACACACGATCGTTTTTTCTGATGAAAAAAGACCGATGGACTTTTTTCATCGTACAAACTGATCGTGTGTGGGCCCCATCAGTCTTTTTTCCATCGGTATAAAAAACTAGAACCTGTTTTAAATTTTACAGAAGGAAAAAAAAACTATAGCAAATTCCAATCGTCTGTGTGGAACTCCATCAGACAAAAAACCCACGCATGCTCAGAATTAAATCGACGCATGCTCAGAAGCATTGAACTTCATTTTTCTCGGCTTGTCGGAGTGTTTTACATCACAGCGTTTTGGACGGTCGGAATTTGGACTGATGGTGTGTAGGCAAGACTGATGAAAGTCGGCTTCATCGGAATTCCGATGGAAAAATACATCGGATTTTATTCCATTGGAAATCCGATCGTGTGTACAGGGCATTAATTATCAGGTCTATCAGATTGGTAGCCTAAAGGCCAAATGCAAGAGCTTGCATTGCAGGCTGACAACTGTACTGCAAAAATTAAAATGTATATAAACCTTACTACTGATATTCTAGTAGTAAAGCATTCCATTTTAAGTAATACATGTTGTTCATGTTGCTTCCTTTGCAGAAACAGACATATTTAACAGAAAATACACAGTGATTCTGCTAGTCTCATTTACTTCCTTTTGCCTTGTGAACACGCCATGTACAGAATCAAAGCCCTGCTGGTGTGGTCAGTTTGTGCCTTCAGTTTTCTGATCAGAGCTACAGGACACTGTGCCCATGTACGGCGTGTCTCTAGTCTGTTGTCACATACCTGATGGAATGGCCTGATATGATGAGGAAGGCTTCTCTTACACCTCTGACTTGGGGCTCCTGATAGAGTGAACAGGAGGTGCAGCGGTTCAGAGTGGCACGAATGTCTGTAGGTTTTGCTAGCAGCAGAATTGGACAGGTATCTAAGCCAGGCAGAGGAAGTCATCAGTGGCCCTCAGTGAAGCAGATGAGTTAAGTAGCAGCCGGTGAGCAGTAAGCGGAAGCAGGCCAGCACTGGTGACAGCAAACAGGTGAGGCACAAGCAGATAGGTGGCAGGAGGTAAGCAGGCACTGATGGGTGGCAGGCAGGTGCTTGTGGTTAGCAGTCCAGCAGCTATTAGAATGTAGTGGAGTCAGGTGATGCGGGTCATACCCTGGCAGACAGATCAGGTACAGATGCGTAGACAGGAGCGTAATCAACATGCAGGCCACAATTGGTAGCAGATAAGCAGAACAGCAGCAATAGGACAGAAGACAGAAGGTCAGGAGACAAGCTGGATTTGGTTCAGGCAGAGTTCAGGGAGTAGTCAGGTCAAACCGATTTGATAACTGGAATCAGATGCAGAATCACAGGGTCTCAGGACACACAGGAATGCTGTAGACAAGACAGCACTGTACCAGAGAAGTGCATCAGTTTAAATGGCCCGCTTGGCGCCATCATCTGTCATAGATGCACGAACATATGAGCGTGCAAATGCACACACATATGCAAGAGTACGTGCACATCTCCTAAATGCACATGAAGGACTGTGAACTAGCCTGTGATGGTGAAAAGGAGTAGCCATCTTGTCTGCTGTATGCCCTTCCTAACACCTGTAGTCAGACTGGCCAACATGCCCACCACGCAGTCCTACTCTGCTTGAGCTGCTCCAAGCAGAAGCCTCACTGTCAAAGTGGCAGCATTGTTGATCACAAAAATGGAAATATGGGGAACATACTTTCCAGCCGCCCTTTACGTCATTACACTTCTCACCCTCAGGCAATGCAGATACCCCCCAATCTAGGAAAGACGGACAGGCATGGAGGCTTGCGCATTTGACAATTCAAAAGAGCTTTGGAATGTCATATAGTTCTTTGAATTAGAGGGGTTCACATATAATTTAAACTCAAGTACCTGCTCTTGCCCATTAGCTGGCACTATCATGTCAATATACTGTTCTACAGAAACATAGTAACTGTTCTCATCCTTCAAATTCAAGATTTACATGCTCACAAATAACACATTTAATCCATTTCACAAATAGTTAAACCCTGTCATACAAAGCAGCAATTTAAATATATTATTCACATATGTCTTAGATTATTGTCTGGGCCACGGAGCAGCTTACTAAATGATTTTTTTTCTTTCCAATGAATCAAACATTTATATCACATGCCAGCAATTCCAGTCTTGTTTAAAGTCTTCACTATTCCAACACAGTCTGCACAGACTTAGCATTCTCAGTCCTCAACTTACCCTGCCTGTTCATTACTACAGAAAAGGCCAAAGATTTATGTTCTTATCATACTTAAGGTGGTTGTAAAGTCTGAAAGTTTTTTGCCTCCATGTATTCTATGCATGAAGGTAAAAAAAATCTTCAGTGTGCAGCTCCCCCCTCAGCCCTCCCTAATACTTTCCTAAGCCTGAGGCTGATCCGGCAATGTGCATGAGAGCAGAAGCTCTCCCAGGTCCCTCCCTCTTCATTGACTGACACAGCAGTCAATCACAGCCAGTGAGGAGGGAGCTGGGGGTGAGGCCAAGTCACGCTCTGAGTGTCTCATAGACATACAAAGGTGTCTCACATGAGTGGCACTGGCCACAGAGCAAGCTGGGGGGAGTGACAAGGAGTTCTGGCAGGGGACCCGAGAAGAGGAGGATCGGAGCTGCTCTGTGCAAAACCACTACATAGAGCAGGTAAGTATAGCATGTTTTATTTTATTTTTTAATGCCTTTACAAATGCTTTTAACCACTTTAGCCCTGGAAGGTTTTACCCCCTTAAAGACCAGGCCATTTTTTGTGATACAGCACTGCGTTACTTTAACTGACAATTGTGCGGTCGTGTGATGCTGTACCCAAATAAAATTGATGTCCTTTTTTTCCCACAAATAGAGATTTAATTTGGTGGTATTTGATCACCTCTACGATTTTTATTTTTTGCACTGTAAACAAAAAAAAAAGAATGACAGTTGAAAAAAAAAAAAATATTTTTCACTTTCTGCTATAAAACATATCCAATAAAATAAAAAATAAAATGGAATTTCTTTATCAATTTAAGCCAATACTGTTGTGGAGAATTTTATGAAGATGTATTTAATATGTATTGTCATAGTGTCACCCAGTGTTAGTACTTCCGCAACCCGCTCTAAAGAGCTGACTGGGGCAGTCTGAGGCTGGTTGAATCCCGTTTGGTAGGGGAAAACGTCTTGAGGTTGGAGTGTGATGTTTGCAGCGTGCGGATATGCTCGCCGATGAGGGGCCCTCTGTGCATTAGCGCGGACGATTGTTGAGGAGGGGATATGCTCGCTCTGCAACGACATCATTAGTTATAGGCAGATGCATGCTCTTGTTTTGGCGGTGTGTTGATCAGCATTGGTCCGGATTTGTAGCGCGCGCCTACAGATAGCCTCCCACAAGCCATAATAGTATAATCTGAATATGCGTTATTCTATGGAATAGCGTAGAATAAGGATTCCTATCAGCGGTAATATGAGAGCTTGCGAGCGTTGTCAGAGTCAGGGAAGGCGTCCATGTTTTAAAGCAATATGGCTTCGTTTGCTGGGAGCATACACGCTTTCCCTGCCCGGACACGCCCATAAGACTTTAGCCATCATGTTATTGTATTATTATTGTATTATTGTATTATTGTATTGAATTGTATCCTTTAAGCTATATCCTTTAAGCTACATTTGATGTATTGGATTGTATGGGACATCTTGTTAGAGGGATGCCCTTTATATGAAACATTTGCTGTGTAAAGAGGACATCATGTGATGACCACTCCCATGGAGGTCAGATGCTGTGTCACTTCCTATGGAGGAGGTCACATGTCACATCACTTCCGGCTGGGAGTTTAATAAAATAACTTTTGGTGGGCGTCGACAGTTAGTTGATGCTGGGATGCCTTGATGATAATACCTGTCTGGTGGTGCTGCTTTCTTCTTTGAATGAATGGGACGGATGAATGGTGAGTGAAACTTAGATTAAGAAAGCATTATTGCATTAAAATGAAATCTGAAGTGTGTGCTTATTTAGCACAGGAAAAATAGGCTGCGTGCTCTGTATACAACCTATTTTTCCATGACAGTAAAATGGCGACTCTGGTGGGACTAGATGGAGCCCCTTTAGGCATCGGGTCGAGATGGGGGGAGTATGGATGCACGATCCGATGCGTGGGGGCTCTGCTCTGTAAAAGAACAAATTTTTTGTCTTTTTGAAATAATGCTGTAAGTTTGCAGTGTGTGTGTGTGTGTGTGATTTTGTTGGGAGAGAGATCGTATGCCTGTGAATCCGATCATGTGGGCCTGTGTGTGGAAGTCTGTGAATCCGATCGTATGAGAGATGCCTGTTGTGTAAGAGTGTAACTAAATGAGAAATATAGACTGTATGTGATTTGTTTTTGTCTGATGCAGAACACGTGTCCCCATGAGTGAGATTGAACCTGAGTGCTCATGCCTGCTGCATTGTTAAAGATGGCCGCTGCATTGAGCCATAAGCCATGTGCTTTGGTGGGGGAGGGGAGCCAGCATGGCTATCTACAATGGCGAAAGTTGGTGACTCTCTGTAAATAGCATGCAGAAGTTTTGTGCTCGAGGGGCTATGCCCTGAGAGATGATCTGATGTTACCAGCAACGATATACTGTATGTGTGTAGCGTTTGTGATTTCTAGGAAAAATAGAAATGGATAGATTGTGATTTTTGCCTTTGTACGGGACAAAGACACATGTCTCCATAAGTGTTAAAATATTTTAAGTAAAGGGTTTTGATTTTTTTTTAAGTTGAAAGCAGCCTGCTGAATATTCAAGTGGCCAGGCATTGTTGGAAGCCAGACAATAGTAGCTGTTTGTTGAAAGGAATACGCCCTTTGGATGGTTGCAGGCTGTTTTGGATGCTAGCATTGAGGAGTTATATTTCTCAATGGCTTGGTATGGAAGCTGATGCCACAGTGTGTATGTGTAGAGAAAAGTGTATGGAATGTTGTGCATGTATAACATTTTCGAATGTGCTGTTTAGTGGCCAAAGGGTCTTTAAAATGTTTTAGTGCTCATGTGGTGTCTCAGGTGTGAGGCTTTGTGGAGATGTGATGAGCCTTGTGGAGTGTAGCTGACTCAAGATACACATTTTTCAGTGGATTTTGATGGTCATTTAGAAAAGTTCCAGTGTTTGTGGAGATGTTTTGGCTAGTAGTGAAGAGATGCTGGTTTTGGCGGGAAAAAGTAATGGCGCCATTCCTGGCTTTTGTTGTTGGCCATGTGGTTTGTCTGCCATCTTGAAGCGCAGTGTTTCCTTAGCCAGTGGGTATCCTATAGGGGAACGCACAGCCACTTTTCCTTTGGGTGTGATATCATGTGACCGTGCTGTGGCATTCGTCGGCTATTTTGCTGGTGGAATTTCTCAGCTTTTGGGACAGAGTTTGATGTTTGGTGCAAATTGAGTAGTGCAGACTTTTCTGTGTTGGAATCTGGTGGAGACCATTTTTGTTTTCCTTGGTGTGTGGGAACCCATGTGGTCTTGTGTTTTTAAGTGGTTCATTTTTGATGTCCCATGTTTGTGCTGGTTTTGGCGGGAAAAATTGCATGCGTTAATGGCGCCATTTGGTTGTTGTCCATGAGGCTTGCGATGGTTCATCCACCATTCGTGGGCTTGCCTCTGGTAAGCTGCTACCTTACTATGGTGGAGGGCACCTTTGTTTGCTGATGTCACTGGGTGTTGCATAATCATCTACTGATCTCATCTTGTGATTTGCAGGATTTATGCATTTGCATGGGACTATTAATCCATCATTTAGTTCTATAATTCAGTATTGTGGTCAAATTTTTTGGGTTTTTATTGCATCATCTGGGCATTCATCTGGACTTTTGTCATATGTTTTATAATCATTGGGCATTGTTTTTTGGTATCTAGTGGCTGGTGGGGTGTGCACTGCTTTTTGCACATCGGCCCCTGGATACTGTATTGGCATTTGTTGATTGGCGCAGTTTTGTTCTATTCTATGCGTTTGCAGTTTGACCTGTGCACTGCTGGGGAGAGTAGTGAGACACCAGGGTGACATACTGAGAGCCTCTTTTTGTTTAATGTTAAATGGTTTTTATAAGCATCGCCTTTTGAGTTGAGTTGAGTGGTATCTTGATATAGCGCGGTCTTACCCCGAGGGGTCCCGACACGCTTGCAGACACATGCTGGGGCCCATTTATAGAGGGGATCTGGTTGACCTACAAGCATGTCTTTGGAGTGTGGGAGGAAGCCAACGCAGACACAGGGAGAACATGCAGACTCCATGCATATGGTGTTAGGATGGGGATTTCTTTGTTTTCATGACTTTGCAGTATATGAGCCGCGGTTTTTGTATCGGATTTCGTTTTTAAGTGAAAACTCTACTTTACGCTGAATTTTGATAGATTGTAAGACTAACAGAGTTTTTGTACAATGGTGTGTGTTTTTATGTTTAAATATTTGGGAGTTTCCCAGAAGGCAATTCATTGTTTTTGAAGCTTGTGCTGTATAGCCATCTGTTGGCAGGAGTTTGTATTTGAGTCCCAACTTGTGGTTTGACTTCCAGGGGATGTGTGGGTCAGCTGGGATTCCCTACCATTTGCAAAAGGGGGGTTTATTCCATCATTTCCTTGACAAAGGTTTTTTTAAATTGTTGAAATATATATGATGTTTAGCCATGGATTTGTTTTGGTCTCTTGATAGACAAGGCGATGTGGCTAGGCTCCCCCCTCCCCCTCCCTCTTCCTGTACAAATGATATGTAAATAAACCAGTAGGGGTTTTAAGTAGCTGAGCATGCAACAAAGTTTTTTTTCAGCATTTATGTATCAGAGGGAAGTTGGTGGGAGGAGCTTGGGGTTGTCCGAAAGGCTGGCCAATGAGATTTGTGTTTGGAAGGAAAATGGAAAGCATTTTGGCATTTGAAAAAGGATGTTTTATATTTTGTTCCAGTTTTGTGAAGTTTTGTACTGTAATACAGTTTTGGGTAGAGAGCAAACAGGGCGGCATCACCATTGTTTTATCATCTGGATACAGAGAGAAGCCACATTGTTCTGTAGGTGGTAAACGGGCGTAAGTGTTCTGTATGGTTTAGTCTGGCGACGCAGTGTATGGGTGTATAGCGGAAAACGCTTGTGTATGCATACACTGTGAGGGGTAGAGGCCTAATTCGGGGGGTGACAACGCCTCGGGTTAGGGTCTCTAGTTGGGGGACTTGACCAGATAGTGGTTGTAGTCCTTCCATCCACCGTAGAAAGAGACACCGGGCGGTGCTCTCCGAAATGGGTGCAATGGTTTTCCTGGACGCAGGTTTAAGACGGTAAGCCGATTCGAATCGCCATGGACCCAAGGAGGTCTGTGCAAAGGGAAGGAATGGAGGCTTCCCGCAGTCAGCCGGTCAAACGGGGCACGAAGCCTTGTTTTGGGGCAAAGGCCTTTGAACCCCAAAAAGATTAACATAGGTGGTCCAAGGATACCATTTTGGGTATCCCTCTGGAGTTGATGTAGTTCAGCTGCGGCTTCAGAAATCTGTAATGATGAGTGTTGATGGAGGTGTAGTACACGCTTTTGTGATTCTCAAAGGAGGAACGGTGGTTAAATTCTCATGCCCGTTTGTTTGAACTTTGTATGGCTGGTCCATGCAAGGTTCTCGAGCTGCTCTCATGTTTGTCCCATTGTATTTTTTTCTATTGCTGAAAGAGTGAAGGGAGAATTCTGGCTGTTTTTTTTATTTTTTTCATTTTTGGTTTTGGAAACTATGAAGTATCTCCCCCACATTTGTATCTGAATGTTTGTAGTAACGTGAATATGTTCGAACTTACCGCGGCGATCCTCCGATGCGTCGCGGCTGTTTTGTAGGAACGGGAAAAGTAAGGGTTACAGAGGGTTTTGTTTGAATCGGTTTTGAAAGAATGTCATTGACAATTTACCAATGTACAGACATGTCATTATTGTTTACCATTCGTTGCAGGTTAAATATGAAGGATAGAGTAATGATTTTGCTTATAAGTATTTTTCAGGTCCAAGGAGTTTGTACACAGAGAAGAGGTGTATGTAGACAGCTGTACATATGGATAAATATGAGTCTAAGGAGGTAAAAGTATCATATTTCATTGTTTCTTTTTTCCTGCACCACGCATTTCTTCCTTCAGTCTGTAATGAGGAAGAAAATGGGGAGAGAAGTGATAAATGTAAGAATGACAGGTTTTTTTTCAAACAAATAATGTTAACCTCTAATTCTAACCAAGTTTGTGCCAAGACTGTCTTTCTTTGATAGAATTTGAATCATCAAGCAGCAGTCTGGTGAAGTAGGTTCCCATCCCAGAGGCTAAGAACATTTTGTCAATGGTTCCAGGTATTGTAAGCCATGCCCAGGTTATGCAGTGACCAAAGTCCTGATGTCTAGGTTATTGTCATATGAGGGTTGTTTGGAGGTCAATCAAAACCAGAGTCGTACTTTCCTCATTAGCTGTCAATTATATTCTCGGCTGATGGGGTGGGTGCGATCGTTGTGACATGAACTTCAAAATGTCCACCACAGGGTTCACGAGTCCCTCCTGGACCCTGACACAATAACCAGTTTACATTCTTTCTAACCAGGTGACTGGGTCGTTGTAAAGAAGCTTTAGGGATGAGATCACGCCAGCCACTGCAAGAAGCGACTCAACCACACCAAAGAATTGAGTAGAATCTTTGTTTATTTATATATTTTTTGTTTAGTAAATTTTAGCAAGGGTAATGATGAAAAGCATCCCAAGTTATTATTTAAAGTGTATTTCCTGACTAGCTCAGAAAGCGAACAGGACCGATTGCTGGGTCTGTTCTGAGTCTCCACCGAGTCTTAGTCCCCAGAGCTGACCGCGGTACATGCCATTTATGATGTTATTATGGGTATGAGGAGTTTTGACAAACTGGTGAAGACTCCGAACAGACACTTGTCAATGGAATCTAACGATGCATTTTTAGAGGGTAAATTGGTTAGTTTTAATGGCTTTGCCTCTTGTCGGTTTTGGTATCTAGGCAGCCCACAAGTGTGTTTGAACTTTAGTTTGGTGCTTATGTGGATCTGCAGCTTATAAAGGTAATTCCCGCAAAGCAAGAGGTGATGGGTGATGGTGTGATGGTGAAGCTGTCCCAGCATTTTATGTTGCGGCCGATCGCGAGGATCTGATAGCGCAAGAAATTAAGAATGGCAGGGACAGCTAGAAGGGAATTGTTCATCAACCCCGACCAGGTCTAGGCATGGTGTCCTGGATGTACAAGGTGGGGGGGGGGCTCGAGCTTAGGATATGATTGAACAATTCTCATCCGTTAAGGATAGGATTCTTCATGTAACTGTTGAAGCCAGAGCTGTAGCTAAGTGAAGGTTGGGAGTCCTTTTACGGGTCTGGGAATCTTTGGGGATCTAATTTTTATTTTACAGCGGATCGTGGTTAAAGGAAGTGGGAATATATATACTCATGTCGTTTTATTTCTATTCTTTCTATATCGTGACGAGGTGCTCCTGTTGCCTGATTGGACCAGAGTTTCCTTGATGAGATGCCCCAAAGCCGGACTTACATAGAAGACAGAGGATCACAGACGGATCGGCGATTACTACAGCTCACCATGTCGTGTCCTCCTTTATAAGTCATGCTCCTGAAGAATAGAGTCTACATGTCAAGCCGTGTTTTCCTTTTTATGGACTCGTATGGACTGTAAGGACTGATTCATTTCCAGGTGTAAGAAAGAGATCAAGTTTCATTGATGGACATGGGGTGCATATGACAAAAGGGAGGACTGTTGTGGAGAATTTTATGAAGATGTATTTAATATGTATTGTCATAATGTCACCCAGTGTTAGTACTTCCGCAACCCGCTCTAAAGAGCTGACTGGGGCAGTCTGAGGCTGATTGAATCCCGCTTGGTAGGAGAAAACGTCTTGAGGTTGGAGTGTGATGTTTGCAGCGTGCGGATATGCTCGCCGACGAGGGGCCCTCTGTGCATTAGCACGGACGATCGTTGAGGAGGGGATATGCTCGCTCTGCAACGACATCATTGGTTATAGGCAGATGCATGCTCTTGTTTTGGCGGTGTGTTGATCAGCATTGGTCCGGATTTGTAGCACGCGCCTGCAGATAGCCTCCCACAAGCCATAATAGTATAATCTGAATATGCGTTATTCTATGGAATAGCGTAGAATAAGGATTCCTATCAGCGGTAATATAAGAGATTGCGAGCGTTGTCAGAGTCAGGGAAGGCGTCCATGTTTTAAAGCAATACGGCTTCGTTTTCTGGGAGCATACACGCTTTCCCTGCCCGGACACGCCCATAAGACTTTAGCCATCATGTTATTGTATTATTGTATTGAATTGTATCCTTTAAGCTATATTTGATGTATTGGATTGTATGGGACATCTTGTTAGAGGGATGCCCTTTATATGGACATTTGCTGTGTAAAGAGGACATCATGTGATGACCACTCCAATGGAGGTCAGATGCTGTGTCCTCACTTCCTATTGAGGAGGTCACATGTTGTGACATCACTTCCGGCTGGGAGTTTAATAAAATAACTTTTGGTGGGCGTCAACAGTTAGTTGATGCTGGGATGCCTTGATGATAAGACCTGTCTGGTGGTGCTGCTTCCTTCTTTGAATGAATGGGACGGATGAATGGTGAGTGAAACTTAGATTAAGAAAGCATTATTGCATTAAGATGAAATCTGAAGTGTGTGCTTATTTAGCACAGGAAAAA
Source organism: Rana muscosa (assembly GCA_029206835.1). Lineage (NCBI taxonomy): Eukaryota > Metazoa > Chordata > Amphibia > Anura > Ranidae > Rana > Rana muscosa. The sequence continues at coordinate 113,416,613 of CM055123.1, forward strand.
TAGGCTGCGTGCTCTGCATACAACCTATTTTTCCACGATAATACTTACTTGTAATGGCATTGATCAGTGATTTTTAGCAGGACTGCGACATTGCAGCGGACAGATCGGACACCTAACTGACACTTTTGACACTTTTTTGGGAACCAGTGACGTTATTGCAGTGATCAGTGCTGAAAATATGCACTGACACTGTATAAATGACACTGGCAGGGAAGGGGTTAACATCAGGGGCGCTCAAAGGTTTAAGTATTCCCTAATTGTGCTTTCTTACTCTGGGGGGATGGGCTCACTGCATGGACACTGATTTGTGTCCCTGATTAGCAGAAATACTAGATCAGTGTCCATGCCTGACAGCACGGCGGTCTGCTTGTTTACATCATTCTGCCAGCGTGCGATTGCAGCCCCAGTGGCTATTGACAAAATCACGTACAGGTACTTGATTTTGGGCAATAGAGCCGTCTTGACACAGTATATGTATGGCAGGCGTTCGGGAAGTGGTTAAAATGAACTCCCAGGCAAACCACTAAATACACAGATAGCCAAGAAATAAAGCCCACATTCTGGTGCTCCCAGGCATTTCAGGACAGTGATGACTCCAAGGCTCACTATATGTAATCTTCTCTATGTTCCCCCACACACTTTTGTTTTCTTCCCTCTCCATGCTACGCTTCTTGACCCTCTACCAGTAGTCATGGCCCCCCCATTCTAGTGGTGTCCCCTTTAGATCCATTCCCCTTAAGATGCTCATTGGAAGAAAGAAAAATACTGGACATGGTGTTATCTTGGATTCCTTTTTTTTGCCTTGCTGTTTAAAACACAGCCTCATTAGACTTTCCACCAGTGACGCTCCTCACACTATTTCTCTCCAATGTTTTCTTATATTCTCTGAACACTAATGCCTCGTACACACGACCGGTTTTCCCGGCAGGAAAACTGCCATGAGAGCTTTTGGCCGGGAATCCCAGCCGTGTGTATGCTCCAACGTAGTTTTCCAGGCAGGAAAACTGCGGGGGGAAAAAGAGAACTATTTTTTCCCCGCCGGGATTCCCGGCGGTCTTTTTCCCGGCAGTTTTCCTATGGGAAAAACTGTGATGGTGCATACACACGGCCGGGATTCCCGACCAAAGCTCTCACCGCAGTTTTCCCGACGTGAAAACCTCTCGTGTGTACAGGGGGAAAGTTACCGAGCAGGTTCTCGGTTTTCCCCTCGGGATTCCCGGCAGACTTTTTACCGCCGGGAATCCTGTACGTGTGTACGAGGCATTAAAGTCTAGTTTGGAAAGTGAGGACTGTATATCGGTTGTGTTTGCTTCTGTATGTATCATGTCCAAAATAAAGAATTGAAATACACAGATGAAAAACATATACAGTATAGGTGATTTTTTTTGTATCGTGGGGACCTGATCTTCTTCTGTAGTAGCTTCACTTTTACCTACAGCTCTCACCCTCCACCCTGTGACTGGACATAAAAAAAGAGAAGCAGCACAATGGGGCGCTCATATCTCTCACTCTGATCTCTCCTCCTTTCAGCATGCTCCTTGCACTCCAGCACACCTAATTGGGTCCCTGTGTGCTTCTACTGTCTGAGCTCTGGTGTATAATAGACTTGGGGCTAATTCAAGACAAATACAGGTGCTTACACCTTGCATTTACAAAACATTTAATTAAGCATTTATGATTACAGAGTCTTATGTCATTTATAGCTGCACAGAGTTTAACTCTAGGAGATAAATTGTATGCAGTTTTAATGATTTGAAATAATTTGACTTGTAAATTTTGCTACTGAGTGATCTATTACTATATTTAAACTACTGAAACTCAATGTATTTCACTGGTGATTTGACTGATCTAGGCTTTGTATGAATAACAGAGCAAAATATCTCCTGAGTTGCTTAGCTAGGCTGAAATAAAAGATAAAATGAAATGAAAATCCTAGATTCCAGTTATTGTACCCACAATTATCACCATATGTTTCTGTGCTTGGCCTCTAATCAAAAGACATTGAGCCAACCTTTCTATTTTTAACATTTTTACTCTGGGAGAGATTATAAAATTGATCTTAATTATGTCATCAAATGAAATGTTACAACTGTGGATTGATTCAAATGAAGATAATGTATGTCTTCAAATTAAGGTTAGATCTAGACCTGTGTCTCCTAGGTGATTGCTGGGAAGAAATGTAAAATTATTGGGAAAAGCATGGAACAGCTGTAACTAACATTAAAAAGGGTGAGGGGGCGCTTACTATAAAAATCTTTTAAACTATATAAAATAGCTTGCATAAAACATAAAATATTGATAATTGCAAAACACATCCATAAATGACTCTTCATAAAGGTGAAATAATAAAAATACCACTGTGAACTGTAACTAACATACCACCACCACACACATTAACAATGCTTCACCCATTGTCTAATTAAATATTGTGACCCTTTTAGTCAATAGGGCCAAAGCAACAGGTTCACTTTAATGTCACATCCCAAGGAGCATATCATTTATTTTAATTTTTTTGCTCCCATCCTGTTCAAGCATCAAGAGTGAAAGGAAAGACTTGTGTAAGCTGCGAGTCACCAAAGTTGGCGCTTACAAAAGGTGATCGACTCCCATGTGACAACGATGATTGATCGACTCTTATCAAATGGGGCAGCAGTGGCAGCCCGTCCATAGGGGGCGCAGGGGTGCCACCCCCCCCCTCACCACCCACAGCTAGTACCAAAAAAAATGGCCCTTTAAAAAAAAAATAAAGGTCGTTTAAGTGCACTGTGTTCGGGCGCCGGACATAGCGCCCTATGGGAGGCGGGACGTCAATGCAATCACGTGATTGCAGACGAGACGCTTCATTTGCCTGTTTTTTTGCTACATTTTGGCGCAATGCAATGTTCCTGAACACTCCTTCATTCTTGTTAAAGTATTTTTTGATTGGCACTGCCGTAAGGCAACATGGGCGGTGCTTTCCTTCAAAGCCGACAAACCAGAAGTGACGCCGCCACTCCGTGGATGGAATGCACAGCCCGAGCGGTGCCTATTTTCAGTTTACAGAAGATTATTTTGGTAATCCCCACACTCCAGAGGAGAGCACACCACAGCAGCCCGCCTGAACAAGTAAGTGCCGGACCTCCCGTGGGGGGGCTAGCAGCTGTCAGTGCCTCGTGCAGGGGGGGTGCATCCATGGTGAGTGACACTGGGACACCTCTCCTTTCCTCTGCTCTATACATTACTCGCTCTGTGTCTAGAAGAGCTGGGTGACTTTATAAACAGTTGTTGGTGGATGGCAGTGTGTGTCTGAAGAGGAGTTTGTTTTCCTACATACTACTACTACATACTTGGAAGCTGTTCTAAATTTGGAGCAGCAAGGACAGCTGCAGAGTCCCTGCCTTTGCTGGGTCCTGATAATCTCTTCCCTGCATGTGGTTGGGAGTGTTCTGTCTGTCTTGTCAGCAAGATGAAAGAGTGAGGAAGACATTCTCTGCTAGTTTCACCTCCTCTCTAAATCTTGACGCCTGCGCCTCCTCCATCCACACTGTGCTCTGTGTGAACTGTAACCTCTGGTGTTTAATGCAGGGCTTGCATGGAGTAGAGCTTCTGCTGCAGGGGGTGAGTGGGGGAATTGGTGCTGATGTCTGTCAAATGCTGGGAAGCCTGAATGGTCTACCAGATATTGTTTGCATTCTGCTGAGGTCCTTTCTCCTGACATTTGCCAGGTGCACTTGAGTTAAGAAAAAAACAAACCTGTGCAACAGCCAGGCACTTGTTGATCTCCCTGAATTGAGATCTTCCATTCCAGTAAGAGTCAGTGGACCACTGAGGTTGTGCACTACCACACAAGTTGAAGTTTGCAGTGGTACACCCAAGCTGACCTGTATATTCTCACAGCGGAATAATTGAAGAAAACTCAGGACTTGATTATATACAAGCATTTATAGTTACATTGTTTTACAACACTTTGATGAATTCATATTTGCTTTTTTGTATTTGGCGTCTTTGATGCTATAACACTAGAAGTAATAAGTGTATATGTATTTCCATTTAAATATCCTGACATTGTAGTGTGCTGCCATTTGGTATTCTTAGGCTTAGTTCACACTGGCATTAAGAGCAGGCGTTTGACAGGCTTTAAATAGCCCCTCAAACGCCTATGCACAAGATATAATAGACAGCACTGTGCTGTTCACACTAAGCGTAAGCATCACATTGCTTCAAAATTGAAGCCCCATGTCGAGTCAGGAGGCGTCTGAAGCCTCCATTCAACGCCTCCCATTCAAGTCTATGGTAACGCTCTCCGCAAACGCTCTGGCAGGTGTTTTTGCCGTGGTTTTGGTGCGGTTGTGGTGCGTTAAAATTGGTTTATTCTGTCACTTTCCATTGTGGAGCAGTTTTAGCTCTCATCAAATGCTACGAAACAGTGCATAGGGTATTTAGGGAACATTTTTAACGGTTCTAAAGAGACCCATTTTAAACCTCATTGATGCCTGTCTGACACCCATACTAACGCTTTAGGAGTGTTGCCTTATGAGGAATTCTTATGTATAATTTTCTTGTAAACTGGGAATATCTGTAACATATATGTATATATATATAATTTAGAGTAGGAAATATGTGGGTCTGCAAAGGGTTAAACTGGGCTGACAAGCTGGGCTTGAGGACAATCTAATTACCTGTCCTCTTATTTGAATATGCATGAATGCAGGGTAACAAGAGCTGCGGAGTCTTAGGGTCTGACAAGATAACTTAGTAGTCAAACAAGCTAGAAAAGAGATCACATCTGAAACTGGTAGTCTATGCGGCACCGCTTTTTATCCTCTAGATAAAGGCGTGTGTATTCTCCCATATTAACACCCATATCCATTTAAGGGGTAATTCTTCCTGGCTAGTTCCATGCATAGCTAAGCGCCCCCTTCAAGGGAAGTTAACGACCTCCGGTTTAATTAATTTATCTTCAAATCCAATTATCACTAAAGAGTGGGCTAGGGTGGGAAATTAATATAACGGCAGGAAGGAGGAGAGAAATAACCGCAACCAATCGTAGCCGCCCTGGGTTAGTCAATGGGAGAGGGCTCCATAAAAGGACCCCCCATCCAGTAGAGAGAGAGAGATGAGAGAACCTGGGCCCAGGATTCATTATAGGTAATTATTAAGACCATCTCCCAGCACTTACCCCTTATGCTTGCATTTTTCCTATGTTTGTCTGTCTATTTGTAATGTAATGTACCGTATTTTTCGCTCCATAAGACGCACCTGACCATAAGACGCACCTAGATTTTAGAGGAGGAAAATATAAAAAAAAAAACTTGAACCAAATGGTGTACTAAAATATTTAATAAAGTATAACAGAATAATATTTCTACACTAACAACTAATGTAAGGGGGCACCCTACACTGATCCCCAATTTAACTGGGACATATACATGACCTCAATACAACAGGAGTATTTGCATATTTAGACATTTACACTGACCAGTAATGTAAATGGTGTATTTACAGTAACCCCCTCCCACATCTCTCTACTAATCTCTGCATTCTTATCTCCCTCTCAGTACAACTCTGCCCCTCTAACTCATCTGCTAACCTCTGTCCCCCAAACCCCTCATCTTCTAACATCTGCACTCCAACCTCTCCTTCCCATTCAACTCTGCAGCCTCTGCACCTCAAACCCCCCTCTTTGATCCCCTCTACATGCCCCCTATATTCACCTGTATGCTGTTCACACCTTCTAGGTGGGCGGCATGCAGAGGTGCGGGCGTAATTAGCATATGAATCGCGGCGGCCGACCTCATTAACATAACAATGCCCGCGCGATTTACATATCAATGCCGATCCTGTGGGGGTTAAATACAGAACAATACCCTTTTGTTTCTCTCCCAGTAGCAGCTGAAAGCATTAGAGAAACAGGATCTAGCTGGGGCAGAGTGATGCATAGAGCATCGTTCTGCCGTCGAAACGATCCCCCTATCAGCGGCTCTCCTGATTAGTATTCGCTCCATAAGACGCACACACATTTCCCCCCGTTTTCTGGGGGATAAAAAGTGCGTCTTATGGAGCGAAAAATACGGTATATACTTTGTGTTTGAAACTAATATTTACTCCCTTGCCAAAGACTGTAAATGTTTGCGGTGTATTAGATAGACTAATAACCTTAATTCTTTAATAAATGCTTGTTATATTGAAGTTATCAAATCTTGTCAAAAAGAACTCTTATTTAAACCATATCAATAATCATAATCATATTAATTGAATATTAAATATTAATATTTAAAAATCAACAGGAGCATTGTTGAGCGTCAGAAATTTAGTCAAGTGTGAACAAGCCCTTACACACAGCACAGGTTTTTTTTTATATTTGTGCACAAAATGAATGGGTTGTCTCAATGCAACACAGTGTTATAAACTAACTGTACGGGCCCTGATAGTTTGTTGACAAGGGCTTGTTAAACGTTCACTAGCCCATCAATACATCAAATGGTTTCTCTAAACTCCTGCTTGATCCTGATGCTCTCAAGCTCATTGTAACCAAGCATGTGCTAGGTTCACCCCTGAGTGTTGTGGGTTCCCCAATGTGTTTTATAAGAATGATAGGAGTTATTTTGTGTCCACAGAGCTGGCAAAAGTGTCCACACATCCTGAAAGCGCTGCCAGAGTAGTCATTTACCCCGTGCTTTCATATAATTATGGATTTTCTGAGCAAGAGGTGTTATTTTTACACAAGAAGTATTGCCCATACTTTTTTTTTTTTTTTTTTTGTGCATTAATATACAAACAGCCTAAAGCTGATGCAAAGAAAACCTTTTTTTTATTTTAATTTTTTATAAATGTATCAATAAATGCAGATAATATAGACACTTGAATTTGACTTGATACGAGACTCTTGTAATTCCTTTTAAAGCACCGCTCAAACTGGATAGAAGCCAATTAGGTATGCTGCATTCACATGTAATAAGGATTTTGCTGCTAAAAAAAAAGTCTGCCTTGTGGACTCCTGTGGATCCCCCTGCAGTGCTGCCGGCTTGCTCCCTCCGGCTGCTCTTCAGGGGGATCGGTACTACATGCAAGCCACTCCAAAATCACCCCCGAGTAGTACAGGAACCTTTTTCTAAGTTGGAGTGACTTGAGTCGCTCCGCTCAGAACCGTTCCATTGAACTGAATGGAGCGCGACATGTCAGGCGACTAAGTTGCCTGACAAGTAACCCCAGTGTGAACCAAGACTAAAGCCTCATACACACGATCGGATTTTCCGCAGAAAAAGCGTAGGACTTTTGTCCGAAGGGCGTTGGCCAGGAATTTGTCTTGCATACAAATCGGCACACAATTGTTGGCCAACAAACATGAAACTACGTGGTTTTTCAGCTCTTTAGCTCCACCCTTTGGGCACCTTCTGCTAAAATTGTGTTTGGTGAGCATTGATTCCGAGCTTGCGTGTTTGTACTTTGGACTTTTGTCTGACGGACTTGTGTACACACGCTTGGAAAATCCAGCAACAAACAATTGTCCACCGAAAATTTTAAAGCCTGCCTTCCAACATTTGTCCGTGGAAAATCTGACAACAATTGTCCGATGGAACATACAAACAGTCGGATTTTCGACCAACAGCCTGTCATCACACAATTTTCTTTGGAAAATCCGATCGTGTGTATGAGGCTTAAGAGCATATGCCTGTAAACTCCTAAAAAAGCCTGTGGAAGCTGCTTCTAGACGTAGTGCAAAGGCAAAAGATTTTTTATCTTAAAGTGGAAGTAAACCCATTGATTTAACAGTTTAAAAAAAACAGTTAAATTCCCGGCATGCCGGAAATGCTAACTGCCACATTGATTGTGCTCTCAACCAAACTGTCACACCATCCAATGGCTGTTGTCATAACTGGTCACATGTGCAGCATCATGGCAGTTGAAGATTAAACAAAGGTCAAGATGGCAGCTTCCTTATCTGAAAATGATAGGAGGGTTTACTTCCACTTTAATGCATTCTATGCATCAGGATAAAAAAACCTTCTGTGTGTAGCAGCCTCCCCAGCACCCCCTAATACTTACCCGAGCTGGGTGCAGACCTGGAGGGGTTTGTTTTTTGCGCTCCCCCCCCCAAATTTTTTTAGCACCAGCCGGCACTGTGGGGCAGGTCCCATGCTCTTCTATACCCAGAAGTATTGGGCATTTTCTCTGACTCATAGTACTAAATGAAATGGTGAGGTAGTAAAAAAAAGTATGTAAATACTACGGGGGATGGGTGGGTTGAAGAAAACTTGTTGCTTTACCCTTAGTTTACATTAAACCCTGGCCCCCAGTCTTTTAAGAGGATCTAAATGCCATGAGGTGGAGGTGGGCTTTCCAATCACATGACCGCTGTGATTGGCTGTCACAGCCCATGAATGTATATGTGCGATGGCTGGACATTAAAGCCCACTCACCGCCTATATGCGTACATCTAGCAGGAACAGGTTAAGGACAGCTCCTACCTGAGTTTGAGGAGATCATACTTGTATATGATGATGTTCAGCTGCAGTTTATCCACCCACTGCCGGATTACCATACAACAATTATAGTACTCCAATAGGCATGCTTTTAGTTACACACAAATACCCATCGGATTCAGCACTCATCAGAAACATCAGACCCATATTTCTTAGGTTTAAGGCTGCTTTCACACTGAGGCGCTTTGCAGGCGCTATTGCGCTAAAAATAGTGTCTGCAAAGCGCCCTGAAAGAGCTGCTCCTTTAGCTCCAGTGTGAAACCTGAGGGCTTTCACACTGGAGCGTTGCGATGACAGGACGGTAAAAAAAGTCCTGCCAAACGCCGCTGCAGCCGCGTTTTGCGGGCGGTATTAACCCTTTTTTGGCCACTAGCGGGGGTTAAAAACGCCCCGCTAGCGGCCGAAAATCGTGGCAAAAACTACGGCAAAGCGACGTTAAAAATGGCATCACTTTACCGCTAACGCCCACCATGCCTCAGTGTGAAAGTACCCTAAAAAGGCTTGTGTTACAGTCCCTCAATCATCAGTTCTCCAGGTAAGCGCTTGTAGCAACTGCAATCGCCCTGTCCTATTTTTGTTATTGGGGGGGGGGACCCCACGCCGTTTTTTTCATGATTTTTTTTTGAGCCAGCAATTATTTTTTTTTACATTCAGCTGTCAGCAGAGTTGATGACTCTTCGGTTGTTAAGGTCCCGGTGGCCGGCTTCCAGGCCCGCTCCTTAGCTACCAGCTATATACAGTGTTTTTAAAGGGGGGGGGGACGGACACAAAACGCATAAAAAAATGCATCACAAACACTTGCATTTCTGGTGCAACTCCATTAAAGTCTATTACATGCAAAATGCAATCTTCTGTAGGAAAAAAGTCTCTGATCGTTTCCTAAATTGCACCGGCTAAAAAACTCATAGGTGTGAACGTGTACAATAGGAAATCATGTTAAATGGACTGTAGTGTGTTTCTGAAAAACAGAAAAAGCACGAAAAAAGCGCATAGGTGTGAACATAGGGTCAAGCAACAAAGGTGCAACTAATGTAATGTCTAGGGATGAGCTTCGTGTTCGAGTCGAACATACGTTCGTCTCGAACATCGGCTGTTCGATCGTTCGACGAAGATCGAACGATTTGGGCCGTTCGCGCCAAATTCGAGTGACGTGAACGGCCCACAATGCACTACGCCATCGCAGTGTCATCCAGGCGCTGTGATTGGCCAAGCATGCACTGTGATCCCGCATGCTTGGCCAATCACAGCGCCGGCAGCGAGGAGAGCAATGATTGGCCACAGGCAGGATGCCTGTGGCCAATTATTGCTGAGGGTGTTTAGTACACGCCCCACACTATAAAAGGCCGCCAGCACAGCGGCCTAGTGTAGTGTGTTCCGGAGCAGGGAAAGACAAGCATAGGCAGGGACAGTGACATTTATTTCTTTCTTGCTTAACCTGGATTCCTTTAGTTTAGGGAAAGAGAAGGATAGGTAGGGAGAGTGTCAGTGTGTTTTACTGTGCGAGTCCTTGTTTCTAGGGACAAAGAAGGAAAGTGAGGGGAATTCTCCTTGTGCTATAGTGTGCTTTAAAAAAACATTTTTTCTAGGGACAGAAAACTCTAGGTAGGGAGAGTGTCAGTTTCTTTCACTGTGCGAGTCCTTGTTTCTAGGGACAAAGAAGGAAAGTGAGGGGAATTCTCCTTGTGCTGTAGTGTGATTTAAAAAAACATTTTTTCTAGGGACAGAAAACTCTAGGTAGGGAGAGTGTCAGTTTCTTTCACTGTGCGAGTCCTTGTTTCTAGGGACAAAGAAGGAAAGTGAGGGGAATTCTCCTTGTGCAATAGTGTGCTTTAAAAAAACATTTTTTCTAGGGACAGAAAACTCTAGGTAGGGAGAGTGTCAGTTTCTTTCACTGTGCCAGTCCTTGTTTCTAGGGACAAAGAAGGAAAGTGAGGGGAATTCTCCTTGTGCTATAGTGTGCTTTAAAAAAACATTTTTTCTAGGGACAGAAAACTCTAGGTAGGGAGAGTGTCAGTTTCTTTCACTGTGCCAGTCCTTGTTTCTAGGGACAAAGAAGGAAAGTGAGGGGAATTCTCCTTGTGCTATAGTGTGCTTTAAAAAAACATTTTTTCTAGGGACAGAAAACTCTAGGTAGGGAGAGTGTCAGTTTCTTTCACTGTGCCAGTCCTTGTTTCTAGGGACAAAGAAGGAAAGTGAGGGGAATTCTCCTTGTGCTATAGTGTGCTTTAAAAAAACATTTTTTCTAGGGACAGAAAACTCTAGGTAGGGAGAGTGTCAGTTTCTTTCACTGTGCCAGTCCTTGTTTCTAGGGACAAAGAAGGAAAGTGAGGGGAATTCTCCTTGTGCTATAGTGTGCTTTAAAAAAACATTTTTTCTAGGGACAGAAAACTCTAGGTAGGGAGAGTGTCAGTTTCTTTCACTGTGCCAGTCCTTGTTTCTAGGGACAAAGAAGGAAAGTGAGGGGAATTCTCCTTGTGCTATAGTGTGCTTTAAAAAAACATTTTTTCTAGGGACAGAAAACTCTAGGTAGGGAGAGTGTCAGTTTCTTTCACTGTGCCAGTCCTTGTTTCTAGGGACAAAGAAGGAAAGTGAGGGGAATTCTCCTTGTGCTATAGTGTGCTTTAAAAAAACATTTTTTCTAGGGACAGAAAACTCTAGGTAGGGAGAGTGTCGGTTTCTTTCACTGTGCCAGTCCTTGTTTCTAGGGACAAAGAAGGAAAGTGAGGGGAATTCTCCTTGTGCTATAGTGTGCTTTAAAAAAACATTTTTTCTAGGGACAGAAAACTCTAGGTAGGGAGAGTGTCAGTTTCTTTCACTGTGCGAGTCCTTGTTTCTAGGGACAAAGAAGGAAAGTGAGGGGAATTCTCCTTGTGCTGTAGTGTGATTTAAAAAAAACATTTTTTTCTAGGGACAGAAAACTCTAGGTAGGGAGAGTGTCAGTTTCTTTCACTGTGCCAGTCCTTGTTTCTAGGGACAAAGAAGGAAAGTGAGGGGAATTCTCCTTGTGCTATAGTGTGCTTTAAAAAAACATTTTTTCTAGGGACAGAAAACTCTAGGTAGGGAGAGTGTCAGTTTCTTTCACTGTGCCAGTCCTTGTTTCTAGGGACAAAGAAGGAAAGTGAGGGGAATTCTCCTTGTGCTATAGTGTGCTTTAAAAAAACATTTTTTCTAGGGACAGAAAACTCTAGGTAGGGAGAGTGTCAGTTTCTTTCACTGTGCGAGTCCTTGTTTCTAGGGACAAAGAAGGAAAGTGAGGGGAATTCTCCTTGTGCTATAGTGTGCTTTAAAAAAACATTTTTTCTAGGGACAGAAAACTCTAGGTAGGGAGAGTGTCAGTTTCTTTCACTGTGCCAGTCCTTGTTTCTAGGGACAAAGAAGGAAAGTGAGGGGAATTCTCCTTGTGCTATAGTGTGCTTTAAAAAAACATTTTTTCTAGGGACAGAAAACTCTAGGTAGGGAGAGTGTCAGTTTCTTTCACTGTGCCAGTCCTTGTTTCTAGGGACAAAGAAGGAAAGTGAGGGGAATTCTCCTTGTGCTATAGTGTGCTTTAAAAAAACATTTTTTCTAGGGACAGAAAACTCTAGGTAGGGAGAGTGCAGTTTCTTTCACTGTGCCAGTCCTTGTTTCTAGGGACAAAGAAGGAAAGTGAGGGGAATTCTCCTTGTGCTATAGTGTGCTTTAAAAAAACATTTTTTCTAGGGACAGAAAACTCTAGGTAGGGAGAGTGTCAGTTTCTTTCACTGTGCCAGTCCTTGTTTCTAGGGACAAAGAAGGAAAGTGAGGGGAATTCTCCTTGTGCTATAGTGTGCTTTAAAAAAACATTTTTTCTAGGGACAGAAAACTCTAGGTAGGGAGAGTGTCAGTTTCTTTCACTGTGCGAGTCCTTGTTTCTAGGGACAAAGAAGGAAAGTGAGGGGAATTCTCCTTGTGCTATAGTGTGATTTAAAAAAACATTTTTTCTAGGGACAGAAAACTCTAGGTAGGGAGAGTGTCAGTTTCTTTCACTGTGCGAGTCCTTGTTTCTAGGGACAAAGAAGGAAAGTGAGGGGAATTCTCCTTGTGCAATAGTGTGCTTTAAAAAAAAAAATTTTCTAGGGACAGAAAACTCTAGGTAGGGAGAGTGTCAGTTTCTTTCACTGTGCCAGTCCTTGTTTCTAGGGACAAAGAAGGAAAGTGAGGGGAATTCTCCTTGTGCTATAGTGTGCTTTAAAAAAACATTTTTTCTAGGGACAGAAAACTCTAGGTAGGGAGAGTGTCAGTTTCTTTCACTGTGCCAGTCCTTGTTTCTAGGGACAAAGAAGGAAAGTGAGGGGAATTCTGCTTGTGCTATAGTGTGCTTTAAAAAAACATTTTTTCTAGGGACAGAAAACTCTAGGTAGGGAGAGTGTCAGTTTCTTTCACTGTGCCAGTCCTTGTTTCTAGGGACAAAGAAGGAAAGTGAGGGGAATTCTCCTTGTGCTATAGTGTGCTAAAGCATTCCTCATCAACCATCTTTGAAATCCTTGTTTTTTGGACAGTCAGGGAAATTGTCGTTGTGCTATTCTGTGCAAAAGCAATCATCCTCAACCATATTTAGAAATCCTTAAGTAAAGGGACAGAGAAGGACACCTGAAGGTAGCCCTTATTGCTTTTTTCCCATCTCCCTGCAGGCCATCTATTAGAATGTCTGGAAGGCAAACAAGGAGAGGCAGACAGTCAGGAGGCAATAAAAGAGGGCAAGCAGGCTCTGTGTCTGGGGGCAACAGTGCTGGTCGTGGACGCGGTGCATTGTCATCAGCACATGGCCATGGGACACGCTTGTCCTTCTTTTCGGCAGCTGGACATGTTGAGCCACATCATGCCGAAGACTTGGTAGAGTGGATGACCAAGCCCTCCTCCTCCTCCTCATCCTCTCTCACCCAGGCTCAGGGTACTGGCAAAGCAGCTGCCAAAGCGTCCTCTTCCCTGGTATCAATGTCAGACTCATCATCAGTCACTCCTTCCCTAGACCCACCATGTCCTCCTCCTGAGGAGTCCCCTGAACTGTTTGAGCACAGTGTTGGGTACATGCTCCAGGAGGATGCCCAGCGTTTCGAAGGGTCTGATGATGAAACCCAGCTACAGGAAGGCAGTAGCGTGAGAGCAGACAGAGGGGATGCTCAAGAAGGACACCAATCTGGCAGTCATGTTCCAGCAGCTGCAGCATACTGCCAGATTGGCTCCAGTGATGAGGAGGGAGGGGATGATGAGGTCACTGACTCCACGTGGGTGCCTAATAGGAGAGAGGAGGAGGAGGAGGATGAGGAGGAGGCACATCTCCAACGAGGCAGGATGCCCTTTGGTGGCCAGCGTAAGGGCAGTACACCGACGGAATCACACCGCAGAGCTCCGCCTGTGCAGGGCGCTGCCTCTGCCCGTCATTCAAAAAGTTCCTTGGTGTGGGCCTTTTTTGAGGCTAGTGCATCAGATCGCACAGCTGCTGTTTGCAACATATGTCTCAAGCGTATATCGCGTGGCCAAAACATCAGCCGCTTGGGTACCACATGCCTGACCAGACATATGTTGACCTGCCATGCAGCTCGTTGGCAAGCCTACCTCAAAGACCCACACCAAAGAACAAAGCGGACCTCTCCTTGCACCGCATCAGCTGGGATCTCCAACCCCACTATAACTTCAGTCCTCTCTGAAACATGCACTGAGAGGAATGAAGGTGTAGAATTAGGTGTGTCACAGCCAAGTACTTGCGGCCACTCTGCTAGCAGTACACCGACGTCCGATTCTAGCAGGCAAATTTCCCTGCCCCAGCTGCTGGACCGTCGAAAGAAGTTCACTCCCAGCCATCCACATGCCCAGCGGTTGAATGCTAGCTTGGCTAAATTGCTAGCGCTTCAACTGCTGCCTTTTCAGTTGGTAGACTCGGCCCCCTTCCGTGAGTTTGTGCAATGTGCGGTTCCTCAGTGGCAGGTTCCCAAACGCCACTTTTTCTCACGGAAGGCTATTCCGGCTCTCTACCGGCATGTGGAAGGCAATGTCTTGGCCTCGCTGGACAGGGCGGTCAGCGGTAAGGTGCATATTACCGCTGACTCATGGTCCAGCAGACATGGACAGGGACGTTACCTTTCTTTCACGGCCCATTGGGTCACTCTTTTGGCAGCTGGGAAGGATGCAGGACAAGGTGCAGTAGTGTTGGAGGTTGTTCCACCGCCACGCCTCCAAAATGCTGCTACTGGTTGTGACACACCTCTCTCCTCCACCCCCTCCTCTTCTTCTTCCTCCATGGCCTCTTCCTGTGGTTTGTCCTATGAACCAGCGGTGCTCCGTAGCTGTTCACGGGGCTACGCAAGTACGCAGGCAAAAAGATGCCATGCCGTGCTTGCGCTGGTGTGTTTGGGGGACAGAAGCCACACTGGGGCAGAGGTCCTGTCTGCTCTGCAGGGCCAGGCCGAGAGGTGGTTGACGCCACGCCAGCTTAAGCCAGGAATGGTGGTTTGCGACAATGGCACCAACCTCCTCTCCGCCCTCCGACAGGGACAACTGACCCATGTGCCCTGTGTGGCTCACGTCCTTAACCTGGTGGTGCAGCGGTTCTTGGGCAGGTACCCGGGCTTACAGGATGTCCTGAGGCAGGCCAGGAAAGTCTGTGTGCATTTCCGCAGATCTTATAATGCCAGTGCTCGCCTGGCTGAGCTGCAAAAGGAGTTGAACCTGCCCAAGAACCGCCTTATATGTGACATGCCCACCAGGTGGAACTCAACGTTGGCCATGCTGCAGCGGCTGCACACGCAGCAGAGGGCCATCAATGAGTACCTGTGCGACTACGGCACCAGGACAGGGTCAGGGGAGCTTGTTTTTTTTTCTCCACGCCAGTGGGGCATGATCAGGGATGCATGCACTGTCCTGGCACCATTTGAGGAGGCCACGAGGATGGTGAGCAGTGACAGTGCATGCATCAGTGACACTGTACCTCTTGTCCACCTGTTGGAGCACACGCTGCGTGGAATAATGGACAGGGCACTTGAGGCAGAACAGAGGCAGGAAGAGGAGGACTTCCTTGCCTCTCAAGGCCCCCTTTACCCAGACAGTGTTCCTTCTGTCCCACCCATCGCACAGGAAGAGGAAGAGGAGGAGGAGGAGGAGGAGGATTGTGTCAGCATGGAGGTGGAGGCTGGCACTCAGCATCATCAGCAGCAGTCTTTTAGGGATGATTTACAGTCCCAAGAAACCAGTGGACTTGTACGTGGCTGGGAGGAGGTGGCTGCGGATCATGTCGTCCTTAGTGACCCAGAGGACTCCGGAGCGAATGCCTCAGCAAACCTACGCTGCATGGCCTCCCTGATCCTGCAAAGTCTGCGGAAGGATCCTCGTATTCTTCGGATCAAGGAGAGGGACCATTACTGGCTGGCCACTCTCCTTGATCCACGGTACAAGGGTAAGGTTGCGGACCTTATGTTACCTTCGCAGAGGGAGCAGAGGATGAGACAACTCCGGGAGGCCTTGCAGAAAGGTCTGTGCAACGCGTTCCCAGAGACTGGGAGGTTACAAACTCCTGGTCCTGGACAACGAGTTGCTGAGGCTTCGGCCAGTCAAAGAAGGAGCGGTGGGGAAGGTGGCCGTCTGACCGATGCGTTCAGACAATTCTTTAGTCCGCAGCCCCAAAGTATGATCGGTTCCAGCAACCATCGCCAGCGTCTGATAAACATGGTGCAGGAATATCTAGGGGCAAGGTCAGACTTGGACACCTTCCCCACCGAAAATCCTCTGGCTTACTGGGTCTTGAGGATGGATCACTGGCCAGAGCTTGCACAGTATGCAATTGAGCTACTGGCCTGTCCTGCATCCAGCGTTCTTTCGGAACGCACATTCAGTGCTGCTGGAGGATTTGTCACGGATCACAGGGTGCGCCTGTCCACCGACTCGGTTGATCGACTGACTTTCATCAAGATGAACCAGTCTTGGATCACCACCAGCTACCACACACCTGATGCTGATATAACAGACTAATTGATTTTAACATGTCACATCCCTTCAAGACTGATGCTGATGCTGAGTGCCTGTGCTGTTATGTTGACTGGCTATCCTCCTCCTCCGAGTCCTCAATGATACGATTGATGATGATAGCTTGGAAGATCATTTTTGTTTATGGGTGCCGCCACCAGTGGCTAAGGCCCAATTTTTCAGCCCCTGTTTTACAGGGGCGTGTAATTACAATTTTTTTAGCAATAATTTGCCATAGGGCTCATTGCTGTGCTCCAAGTACAGTATCTGTGAGGGGTTGGAGTGTTGTGGCACCAGTGCCTAAGGCCCAATTTTTCAGCCCCTGTTTAACAGGGGCGTGTCATTACAATTTTTGAAGCAATACTTTGCAACAGGGCTCATTGCTGTGCTCCAAGTACAGTATCTGTGAGGGGTTGTAGTGTTGTGCCACCAGTGCCTAAGGCCCAATTTTTCAGCCCCTGTTTAACAGGGGCGTGTCATTACAATTTTTGAAGCAATACTTTGCAACAGGGCTCATTGCTGTGCTCCAAGTACAGTATCTGTGAGGGGTTGTAGTGTTGTGCCACCAGTGCCTAAGGCCCAATTTTTCAGCCCCTGTTCAACAGGGGCATGCAATTACAATTCTTGATCTAATAATTCACAGCAGGGCCCATTGCTGCACCCACCAAGAGTAACTCTGAGGGCTTACAGTGTTGTGGCAACGCCACCACCACCACCACCACCACGAAAGGCCCAATTTTTCAGCCCCTGTTCAAAAGGGGCATGTAATTACAATTCTTGATCTAATAATTCACAGCAGGGCCCATTCCTGCACCCACCAAGAGTAACTCTGAGGGCTTACAGTGTTGTGGCAACACCACCACCACCACCACCACCACGAAAGGCCCAATTTTTCAGCCCCTGTTCAACAGGGGCATGCAATTACAATTCTTGATCTAATAATTCACAGCAGGGCCCATTGCTGCACCCACCAAGAGTAACTGTCAGGGCTTACAGTGTTGTGGCACCAGCACCACCATCAAAGGCCCAATTTTTACTACCACTGTTCAACAATTATATGTAATTAAAATTCCTGATATAATAGTTGACATCAGGGCGTTCCAGCACCAACCAAGAGTAACTGTGAGTGCTTACAGTGTTGTGCCAACACCAACAACTAAGGGGCCTATTTCTGCAGAGTATATACGGCAGGTCCCTACTTTCAAACATCCAACTTACAAACGACTCCTACTTGCAAACGCAAGAAGACAACAGGAAGTGAGAGGAAATCTACCACTAGGAAGGAAAATTCTTTCCTGTAAGAATAAATATGGGAGAAAGGTGTCTCCTCTGTACTGATGCTTTATCAGCAATCCTTGTTTCAAGAAAAACACCACATTTCAAAAACAGTTGTCATTGGGACGGAAAGTGAGGTGAAATGTTCTGAACAGGGGCACAGACAGCAAAACAAATGTTACAGGGGTGATAACCCTTACCTATGTTTTCCAAAAAGTTTAAAAATAGATTTTTGGGCTGGAGCTACACTTCAACAATGTACCTGTTCAAAATTACAAACAGATTCTACATAAGAACAAACCTACAGTCCCTGTCTTGTATGCACCGCCTGTATACGGCTGTTCAGAGTATATAGGGCCTTTTTTATTTTATGTGCGGGGTTCCCCTTAATATCCATACAAGACCCAAAGGGGCTGGTAATGGGCTGGGGTAGGGGGGGGGGGGGGTCATGGGGTAGCTATGCCATTTTTCTTAAAGATTTTCATCCATATTACCGGGACCAGACATTACATTAAAGCCGCAAGCAGTTTTAAATGGCTTTTTTTTCCTTTAGAAGTGTCATTTTGTGCAGGGACAGTTCTAAACACGGGAAACACGTGGCACTTCACAGGCATACTTTAGACACCCCCCAGGTACGATATTTAAAGGAATATTTGACTTTTTTTTTTTCACTTTATGCATCATTAAAATGACTGCTCCCGAAAAACGACCGTTTTTAAAACTTCTTTTTGCATTGATACATGTCCCCTGGTGCAGAACCCGGGTTCCCAAACCCTTTTTAGGACAATAACATGCATAATAGTTGTTATAATTAGCACTTTAGAATTCGAACGTTCGCATCCATTGTATTTAATAGGGTTCTAATGTTCGTACGAACTTTCGGTCCGTTCGCGGGTTCTGGTGCGAACCGAACCCGGAGGTGTTCGGCTCATCACTAGTAATGTCTTTAAGATACTGCACAGAAAGAAATAACAGGTGTGTGTGTAGTTCATTTACGATGATTCACAATGATTTTTAATCAAATCACTTTATCCAACATATACTACTATAAATCATTTGTCTATCTTAAATCTCTCTATTTAACTGACAGTCTTTCCCTGACTTTGCAATATCATGCTAATTACTATTTGGGATGAACAGATAGCTGAAAATACTGAATTTATTGGTGTATAACACTCACTTTTTTACCCTGAAAATGGAGGGTAAACTGTGCCTGCATGTTATACGCAGGGGGCTGTGCAAAGTTTTTGTCCTGAAACTTCCCTCTTAAAGTTAGGGTGCGTGTTATATGCCTGTGCGTGTTATACGCCGATAAATACGGTATGGCAGTTCTGTGTTGTAGCAAAGTAATGTGATTCTAGAGATGCGATGGACAGCCGTGGAGGCCGTGAAAACCATGTGACACTTACAATCCAGCAGTCTCCTCAGACCTTTTATGCAGACAGAAAATTGAAAATTTACTATCAAATACTTACCGTCATTTTCCTTTCCTGATGGACTCCATGGCAGCATACGTTTGGGTTGCCCCGCCCTCGCTCCTACCCCATAGGACCCCACTCCTATAACTTTTTAGGCTGAGCCAGAGGCCACGTTCGGTTACTAGCCTACTCATGACTCTGGGAGGGAACTCCTGTTGCCATGGAGTCAATCAGGAAAGGAAAATTACGGTAAGTATTTGATAGGAAATTTTCAATTTTCCTAACAGACTTCCATGTGCAGCACTCCCCCTCACTCCCCTCTTTCTCTCGTCTCGTCTCTTGTCTAGGGGTATCTTAGAGGGGAGGGAGCGGGGACACCACGCCTGGCTTCCACCACATGTGTCAGTGCGGTATAAGCAACGTTCTTGTATTACCTTCGGGTCAGTGCTGTGCACCTGGATCCTCCCTCCAAGAGTCACCTTGAACAATGTCTGTTAGGAAATGAGCCCCACACCATTAAAGTTCAACACTCCTTTATTCTTCTTGAATGAACACAAACAGTTGAACTCCCTTGGATATAGAACAGGAAAGGAGGTGTGGATGCGAATAGGCCCAGACACAATTTGGTTCTCCACTTTCCTTCCTGAAAGTGGGATACGGTCTCCGCATGAGGGGAATTTCCTTCCAGGCGGTCTCCGACGAGAGGCTCACCTGTCACCGGCAATCTGCTGCACCGAGTCTTCAAGTGAGGAGCTCCCCCCGGTCCATTGCGCCTTCCGGATTCGGGTACCCACTCCCGGGGTTCCCTAGGATCTCCTTCCCTCCCGGAACTCAGTGTTGGGCACTGAGCTCCGGACCTCCATCCGAGTACCTCACCCCAGGCTAAACCTTTCCTATTTGCGTTTGTCTACTGGGGCTTGTCAATAAATACATCAAATTTTTTAGAGCACCGACCAGAGTGCGGATCATCTTTTCTTCATTCCCAGGCTAAAGGTGCCTGGGATGGAACACGACCTCCGGCTGTCCTCTAGGCCTAGGCCACCCAGAGGACCGACATGAACCACCGTCCGCAAGCTGAAGGTGCCTGGGACTTCGACCCCGTGACAAAGATGGTCGGCCCCTTTATACCCTCTCCCAGCAAGCACGGCGGGTTCCCCGCCCCACCATACCGCTGCCGAGAGAGGACAAAAAGGAGGCACAGCACACAGCAATTATTCAACCCCAGCCCAGGGCAACAGCGCCACCCACTGGGCTGCAGGGAATTACACATCACTAATGTCTCTGCCAAATTCTAATTAACACCCGGGAAAGTGCATACCCACTACACATGTAAGCATACATTTGGGAACTAACTAGTCAAAAAGGGCAGCAGAGACCTGTTGCGTATGTGAGCAGAAGCTTGACCCCCTCCGAAAAGAACTATCCCACCCATAAGTTGGAGTTCCTGGCCCTCAAGTGGGCCGTAGTAGACAAACTTCGAGATTACCTATATGGGGCAGACTTCACTGTCAAAACGGATAACAACCCCCTTACCTACCTGTTTACTACAGCAAAGCTGGATGCCACAGGACATAGATGGCTGGCGGCGTTGTCTGCCTTCAGTTTCAGTTTGAAATATAGACCTGGGGCGGGGAACCGAGATGCGGACGCCCTGTCCAGGAGGTCTCATGTCCCCACCCACAGTATTGAAGACTGGACCCAAGTGGCACCTGACGGGGTGCGGGCCCTTTGCCAAGGGGCTGAACTCCAAGCCAAGGGAGGCTCAAGAGCAGAAGAGATAGGGGTCACTATCGTAGGAGTCCCCAAGCAGTACTGTGGAGCAACCTTACTGGGGGAAGACAACTTACCCAGATTGACCAAAAAGGAGTTGAGATCCGACCAATGGGAAGACCCTATGGGGAGATTGGTCTTAGAAGCATTAGAGAATCAGAACCCAAACATACTCCTACGTCACCCCTCGAAGGAAGCTCGCCTGTTGAAAAAGGAGTGGGACAGGCTACAGGTGCATCAGGGAGTGGTCTACCGAAGGGGCCCCTCTGATGACCAAGAAGACAAGTGGCAGTTGTTCCTGCCGGAGAAACACAGGGAGAAGGTCATGATTGCCTTACATGACAACCATGGTCACCTGGGAGCGGAAAGGACTTTTCAACTTGTTAGAGATCGTTTCTATTGGCCTTGCATGAGGGCTGAAGTTGAGGAATACTGCCATTCATGTGCACGATGCATACAGAGAAAGACTCTGCCCCATCAAGCTGCCCCAATGGGCCATTTACAAAGTGAAGGTTCGCTTGACCTGGTGTGCATTGATTTCCTCAGCCTCGAACCCGACCTGAAGGGACTACGGAATGTTCTGGTAGTAACCGACCATTTCACCCGGTATGCACAGGCTTTTCCAGCCAAGGACCAGAAGGCCTCTACTGTGGCCAAAATAATCGTGGAGAAGTACTTTATACATTATGGACTGCCACAAAGACTCCATTCAGATCAGGGAAGGGATTTCGAGAGTAAGCTGTTACGAAAACTCCTAGATGCCTTAGGGATCAAGAAAACCAGGACTACTCCTTATCATCCTCAAAGTGATGCTCAGCCAGAAAGGTTCAATCGAACCCTGCTCAACATGCTGGGAACTTTAAGTGGCGAAAAGAAGCAACATTGGAGTAATCACATCGCGGCCCTTGTACATGCTTACAACAGCACTGTCAGCGATGCTACAGGATATTCACCTTACAGACTTATGTTCGGGAGAGAAGCAAGATTGCCGGTGGATCTGGCCTATGGCACTTCCATAGATCATTGTTCTGCTGCTTCCCACAAGGGATATGTAGATAGACTTAGACACAATTTGAAGATGGCTTATGAGCAAGCTCAGGCGGCCTCGGAACAGAGGGGGGCTCGCAACAAGAGGAATTTCGACCTAAAAGTTAGGATCCAAGACCTACAACCAGGAGACAGAGTGTTGTTGCGGAACCTGGGGGTCCCTGGAAAACATAAGCTTGCAGATAGATGGAGACCAGAACCTTATGTCATTTGTAAAAAACTTACCGGGCCTACCCGTTTACAGACTTAAACCCTAGGGGAAGTTAGGGCCCTTGAAGACTTGGCATCGGAACCACCTACTTCTGCTCGCTGAAGCAGTTCGGTTGCCTCCTAGGATGGATTCCCCTGAACCCATGTCTATTCCGAACACCCCTAGACCCAACACTCGGTCTCAGACCCCTCGGATGGAGGATACAGAAGATTCAGAAATGAGTGAAGACGAGGGAGAGGAAATTGGCTGGCTTTGTCCTTCCCAGGGCCCAACGACTTCTGCTATTGATCTTCCACCTGACAAAGATACCGAGGATCAGACACTGAATGCAGAAGCTATGGAGTTCATTCCATTTAGTCACTGGTCAGATGCTTGGGAGAGTGTCGGTGAACTATCCCCCGAGGAGGACCCAAGGGAAGCCATGTATCTTCCTGCTCCGGAGACAGATGCTCCCGAATTAGAAGGAACTCCCGAGTTGGTCACAGAAGAAGAATCTGTTCCCACAGAAAGTCCCAGAGGACAGAGGAAGCGGAGGGCAATAAAACCTCCCAGGAGATTAACCTACCCACAAATGGGGAAGAGTGCGGAAGACACTGTATTCACTGCCAGAAGGAGTATGGAAGACCCTGACCCTCCCACTGTTCATTTGGTGGGAGGCAACCCCAGCTCACTCTCTGGCACAGTTAGACAGGATGCTGTTGTTAATGTGTCCTGTGGGCAGAGGAGTTCACCGCCTCGTTTCTGGTGGGAATTTCCTCTGCCGACATCATATGGGAAATTGATGGATGTTGTTAAATGTGTAGCTTGAAGTTATGTTATCTTTGGGGACCAAAGAGTTCAAGTTGGGGGAGTGTGTAGCGGGGTCTCTTTAAGGACCCAGGACTACGTTACCCAGAACCCCATTTGGCCCCAGGGCGGAGGTTTCAGCGCAGAGACTCATGGGAGGGGTTACTTAAGTGGGAGGCGAGGCGGAGCTCGCGCTCTTGGGACATGGCGCTTCAAGCAACAAGTCATCCCGTGCGGATCGGCTGTGGGGCAAGGCCTGAAGCCTGAGGCCTTGCTTGAAGTCCGAAGAGCCTTCCACGATACTGCGGAGCCTGGGTGGATCCTGACCCGTCGTGATAGGACGAGAGTTGGATCGGGGACTCGATCGGAGCAGACGCTGTGTGTGACACACATGCGGTGGAAGTCCCGGGCTGGGATCGCGCCTGGAGTGGTGAGCGGGCACCTGCCCATATCAATAGACTGAGTTGTGTTCAGGCCTGTAGACTGCCTAGGCCCGCTGTTCGCTCACCAGTGTTTCTTGGGGGGTCCGGTAGCGGGACAGAGTTGAACTACCTACCCACCCCCATTTTGCCCTGTTATTTCAAGTTACCACCCAATGTGGATTACAAATGGTTATTTCTTCAAGTGCACCAACGAAAGCTGGCCGGTGAAGAAACCTTCCTTCCTTAGGGAAAAGAGACTCAGTTCCATCCCATGTCAGGCCTGACTTAGGCGGGGAGTTAGAAAGTTTGTGTTACTACGCCATAGGAGAGCGCACGCCATAATAGCTCCGCGTGGTGGACACTGCGCGGCGCCATATTATTGTGCTGCACCTAGTACATTGATTGATGCAGGGCTCTGCAGGCCCATGTATATGTTGCATGTTATACTTTGACTCCTTCGTTACCAGTAAAGCTGATATATACTTATATTCTTGCCTCAGCGTATTGTCTGACTGTTTAGAGATTATTAAGTACAATACACCTGAGAGTGATAGGAGTTTAACCCTAGACTGACTGTGCCAGAGTGGGTCGAGTAAGATTGCCGGGGGTTGGCGGTGCTGCGTGCAGGGCCCGAAATCAAACCAGCGGCTCTCTTAACTGGGGGTGGCGCTACATTACTTTTTGATGTATATTATATGACAAACGTACGTTGTACAATTCCTGAGGTCGTATTGCTTTTCTTTTTTTTCTTTTTTATGGGAGAATTCAATTGACAATAAGAGTGGCTGCAAGATTTGGCCAATAAAGCAAGAGAATAACAATGTACAGTTTATTAGTACAGCTTGGTGACAAACTAGTAGCGCTGGGTCCAGGGCAGTGGCAGCTGGTGGAATTTTTTTATTTTTCTTCTGCGGAAAACAGTATGCATTGATGGTTGTCGGTCTAGTAGTTAAAAGGTAGAGGAAAAGGAGGGAGGCTTCAGTCAATAGATTCTAAATAATATGTTGATGGGGACAAGGGCCTCTTCTCCACAACCCTGGGCTGTGGTTGTGGGGGTCTGCAGGCGGGGGGCTTATCCGAATCTGGAAGCCCCCAGATCCTGCCCCCCCATGTGAATGAGTATGGGGTACATAGAACCCCTACACATGCACCAAAAAAGTGTAAAAGTGAATGAAGACAATTCCTTTATTAAAAAATAAAACAAACTGTCCCCGATGTAGATCCACCGTTATTTACGACGCCCGCCACCTACGCCGGACCCAAAAAAATAAAAAAAAGAGCTCCGCTCGCCACAAATGCTCCCACGGTCTGCCTGCTCTGCCATTTTTCCTTTTTTCGGATCCAGCGGTCGCGGCGGGCATCGCAATTGACGATGGATCTACATCGGGGACAGTTTTTTTAATAAAGGAATTGTCAAAAACGTTTGTACTGTCTTTATTCACTTTTACGCTTTTTTGGTGAATGGGTAAGGGTTCTATGTACCCCATACTCATTCACATAGGGGGGGTAGGTCCGGAGGCTTCCAGATTCTGATAAGCCCCCCTGCCTGCAGACCCCTACAACCACAGCCTAGGGTTGTGGAGAAGTGGCCTTTGTCTCCATCAACATGGGGACAAGGTGCTTTAAAATGGGGGGGCAGAGCACCCCCCCATGTTGAGGACATGTGGCCTCGTATGGCCCAGGGGGGAAGGGCGCTCGCTTGCTCATCCCCCCTTCCTGGCCTGCTAGGCTGCGTGCTCGAATAAGGGTCTGGTATGGTATTTTTTAAATTTTGGCATGGGGTTCCCCTTAAAATCCATAAAAGACCCAAAGGGACGTGGCGCGGTGGCTGGCTTCCCGGCCCACTCCTTAGCAACCAGCTATTGGGGGAGGGGACCACCACGCTGTTTCTGACAAATACTGCATGGGATACTGCCAGCAAAACCCTGGTGTACTCTTGAATCTATTTATTTTTTACCACACATTGTATGCTAACAGTGGTTAAAGAAGTAGCTATAGGGAGCATTACATGGTCGCCCCAGTTACATTGACACTAATTATGAATGACCACCCTCCTGACAAGATGAGACAGTGGCGATTAAATGAGAGCTTGATGGAGGATAAGGTAGTGGTAGAGGAAGTTATTAACCACTTAAGCCCCGGACCATTTTGTAGCTAAAGGACCAGAGGTGTTTTCAGAATTTGGCACTGCGCTGCTTTAACTGGAAATTGTGCGGACATGCAATGTTGTACCCAAACGGAATTTGCGTCCTTTTCTTCCCACAAATAGAGCTTTCTTTTAATGGTATTTGATTGCCTCTGCAATTTTTATTTTTTGCGATATTAATGGAAAAGGACAGAAAATTTTGAAAAAAAATTATATTTTCTACTTTTTGTTATAAGAAAAATCGAATAAACTCAATTTTAGTCATACATTTAGGCCAAAATGTATTCAGCCACATGTCTGTAGTAAAAAAAATTTCAATAAGCGTATATTTATTGGTTTGCGCAAAAGTTATAGCGTCTACAAACTAGGGTACATTTTCTGGAATTTACACAGCTTTTAGTTTATGACTGCCTATCTCATTTCTTGAGGTGCTAAAATGGCAGGGCAGTACAAAACCCCCCCAAATGACCCCATTTTGGAAAGTAGTTACCCCAAGGAAATTGCTGAGAGGCATGTTGAGCCCATTGAATATTTTTTTTTGTCCCAAGTGATTGAATAATGACAAAAAAAAAAAAAAAATTACAAAAAGTTGTCACTAAATTATATATTGCTCACACATGCCATGGTTATATGTGGAATTGCACCCCAAAATACATTTTGCTGCTTCTCCTGAGTACGGGGATACCACATGTGTGGGACTTTTTAGGAGCCTAGCCGCGTACGGGGCCCCGAAACCAAGCACCGCCTTCAGGATTTCTAAGGGCACAAATTTTTGATTTCACTCCTCACTACCTATCACAGTTTCGAAGGCCATAAAATGCCAAAATAGCACAAAACCCCCCCAAATGACCCCATTTTGGAAAGTAGACACCCCAAGCTATTTGCTGAGAGGCATGGTGAGTATTTTACAGCTCTCATTTGTTTTTGAAAATGAAGAAAGAAAATAATTATTATTATTTTTTTTTTCAATTTTCAAAACTTTGTGACAAAAAGTGAGATCTGCAAAATACTCACCATACCTCTCAGCAAATAGCTTGGAGTGTCTACTTTCCAAAATGGGGTCATTTGGGGGGGTTTTGTGCCATCTGGGCATTCCATGGCCTCCGAAACTGTGATAGGCAGTGAGAAGTGAAATCAAAAATTGACACCCTTAGAAAGCCTGAAGGCGGTGCTTGGTTTTGGGGTCCCGTACGCGGCTAGGCTCCCAAAAAGTCTCACACATGTGGTATCCCCGTACTCAGGAGAAGCAACAGAATGTATTTTGGGGTGTAATTCCACAAATGCCCATGGCATGTTTGAGCAATATATCATTTAGTGACAACTTTGTGCAAAAAAAATAAAAAAAATTCTTTTTTCCGCAACTTGTGTCAACATATAAAATATTCCATGGACTCGACATGCCTCTCAGTATATAGCTTGGGGTGTCTAATTTCCAAAATGGGGTCATTTGGGGGGGTTTTGAACTGTTCTGGCATTTTATACACAACATTAGGAAGCTTACATCCACTCTTCTAACCACTTGAAGACAAAGCCCTTTCTGACACTTTTTGTTTACATGAAAACATATTTTTTTTTGCAATAAAATTATGTTGAACCCCCAAACATTATATATATTTTTAAAGCAAAGGCCCTACAGATTAAAATGGTGGGTGTTGCATTTTTTTTTTCCACACAGTATTTGCGCAGCAATTTTTCAAACGCATTTTTTGGGGAAAAAAATACACTTTTTTGAATTTTAATGCACTAAAACACACTATATTGCCCAAATGTTTGATGAAATAAAAAATATGATCTTAGGCCGAGTACATAGATACCAAACACGACATGCTTTAAAATTTCGCACAAACGACAAACTACATACATTTTTAAAAGCCTTTAAAAGCCTTTACAGTTTACCACGTTAGATTTACAGAGGAGGTCTACTGCTAAAATGACTGCCCTCGATCTGACCTTCGTGGTGATACCTCACATGCATGGTGCAATTGCTGTTTACATATGATGCCAGACCGACGCTTGCGTTCGCCATTGCGCAAGCGCAGGGCAGGACAGGGGTGCTTTTTTTTTTTTTTTTTATTATTATTAATTTTGCTTTTTTATTTTATTTTTAAACTGTTTCTTCCATATTTTTTTTTATTTTTTTTATAATTTTTATTGTTATCTCAGGGAATGTACAGTAAGTATCCCCTATGATAGCAATAGGTAGTGACAGGTACTCTTTTTTTGAAAAAACTGGGGTCTATTAGACCCTAGATCTTTCCTCTGCCCTCAAAGCATCTGACCACACCAAGATCGTGTGATAAAATGCTTTCCCAATTTCCCAATGGCGCTTTTTATATCCGGGGGAGGACATTCCCTCCCACTGCTTGTAAAAGCAGTCCAGAGGCTAATTAGCCACTAGGATTGCTTGTACATGAAATCCGGCCGCTGGCTGAAAAGAATGATACCAAGATGATACCTAAACCCGCAGGCATCAATCTGGTATAACCATTCAAAGTCCAGCAACATACCAGTACGTTGCTGGTCCTTGTTGGACATGTATTGTAATCTTTTTTTTTCATGCAGCCTGTTGGCTGAACGAAAAAAGAGATTGATCGGTGGGTATGCCCACCATTAGAATAACGACCTTCATCCACCCACTTCTAATGATGGGCATACATGCACCATTTATATATGCCGAAGCATGGGGGCATCCTCCCGCAAAAGTTATGCCGCACACACATGGTCTGACTTTTCCACGGGCAAGCCTCCGTCTGAATTTCAACCGTATGTACGCGGAATTAGGAGCAAAATCGCTCCTCCACTCCTCCGCCCCTGCTGCCCCAATGCTTCGGCAAATATGCTTTTTTTTTTTTAACTGTGGTGGTGAAATCACCTCCTACAGCACTGGAGTCGCAGGGATCAGGCCTGTCTCTGCGAACGCTGCAGTTATGTGTGTTGTGTTTTGTAAGTGACAGTGATCGATCGATACTGCACTTGGGTGGCCTGGGCTGGACGGAGGGGCAAAACGCAGGTGCTAGCAGGTATCTGGGCTGATCCCGCTAACACTGCATTTTTGGGAACCCTAAACTGCTGGGGACACTAGTATAGATCTGATCAGATCACGCGTGGGTGTTAGCGTTACTGGCACTAACCTGACGCTGCCTGGGGTGTGACGCAGACCCTCTCTGACGCTAAAACCTAATTGATATCACCCGCCAGGCGATCAGGGGGTTAAACCTTTATTGGGTTATATACGGCGGGTGCCCTGACACTATAAAAAGCAAACTAACTAACCAGCGTCACCCGTAACACTTATATGGTGATCACTGGTGAAAGGGTTAACTAGTGGCAATCAGGGGGTTAAACATTTATTAGGTAATATATGGGGGTACCTGACGCTATATAAAAACCTGACGGGGAACCTAAATAACAAAATAACTAACTGGTTAACCAGTGTCACCAGTAACACTTATACGGTGATCACTGGTGAAAGGGTTAATTAGGGGCAATTAGGGGGTTAAAACCTTTATTAGATAATATATGGGGGTACCTGACGCTATAAAAACCTGCGGCGAACCTAAAAAAAATAACTGGCTACCTATCGGCACCAGCATAACTAATACAGCGATCAGAAAAACTATCTCTTAGTGACACTGGCAAAAGGGGGTGAAAGGGTTACCTGGGGGGGCGATCAAGGGGTTAAACCTTTATTAGGTAATATATGGGGGTACCTGACGCTATAAAAACCTGCGGCGAACCTAAAAAAAATAACTGGCTACCTATCGACATCACCGACACTAAGACAGCGATCAGAAAAACGATCGCTTAGCGACACTGGTGATAGGGGGTGAAAGGGTTACCTAGGGGGCGATCAAGGGGTTAAACCTTTATTAGGTAATATATGGGGGTACCTGACGCTATAAAAACCTGCGGCGAACCTAAAAAAAATAACTGGCTACCGATCGGCGTCACGGACACTAAGACAGCGATCAAAAAAACGATCGCTTAGCGACAGTGGTGATAGGGGGTGAAAGGGTTACCTGGGGGGTGATCAAGGGGGTTAAACCTTTATTAGGTAATATATGGGGGTACCTGACGCTATAAAAACCTGCGGCGAACCTAAAAAAAATAACTGGCTTACGATCGGCATCACCGACACTAAAACAGCGATCAGAAAAACTATCGCTTAGCGACAGTGGTGATAGTGGTGATAGGGGTGAAAGGGTTATCTGGGGGGCAATCAGGGGGTTAAACCTTTATTAGAGGGGGTTAGGGGGCTACACTGGACCTAAAACTAACTGTAGTGACACTTTTACAGTCACAAATGTCACTGATCAGTGATCAGTAAATAAATGGTCACTGCAATCAGTGACACTGTGACTGGGGGCTGGGGGGTGATCTGGGGGGTGATCTGGGGGGGCCTGGGGGGCCATTTATGTTCCTATGTGTCCTGGTGTTAGTGTAGTGTTTGTGCACTAACCTGTGTGTCTTCTCTCGTACGACGCTCGGTATATGTGAGCGCCGCATGAGAGATGACATCACTTCCTCTGCCTGTGTTTACATTACACAGGCAGAGGAAGCTTTCTCATTCGCCGGGAGCGATCGCGAGGGGGTGGCCGGAATCGAACGGCCGTCCCCTCATCCCGGATCACTCCCGAACAACTAACGACCGCTCACTGTATAGAAGGGGGGTCCGATGGGACCCCCCAACTATACAAAGGCAGTCACGTACAGGTGCGTGACTTTGCCTGTCGGTACCATTCTGCCAACGTATATATACAGTGAGCGGTCGTTAAGTGGTTAAAGAATTGCAGTATTACTTTCAATATAACACTACAGAGGAGACAGACGTAGGGATAATCTGGGAGGTGCATAAAACGGTAATAAGAGGAGTACTCATTAAGCATGGTTCCAGAATAAAAAAGGAAAGGGAGGCTCAATTGACTAAATTGAGGGACATACAGGTTTTAGAGACCCAACAGTAACAGAACCCGGGGCGTACGGGAGAGACAGAACTTCTTAAATGGCGTAGAAAAGTGACACAGTTACTCCAATATAGAGCAAAAGCAGCATTGCAGAGATGCCAGAAATATTTTTATGAATCAGGAGACAAATGCGGTCGCTCACTGGCTAGAGCCTTACAGGAACAAAGAACTCAATCTTATATCCCCTACCTAGTGGACCCTGAGGGTAGAAAGTAGACATGTGCATTCGTTTTCGTCCGAATGCATTTTCGTCCGAATTTCAGCTATTTTCATTATCGTTTTAACAAACGAAAACGAAAGCACAGAATCCGAAAACCGAAAGATCCGACATAAACAAATGCTTTATTTTCGTTTTCGTTGCTACAACAGTTCGATATAGATAGGAGATTCGACGTGACGCTGACAATAACAATCTGTGTCTATCGAACCTGTGGTCGAATGTGCCTAACCTTAACTCTATTAGTCCAAGATTATTTTACATAGGAGAGAAAAGATTCGACATTATAGAGAGAAAAGATTCGACATAGGAGAGGAAAGATTCGACATAGGAGAGGAAAGATTCGACATAGGAGAGGAAAGATTCGACATAGGAGAGAAAAGATTTGACATTATAGAGAGAAAAGATTCGACATAGGAGAGAAAAGATTTGACATAGGAGAGGAAAGATTCGACATAGGAGAGGAAAGATTCGACATAGGAGAGGAAAGATTCGACATTATAGAGAGGAAAGATTCGACATAGGAGAGGAAAGATTCGACATAGGAGAGAAAAGATTTGACATTATAGAGAGGAAAGATTCGACATAGGAGAGGAAAGATTCGACATAGGAGAGGAAAGATTCGACATAGGAGAGGAAAGATTCGACATAGGAGAGGAAAGATTCGACATAGGAGAGAAAAGATTCGACATAGGAGAGAAAAGATTTGACATTATAGAGAGAAAAGATTCGACATAGGAGAGAAAAGATTCGACATAGGAGAGGAAAGATTCGACATAGGAGAGGAAAGATTCGACATAGGAGAGGAAAGATTCGACATAGGAGAGAAAAGATTCGACATAGGAGAGAAAAGATTTGACATTATAGAGAGAAAAGATTCGACATAGGAGAGAAAAGATTCAACATTATAGAGAGAAAAGATTTGACATTATAGAGAGAAAAGATTCGACATTATAGAGAGAAAAGATTCGACATAGAGAGAAAAGATCACTGCTTGTGGGCGGAACATTCGACCGGAAATGTATGATTGCAGAGTCGTACAGTTTCGCTGCTCCGTCGAATCTTCTTTGAACATTCGACAGACACCATAAGCCTTCAATGACAGATTCGACCTTAATTAATTCAGATTTTCGGACGAATGCAATTTCTAACGAAAAACGAAATAAATAAAAACTAATTTCGGGAGTAACTAAATAAATTTATTTTTTGGACGAAAACGAAATTCCGAAACGAAATATTTCAGTGTGCACATGTCTAGTAGAAAGGTACACCTCCCCTCACAGATTGCCTCTAGCTTTCACAGGTACTACCAATCTTTATATAATTTACCTACTAGAATGCAATCTCAAAATACCATAGAGGAATATATTTCCACTTCAGGTATAACTCAGTTGACAGAACAGATCCGAGAAGATCTGAACGCTGCTATTACCTTAGAGAAATTACAAGAGGCTATTAGGTCATGCAAACCTGGCAAGGCCCCGGGCCCGGATGGCTTCACACACAAATATTACCAGACATTCTTCCCTCAGCTGGGTAAGCAGATGGTACAAATATTTAACGCATTGGGACATGAGACAGGATTCACCCCAGAAACTCTGAAAGCATATATTACCGTTATACCTAAGGAGGATAAGGATCCATCAGCATGTGGGAGTTATAGTCCCATTTCATTATTAAACACAGATCTCAAGTTATTTACAAAAATTTTGGTTACACGTATCCAACCTCACTTGACAGAATTTGTACATCCTGATCAGGTAGGATTTATTCCAACCCGGGAGACCCTTGATAATACCATCAAACTTTGAATCTTGTCCACCTAGCGGACCACTCCAATACACCCACTGTGTTCCTGGGAACACATGCCGAAAAAGCGTTCGACCGGGTAAATTGGTCTTTTATGTTCTCAGTCCTACAGTGTGTGGGTGTGGGGGAGAGGATGGTTGGATGGATCTCGAGTCTATACTCAAGGCCTACGGCACAAATTAAAGCAAATGGAGTTTTATCTGAACCTTTCTCCATTTCAAATGGCACCCGCCAAAGATGCCCATTATCACCTCTATTATTTGCTCTTTCATTTGAGCCACTCCTTTGCAAGGTCAGGCAAAATCCGGATATTAGGGGATTAATAACCGGAGATCTACATCATAAGGTATCCGCATACGTGGACGACCTTTTATTTTCCCTTACTAAACCTGTTATATCTATGCCAAACCTATTAAGAGAATTGGACCAATATGGTGCACTGTCCAAATGAAAAATTAATATGTCCAAGTCAGAGGCAATGGGTGTATCTATGACTACGACTCAAATTAACGTTTTAAAAATGAATTTTAAGTTTAGATGGACCTATACGGGTATCAAATACCTGGGTACATTGATTCCACCTAAATTGGACCAAACTTTTGAGTTGAATTTTCCACCTCTACTGAATAGAGTGAAAGTCTTATTTTCCAAATGGCATCAGGGCCTTTTCTCTTGGTTCGGTAGATGTAACGTAATAAAAATGTCAATATTGCCTAAATTTTCCTATCTCTTTCAAACTCTACCCATTCATATACCCCCAGAATTCTTTAAACAGACTAATAAGATGACAACTGAATTCATTTGGGCCCATAAAAGGCCCAGAATTCAACACCGTCTAATGACAATGCCTAAACAATATGGGAGGGGGGTAGCGGTACCAGATATGCAGAAATATTATCAGGCGGATCATATGGCGCGACTTGTTGACTAGTGTAGGCATGTAAGCTCTAAAATATGGCCAAAGATCGAGCAATCACAGAGTGAGGTCCCATTGCGTCGGGCGGTCTGGTGCTTTGGAGACCTAAGTCCAGCTCTCAAAAAGCACCCAACCTTGGGCCCTACCCTGCGTACTTGCTCTCTAATATGTTCCACTACTTTACTATCATCTGTCAACTCCCCCATGTACCCTATTGTAGGAAACCCTCGTTTCCCTCCAGGACTACAGGAGGGACACTTCAGGAAGCTTTCAGACTCACAGTGTTTTCAGGCCTCGCATTTTATACAAACAGCGACCGGGACATGGCCCTCATTACCTGAACTAACCTCATCCAAAGACCGTTTTGGTCTTGATTTCTGGAGTGGAGCTCAGTTGCGACATTTCTTTAATACTCTCCCACCTCCGGACCGATTTCAACGAACATTGACACCTTTAGAACAACTATGTGAGGAGGCAGGGCCTTGCTCT
This sequence comes from Rana muscosa, assembly GCA_029206835.1. Lineage (NCBI taxonomy): Eukaryota > Metazoa > Chordata > Amphibia > Anura > Ranidae > Rana > Rana muscosa. The sequence goes on from CM055123.1 coordinate 113,450,519, forward strand.
CACTTAATCTCGCAAATGTATGCACTACTGGTTGCCCCCCAAGAGGATTATGTCCATCCATATATAAGGAAGTGGGAAATGACATTAGACAGGACGTTCACCCAGGCACAACATAGGCAGATAGTAAATCTTGCGTTGAAATCTTCAATATCTACAAGAATCCAAGAAACTAATTTTAAAATAATGACAGGATGGTACCGTACACCCTCATTACTTAATAAATTCTCTCCGGAGATCCCGGACAAATGTTGGAGGTGTCAGGAGGAAAGAGGGACTCTACTCCATGTTCTTTGGTCCTGTCCAAAACTGGAGTATTTCTGGAGGGAGATACGGCGGATAGCACAGCAATTTACTGAGTATAACCTCCCAGAAGATGCAGCCTTATTTTTGTTACATGTCTCAAACATACCGGGGAAAACATATAGTAAATTAATTTTGCGCCATCTTATTAACGCTGCTAGATCATGTATCGTATGGCAGTGGAGAGATACGAGCCCTCCCACAATTCTTACATGGGTCACACGAATTGAAGAGGTTAATAGAATGGAGGATTTGTTATTATCGGCTCAAAATCAAAAGGAGACATATTTAGAAACTTGGGGCCAATGGAATACATTTAAATTCTCGGAGGAAGGGGGTTCCCTCTTTGCTCCTGAGAGTACTTGAAAAAGAGAGGAGTGGGGGGCCTTTGGGGTGCCCTCACTTCCCTAGAAGATGGTATAGTAAACTCACCTTTACCTTGATGCATTTTTCCTTTAACTCTGACTCCCCCTCCCCTGTCAGTGCCTTTTTTTTTTTCTCTTTCTCTTCTCTCTTTTTATCTTTTATCTCTTTTCTTTATGAATTCTTTCCCTTATGGGGCTTCTTACTTTCTCCTTTTGCCTCTTCAGATATGTAGAGGTTTTTCTTCTTAGCAAAGTATGTTGTCAGGGGATACAAGAGAAGCAGATCTAACGGAAGATAAAATGGGGACTATCTCAAATAACTACCGGTAGTTGTTTTTTTTTTTTTTTTTTGGTGATGTATTTAAAATATGCTGTTAATTGGATTTTGAATGGATTCATTGGAACTTATATGATTGATGGATTAATGAAATTGTTTATTTTTCTGTATGTATGACAACTAAAATAAAGAAATAAATAAAAAAAAAACCCTGGTGATAAATATTGCATGATTTTTTACTCTCTGTTCCGTTTGTGAATTGGACTTAAAAGTTTACCACATGGTTTTTGGACGATACTGACACATTTCTAATTTTGCAGTAAATACTGCATAATATTTTTTTTTTGGGTGAATTGGACTTTATTTACCGCATGCAATAATTTATGCAAATGAGTCACGTGACTGTGTTATCGCATGCGGTAAACATTTGTGAATTGACCCCTTTGTACTATAGATTGTTGACTACCTACTGGCAAGGTTTGAATAAAAGATTCCCAAACCTCAAAGAAATTTTGGACTTGTGAGTCCTTATATAAGGAGGCCGTCACCAATTCTATGCAGGAAAATAGAAGATAATATAGCTACAAACAGAAAGTGGTGGGGGGGGGGGGGTCCGGGTAAATCCACTGATAAAGAATCGGTTTCCATTCCCCAAGGGAGATAACAATAAGAAGTTTACAGCCTCTCGATATTTTGGTACCTGGGATATATTGCTTTTATATAGAAACAGAAAAGGGATTTGGTCTATTTCACTTTTTTTTTTTTTACAAATTTTTTATATAAAATCTTTATATTACAAATAAGCATTTAATATATGCTAATCTCCATGCCAAAATATTTTAAAGAATATAGGGAGCTATCTAAAAAGATAGCCCATCAACTTGTCACTTGCTGGCTGTCTCTGTCTAAATTAAGCAGAAAGAAGGTATCTTGCATCCTTATCATTCAGCTGTGTGTTGTAAAAGTCAGATATCAACAAAGTGGTAAAATCATGATTCAACAAAGGCAGTGGAAAATTGACCCAGTTGTACTGCATGCACTCACATTTGTTGCCACCGGGTTTAGACATTAATGGCTGTGTGTTGAGGTATTTTGAGGGGACAGAAAATGTACACTGTTATACAAGCTGTACACTCACTACATGTGAGGGGTGTACTCACTTTTGTGAGATACTGTGTGTATATATATATATATATATATATATATATATATATATGTACATATGTTTTGAAATAAGCTTTTAAAAACTTTGCTGCTATTTACTTATTTTGATTCTCTATTCTAATAGCTGTTTTTATATGTCATGTGACCGACACAGCACCAGTCAGCACTGTGCAGACACAGATTCATAGTCCAGACGTCCTCTGCTGCTATAGATAATACATCAGCAGAGTACTACAAACCCCTCCCTCAGATCTTTCCCTGAGGATAGGAAAGACCTGGGAAATGTCATGTGACTGCTGAACAGCAATGATTAACCGCTTCAGCCCTGGAAGAATTTACCCTCTTCCTGACCAGAGCACTTTTCGTGGTACGGCACTTCGTTGCTTTAACTGACAATTGCACGGTCGTGCGACATTGTACCTAAACAAAATTGACATCCTTTTTTTCTCACAAATAGAGCTTTTTTATGGTGGTATTTGATCACCTCTGCGTTTTTTCTTTTTAAACAAAGAAAGAGCGTACATTTTGAAAAAAAAAGCAATATTTTTTACTTTTAGCTATAATAAATATCCCCAAAAAATATATATAAAAAAATATTTTTTTCCTTAGTTTAGGCCGATATGTATTCTTCTACATATTTTTGGTAAAAAAATAAATCGCAATAAGCGTATATTGATTGGTTTGCGCAAAAGTTATAGCATCTACAAAATAGGGAATAGATTTATGGCATTTTTTTTTATTATTATTTTTTTATTAGTAATGGCGGCGATCTGCGATTTTTATTGTGACTGCAACATTATGGCGGACACATCGGACACTTCTGACGCCATTTTGGGACCATTGTCATTTATACAGCGATGCTATAAAAATGCACTGATTACTGTGTAAATGACACTGGGAGGGAAGGGGTTAAACACTAGGGGGCGATGAAGGGGTTAAGTGTGTCCTAGGGAGTGATTCTAACTGTTAGGGAGATGGGCTACAAGTGACATGACAGAGATCACTGCTCCCGATGACAGGGAGCAGTAGATCTCTGTCCTGTCACTAGGCAGAACAGGGAAATGTCTTGTATACATCTCCCCGTTCTACCTCTCCGTGACATGATCACGGGCCGCCGGCAAACATCGAGTTTGCGGGGCCCGCATGCGCAGTCATGGAGAGCGCGACTGAGAGCGCGGCTTCTTAAAGGGGATGTACAGGTACGTCCATTTGCCCACCGATGCCACTGTGCCGACATATATCGGCATGCAGTGGTCGGCAAGTGGTTAAATAACGTACTCAGATGCTTTTTTATATTTAATGTAATTCTGTGACATGATCCTGATACATAAATAGAAGGGATAATGGCAATTAAACATTGTATGCTTAGTATCACTTTAAAAAAACAGAAATGCTATTGACGCCAGTGTATTTTTAACTGAAAACAGAAATAGTTTTTTGACTCCATGCATACTATGCAATCAGCTTAGATATAAACAGACAGAAACAAATAAATATTGCATTAACTCTTTTGAATCCGATAAACACTGAAAATTGACCCTCCAAGCTCTACTCCTCATGATCCTCTCCATAACTCACTCACCATAACTACCAAAATATAAGTCTACAAGGTGGGAGCCATCGGTAAAGACAAATGGGCAAAACTGAGTTCAATAAATACCTGATTTTGTGCAACCACCTCATTAAAAAAAAATTATGAATTGGAAAAAATTGTATACTTTAACTCACTAGGCTCACTAGAAATCTTCATTTAATTGTATATCAAAAATGTAAAACACCTAAAATAGGTAGCATAACGGACTACTACACACAGACCTAAAAACATTCATCCACCTCACTCACATAATATGACACATCATATCCAAAATATATAGTGTCCATTGACAGATTGTGTATATACTGTATGAGTGAACAGGGGTACTAAATGGTGATCCTATAACAATATCATGGATAGGACTTCTAGCTTCCCAAAGTAGAATTGAATATGGACTTAGTTAAGGAACGCTTGAACTAATGTCCAGAGTAATTCTCCAACAAAATCCAGAACGTGTGACATGAGAAGAGAATTCTTGACTATGGTATACTGGTTCTATCGTTTGATGGAAACTCCTGAGATATAGTGATCCTGTTCACTCATATACAGTATACACTATGGGGTTGATTTACTAAGGCCCCTTTCACACTGGAGCGTTTTTCATGCGGTTTAGCGCTAATAATAGCGCTGTTATACCGCATGAAAAAATCCTGCCCTATGCCTTCAATGTGAAAGCCCGAAGGCTTTCACACTGAAGCGGTGCGCTAGCAGGACCGCTCCAAAAGTCCTGCTAGCCGCTTCTTTACAGCGGTAAAGGAGTGGTGTGTTCACCGCTCCTTTACCGCGGTCTCCCATTGAAATCAATGGGACAGCGCAGTAATACCGCCCGCAAACCGCGGCGATAGCCGCGGTTTGCGGGCAGTATTAACCCTTTTCCGGCCGCTAGCGGGGGTTAAATTAACCCCGCTAGCGACTGCATACCGCGGTAAGAACGACGGTATAGCAGCGCTGAAAATCGCGCTGCTATACCGCCACCGCTCCTGCCCGCCCCAGTGTATAAGGGGCCTTAAGGCAAATCCACTTTGCACTGCAAGTGCACTTGGAAGTGCAGTCGCTTTAGATATGAGGGGAAGATTTTATCACCCAATCATGTACAAGCAAAAATGCTGTTTATTTTCCTTGCATGTCCCTCTCAGATCTACAGCGACTGCACTGGTTGATGAATGTTTTTAGGTGTGTATGTAGTAGTGTGTTACGGTACCTATTTTAAAGGGGTTGTAAAGGCACAAGTTTTTTCACCTTAATGCATTTTATGCATTAAGGTGAAAAAACATCTGTGGATTAGCGCCCCCCCCCGAGCCCCCGTTTACTTACCTGACCCCTCGAAAGTCCAGCGCCTTGAACGTGCAGGCTTCTCGGCTGGCTTCTCGGCTCATTCATTGGTTGATTGAAAGCAGCGCAGCCATTGGCTCGTGCTGCTGTCAATCACATCCAATGATGCAGCGCTCTGGGGGCGGGGCTGAGTGATACAGTGAGCTGCTATAGCCGCCGGCTGTATCACTGGAGCGCGCCCACAAGAACTCACCACCGCGCTCGCTCGCTCGCATGAAGGTGGTGAATTCTTGCTGGGAGGAGCCGAGACAGCCACCGAGGGACCCCAGAAGACCAGGTTCGGGGCCACTCTGTGCAAAACGAGCTGCACAGTGGAAATAAGTATAACATGTTTGTTATTTTTATTTTTATTTTTAAATCTACTTTTAGTGTTTCTTTAACCACTTAAGCCCCGAACCATTTTGTAGCTAAAGGACCAGAGCTGTTTTCAGAATTTTGCACTGCGCTGCTTTAACTGTAAATTGTGCAGACATGCAATGTTGTACCGAAACGAAATTTGCATCCTTTTCTTCCCACAAATAGAGCTTTCTTTTAATGGTATTTGATTGCCTCTGCGATTTTTATTTTTTGCGATATAAATGGAAAAAGACAGAAAATTTTGAAAAAAAATGATATTTTCTACTTTTCGTTATAAGAAAAATCGAATAAACTCAATTTTAGTCATACATTTAGGCCAAAATGTATTCAGCCACATGTCTTTAGTAAAAAAAATGTCAATAAGCGTATATTTATTGGTTTGCGCAAAAGTTATAGCGTCTACAAACTAGGGTACATTTTCTGGAATTTACACAGCTTTTAATTTATGACTGCCTATCTCATTTCTTGAGGTGCTAAAATGGCAGGGCAGTACAAACCCCCCCCCCCCCAAATGACCCAATTTTGGAAAGTAGACACCCCAAGGAAATTGCTGAGAGGCATGTTGAGCCCATTGATTTTTTTTTTTTTGTCTCAAGTGATTGAATAATGACAAAAAAAAAAAAAAAATTACAAAAAGTTGTCACTAAATGATATATTGCTCACACATGCCATGGTTATATGTGGAATTGCACCCCAAAATACATTTTGCTGCTTCTCCTGAGTACGGGGATACCACATGTGTGGGACTTTTTGGGAGCCTAGCCACGTACGGGACCCCGAAAACCAAGCACCGCCTTCAGGATTTCTAAGGGCGCAAATTTTTGATTTCACTCCTCACTACCTATCACAGTTTCGAAAGCCAATAAAAGGCCGAAATAGCACAAAACCCCCCCAAATGACCCCATTTTGGAAAGTAGACACCCCAAGCTATTTGCTGAGAGGCATGGTGAGTATTTTACAGCTCTCATTTGTTTTTGAAAATGAAGAAAGAAAAAATATATATATATTTTTTTTTTTCAATTTTCAAAACTTTGTGACAAAAAGCGAGATCTGCAAAATACTCACCATACCTCTCAGCAAATAGCTTGGGGTGTCTACTTTCCAAAATGGGGTCATTTGGGGGGGTTCTGTGCCATCTGGGCATTCCATGGCCTCCGAAACTGTGATAGGCAGTGAGAAGTGAAATCAAAAATTTACACCCTTAGAAAGCCTGAAGGCGGTGCTTGGTTTTGGGGTCCCGTACGTGGCTAGGCTCCCAAAAAGTCTCACACATGTGGTATCCCCGTACTCAGGAGAAGCAACAGAATGTATTTTGGGGTGTAATTCCACATATGCCCATGACATGTTTGAGCAATATATCATTTAGTGACAACTTTGTGCAAAAAAACAAAAAACAAAAATTGTCTTTTTTCCGCAACTTGTGTCAACATCTAAAATATTCCATGGACTCGACATGCCTCTCAGTATATAGCTTGGGGTGTCTACTTTCCAAAATGGGGTCATTTGGGGGGGTTTTGAACTGTTCTGGCATTTTATACACAACATTAGGAAGCTTACATCCACTCTTCTAACCACTTGAAGACAAAGCCCTTTTTGACACTTTTTGTTTACATGAAAACATATTTTTTTTGCAAGAAAATTATGTTGAACCCCCAAACATTATATATATTTTTAAAGCAAAGGCCCTACAGATTAAAATGGTGGGTGTTGCATTTTTTTTTTCTACACAGTATTTGCGCAGCGATTTTTCAAACGCATTTTTTGGGGAAAAAATACACTTTTTTAAATTTTAATGCACTAAAACACACTATATTGCCCAAATGTTTGATGAAATAAAAAAGATGATCTTAGGTCAAGTACATAGATACCAAACACGACAAGCTTTAAAATTTCGCACAAACGCGCATTGGCGACAAACTACATAAATTTTTAAAAGCCTTTAAAAGCCTTTACAGGTTACGCCGTTAGAGGTCTACTGCAAAAATTACTGCCCTCGTTCTGACCTTTGCGGTGATACCTCACATGCATAGTGCAATTGCTGTTTACATATGACGCCAGACCGACGCTTGCGTTCGCCATTGGGCAAGAGCAGGGCAGGACAGGGGTGCTTTTTTTTATTTTATTTTTTTTATTATTAATTTTGCTTTTTTATTTTATTTTTAAACTGTTGCTTCCATATTTTTTTATTTTTTATCATTTTTATTGTTATCTCAGGGAATGTAAATATCCCCTATGATAGCAATAGGTAGTGACAGGTACTCTTTTTTTGAAAAAACTGGGGTCTATTGGACCCTAGATCTTTTCTCTGCCATCAAAGCATCTGACCACACCAAGATCGGTGTGATAAAATGCTTTCCCAATTTCCCAATGGCGCTTTTTATATCCGGGGGGGGGACATTCCCTCCCACTGCTTGTAAAAGCAGTCCAGAGGCTAATTAGCCACTAGGATTGCTTTTACATGAAAGCCGGCCGCTGGCTGAAAAGAATGATACCAAGATGATACCTAAACCCGCAGGCATCATTCTGATATAAACATTCAAAGTCCAGCAACATACCATTACGTTGCTGGTCTTTGTTGGACATGTATTGTAATCTTTTTTTTCATGCAGCCTGTTGGCTGAACGAAAAAAAAGATTGATCGGTGGGTATGCCCACCATTAGAATACCTCCCTTCATCCACCCACTTCTAATGATGGGCATACATGCACCATTTATATATGCCGAAGCATGGGGGCATCCTCCCGCAAAAGTTATGCCGCGTACACATGGTCAGACTTTTCCACGGGCAAGCCTCCGTCGGAATTTCGACCGTATGTACGCGGCATTAGGAGCAAAATCGCTCCTCCGCTCCTCCGCCCCTGCTGCCCCAATTCTTCGGCATATATGCTTTTTTTTTTTTAACTGTGGTTGGTGAAATCACCTCCTACAGCACTGGAGTTGCAGGGATCAGGCCTGTCTCTGCGAACGCTGCAGTTATGTGTGTTGTGTTTTGCAAGTGACAGTGATCGATCGATACTGCACTTGGGTGGCCTGGGCTGGACGGAGGGGAAAAACGACCCCCCTTAGTGGTATAGTATCTGAACAGATCAATATCTGATCTAATCAGATCTATACTAGCGTCCCCAGTAGTTTAGGGTTCCCAAAAACGCAGTGTTAGCGGGATCAGCCCAGATACCTGCTAGCACCTGCGTTTGTGTATGCTTCACGCGTGGGTGTTAGCGCTACTGGCACTAACCTGACGCTGCCTGGGGTGTGACGCAGACCCTCTCTGATGCTAAAACCTAATTGATATCACCCGCCGGGCGATCAGGGGGTTAAACCTTTATTGGGTTATATACGGCGGGTGCCCAGACACTATAAAAAGCAAACTAACTAACCAGCGTCACCCGTAACACTTATATGGTGATAGGGGTGAAAGGGTTACCTGGGGGGCGATCAAGGGGGTTAAACCTTTATTAGATAATATATGGGGGTACCTGACGCTATAAAAACCTGCGGCAAACCTAAAAAAAATTACTGGCTACCGATCGGCATCACCGACACTAAGACAGCGATCAGAAAAACTATCGCTTAGCGACAGTGGTGATAGGGGGTGAAAGGGTTACCTGGGGGGCGATCAAGGGGGTTAAACCTTTATTAGGTAATATATGGGGGTACCCAACGCTATAAAAACCTGCGGCGAACCTAAAAAAAATTACTGGCTACCGATCGGCATCACCGACGCTAAGACAGCGATCAGAAAAATGATCGCTTAGTGACAGTGGTGATAGGGGGTGAAAGGGTTATCTGGGGGGCGATCAAGGGGGTTAAACCTTTATTAGGTAATATATGGGGGTACCCGACGCTATAAAAACCTGCGGCGAACCTAAAAAAAATAACTGGCTACCGATCGGCATCACGGACACTAAGACAGCGATCAAAAAAACGATCGCTTAGCGACAGTGGTGATAGGGGGTGAAAGGGTTACCTGGGGGGTGATCAAGGGGGTTAAACCTCTATTAGGTAATATATGGGGGTACCTGACGCTATAAAAACCTGCAGCGAACCTAAAAAAAATAACTGGCTTACGATCGGCATCACCGACACTAAAACAGCGATCAGAAAAACTATCGCTTAGCGACAGTGGTGATAGTGGTGATAGGGGTGAAAGGGTTATCTGGGGGGCAATCAGGGGGTTAAACCTTTATTAGGGGGGGTTAGGGGGCTACACTGGACCTAAAACTAACTTTAGTGACACTTTTACAGTCACAAATGTCACTGATTGCAGTGATCAGTAAATAAATGGTCACTGCAATCAGTGACACTGTGACTGGGGGCTGGGGGGTGATCTTGGGGGTGATCTGGGGGGCCTGGGGGGGCGATTTATGTGCCTATGTGTCCTGGTGTCAGTGTAGTGTTTTGTGCACTAACCTGCATCTTCTCTTGTGCGGTGCTCGGTATCTGTGAGCGCCGCAGGAGAGATGACATCACTTCCTCTGCCTGTGTTTACATTACACAGGCAGGGGAAGGATTCGATTCGCTGGGAGCGATCAAGAGGGGGTGGCCGGAATCGAACGGCCGTCCCCTCTTCCTGGATCGCTCCCGAAAACGTAACGACAGCTCACTGTAAAGAAGGGGGGTCCTATCGGACCCCCCAACTATACAAAGGCGATCACGTACATATACGTGATTCTGCCTGTCGGTGCCATTCTGCCGACTTATTTTTACAGTGGGCGGTCGTTAAGTGGTTAAGTGTGTACGTGTTTGATAAAATTAAGACTTTTCGAGCCTAGTGTGTTGAAGTATGCAATGCCAATTCATAATTTTTATGAGGTGGTTAAGCAAAATCAGGTTTTTATTGAACTCAGTTTTGTCAAACTCTTTAGACACACCATGGGGTTGGTTTACTAAAACTGGAGTGTGCAAAATCCAGTGCAGCTGTGCATAGAAACCAATCAGCTTCCAAGTTTTTTGTCAAAGCTTAATTGAACAAGCTGAAGTTAGAAGCGGATTGGCTGCAATGCACAGCTGCACCAGATTTTGCACTCTCCATGTCACGGACCCCCCGTACTCAAGAAGAGTCTGTCCGCCATATACACTTCCTGTGTCCACTACCAGCACGATCCAAGATCCTTTAGCCCACCCAGTCACTTGTCGAGACATCATTGTAGGGTGAAAACATAAGACTCTTTATTCAAACACGGATACAAAAAGATATACACTCAGACGACAATCCCCCATTGCTTTGCATAATGACACAGGGCGGTGTAAACTTTACCTCCTCCAGTAACATGACACACAGATATTCAACTTTCCAACAACAGTAGACCACCTTATCAGCAGGGAGGGGCTGCTGGAGAAAATCCCCCATCCACTCTCCCAGCTAATCCACATACACATATACATCCCATTAAAGGTTGCTCCCAAGGCAGACAGAAACAATAGAACAATGGGATACAGCCACACCTCAAACAATCTAGCAGTCTGAAAGGTGAAATTATTTATCTTCATATTTTCTTGAGGGATATTGTTCAGAAATATTAATGTCCCAAGTGAAAAAGCCCCTTCATTCTTTCAGCGTAAACCACACATATAGAACCCAGGATAACAGGGGTAAAAGGAAATGCTGAGTCCGGTGTCGTTGTACTGAAAGTCAGGATAGGCAGACCCGACTGGGGTTCTCGGTCACCCTGTGCCCCTAACAGACACAGGGTAACTTACACATAGGAGGGGCCGGGGGAGCTGGACAAGGAGTTTCCAGAGCTCTTCAAGTTAAGCTGGTTTCCACAAGCCCTCCACACAAAGTGACTTCCGTCACACTCCAGTTTTAGTAAATCAACCTCCATGTAATTAGCTTTTATTAGGTCACAGTTTAACCACTTGCCGGCCGCCGCACGGACATTTACGTTGGCAAAATGGCACGGACAACGAAATGGGTGTATATATAAGTCCCTTTAAATTTGCCACCGTGTGGGCGCGTGTGTGCTGCAAGCTCCTTGATCATGCCCGCGGGACCCGCAGACTCGATGTCCCGCGATCGTGTGTCACGGAGCTGCAGAACAGGGGTTGCCTGTGTATACAAGCATCTCTCTGTTCTGCCTAGTGACAGGACACTGATCGTCTGCTCCCTGTAATCGGGAGCAGCGATCAGTGTCATGTCACAGTAAGCCCAGCCCCCACACAGTTAGAACACATCCCTAGGACACACTTAACCTCTTCCTCACCCCCCAGTGGTTAACCCCTTCACTGCCAGTGTCATTTACATAGTAATCAGTGAATTTTTATAGCACTGATCGCTGTATAAATGACAATGGTCCCAAAATGGCATCAAAAGTGTCCGATGTGTCCGCCATAATGTCGCAGTCATGATAAAAATCGCTGATCGCCGTCATTACTAGTAAAAAAAAAAAATTTAATAAAAATGGTATAAAACGATCCCCTATTTTGAAAGCAGAAAAATCTTAACCCAAAACACCTAAATGAGATAAGACAATAGCAGCGCTACAAAATGGTGCTAAAAATATAATAAACAATAACATATAAACTCAATAACACCATGTGATAAGTGAAATAAAGTCCATAATGTGATGAAACTCATAGAGAAAATATTGATGAAAAATATCTTGATTCTGTGTAACTTCCACCACACCACCATGCTGTGAAACCTCCCCTCTGAAAAACGCACTCACCAAATAGATGGGCTTGATTAAGTATTTTGCATGTCGGGAACGTGGCTACAGCTTCACTGACTAGAGACGCCACTGCTGTTTAAGATCACTTACTGCTACTGGAAGCCGGGAATCTTGAGTGTGGTGAGCTTATTTCCATCAAGCACACACCTCAGGTCCGCCGTGGCCGCTTAGCACCGCAAAGCCAATTTTACATTTGATGTTTGCTGTGGATTTTTTAATGCTGGTTTTTAATGGTTCACATGTGAGTTCAATGAATGAAGTGTGATTGTGTTTTTTTGAATTAAACTGGTGATACAATTTTACACTACTGGAGCACTTCTTTTTGTTTTCATGTGAAAATCTGAGAATTATCACGGTAATCACGGTAATCCAGCAGAGAGTCGTATTTCCATTCATGGGATCATACACAAACGATTCAGCCTAACACGAGAGTGAAAGGCAAATCTATTGAAGGTGGTAAGGCCTCAATGGGGGTCACTTTGTAGATATCACAGCCGAATATATCAGTGATATCAGGCCCGGTGCATGGGGTCTGGCTCTACAAAGGCCCTCAAAGGGAGTCAAAGTATAAGGCCTCGTACACACGACCGATTTTCTCGTCGTAAAAAACACGTCGTTTTTTTTCGACGAGATTCTTGTTAAGCTTGTCGATTTTCTCGTCAAGCTTTCTATGCGTACACACTGTCATTTCCCAATTTCCTCGTGGTTCTCTGCGCTCACGTCCAGCACGTACGACGGCACTATAAAGGGGAAGATCTTTTTTCTTGGCGCCACCCCTTGGGCTGCTTTTGCTGATCTCGTGTTACCGCGTGTGAAGTAAAAGTTTGGGAAGAGACGATTCGCGCTTTTCAGTCTTCGTGCTTTCAGTTCGTTTTAGCGTGACGAATGTGCTATTTCCATTACGAAGGCTTGTTTTACCAGAAGATGCGCTCCCGTCTCATACTTGATTCTGAGCATGCGCGCTTTTTGAAGAGTCGTAAAAGCATACACACGAACCATTTTCTCGTCACAAAACAGGCCGACGAGAAACACGACGAGGAAATCTGGAATCCTGACGAGAAAATAGAGAGCAGGTTCTCTATTTTCTCGTCGAGATTCTCGTCAAGTTTCTCGTCGTAAAACCATACACACGAACGTTTTTCTAGACAAAAAAACTCTCGCGGCACTTTTCTTGACTGTTTTGGACGAGAAAATCGGTCGTGTGTACGAGGCCTAAGGGGTAGATTGAGACTTAATAAGACTCTGAAGAAAGTGGCGAAGTTGTAAATAGCGATAGTGCTCTCGCAAGGGAATACCGTGAGAAGAGCGTAAAGCGTCAAATGCTATATTTTTGGGGATATTTATTATAGCAAAAAGTACAAAATATATATTTTTTTAAATTGTCTCTCTATTTTTGTTTATAGCGCAAAAATAAAAACCGCAGAGGTTATAAAATACCAGCAAAAGAATGCTCTATTTGTGGGGAAAAAATTACGTCAACTTTGTTTGGGAGCCACGGCGCACGACCACGCAATTGTCAGTTAAAGCGACGCAGTGCCGAATCGCAAAAAGTGGCCCGGTCATTTGGCAGCCAAATTCTCCGGGGCTGAAGTGGTTAACTGCATGACACTAGGCAGGATTATACAACTTATTCAAGATTTTAAAATTAGAGTATTTCACAGAAAAAAAGCCGACCAATTTTACTAACTCTATACACACCACGTAAGCTTTTACTACGCCTCAGTTTTACAGGTTGGCACCAGGAAGAATTATAGTCCAGAAATCAAAACTGTGGTTTAATTATTTCACTGAAAAAAGACAGAAATAATGCACTAATTCTTTGCACACTATGTTCTTACTAAACTGCAGTTTGAAAGGGTGACACTAGGTAGAAATATAATCAAGAAATCAAAATCTATTATTTCTCAGATAAAAGATCAGATTTTTATACTGATAACTATGCACAGTATTTAAGAAGCTTTCAGTAAGCAACAGTTCACAGGACGACATAAGATATGTTTCTAATTAAGAAAACAAAAGTAAAATGAATTATTTTACAGAAGAAAGAAGTATTGTACTAACTCAATGTCCACTAATTCATCAAAAATAGAAGAAACTGCGCTGTTCATCTAAACCATAACAGATTTTACAGCAGCAGCTATCTGTGAGACACACACAGTACTAAATCACTTATCAAAGCTGCGCTTAACGTGACAAAAATAAACATTAAGAAATTTAAAAATTGTGAAAAAAGAGTCCATAGAGTGACAAAGTCCATCCACTAATATGTGGACCATCCGTCACCAAAATTGTGTGATCCTGGATGTAGACCTCCACCATACAAAATGCCTACTTACCGGAACCTCCTATTACAGAAGGTCAATCTCGCTTGCGGCTCGTAACCCAGCCAGGGTCTTTATCCTTCCAGGAAATGAAATGGAAATCCACTTCTTAAGGGTACTCGATCGTAGACACTCCCCATGTAAAACTACTTTTGTAAAGTAAAAGCACGTGCCCCAGGACGACGTCATATTGTGACAAAACGTGTTGTGGAGTGACGTGTTGATGTCACCCCCTATTCAATTCCCGGAAGGACGGGCTCCTGTGTTTGAGCAGGCCGGCTTTTTATATATGCGTGTTCCTCAATATTGGATGAAAGTACATTTTACAATAAATACATCAAGGATTTTATGCCATGGCGAGTTTTATTACTTTTACATGGGGAGTGTGTCAGGAACCATTAAACAGACGGAGACAGAAAATGCAGTAAAAATCACACCTTTAAATAAAATTGTAAAAAATTGTAAAACTGGTAGACGTAGTCAAAACATAGCCAGGGTAGTCGGAACAAGACAGAAAATCAGGAAGCCAGAGATCAGCGTAGTCAGAAGCAGCAGACACTAGGATGCATTAAGGTGAAAAAACATTTACCTTTATTAATCGTGGGGGTATGGCCTGGTTGGAGCATGGCCCAGGCTGAGGTTGCCATACATCCAAGATTTATAGGATCGTTTTGATGTGCGGCCACAGGGAATTTTCTTCAATACTCTAGCAAAATTGTACTGCAAAAAAATAATAAAACCGATACACTAAACTTCTACTCAAAATATTTATCCTCAACCTTACAACACTAAATTCCAATACTTTTTTTTTGGGGGGGGGGGGGGGAAGGGAATGTTCACCTAACTGAAAAGTTTAAAAGAAATATGAAAAAGTGAGAAAAACAAAATCCCCCTAAAAACCGCAAGGAGCAATATAAAGTTATTGCAGACACACATAAAAAGGCAGTGATAAAAAGGATTGTTGGATCTATGCACTGTGAACGCATAGGGGGTACACAATAATATGTATTCCACCACACCGCAATTCACAGCAATGTATCAAAATTCAGCTCAGTCAACATGGAGGGGGTGGCGCTGTGTTGCCATGGTTATTTTAGTGATTATTTATAGCATATAGTAAATATATGACAAAATAAATTTTAACGCAGAAGCTGGGCTTCCTCTATTCAAATTCTCTCAAATGCTAATTAACTAATTTGTCTGGTTCATGGAGGCTAGTAAAACAGGAAGTGATTTTGGCAGAAAATTAAAGGGGAGGCAAGATGAGGGATAACAGCCATGTGCTGGACACAAAGGACTTGAAGAGAGTCTTGAGACTTGGAGACCTGGTTAGAAGGAGGGCTCAATAACAACAGAGGAACTAAGAAGAAATATCAGTTCCAAAGGGGACTTCACAAGGCCAAAAAAGGAGCTACATCTGGGGAAGCTAGCACCTGATTTCTGCAATTGTTAAAATTGCCTGGTGTTCTGGTTGCCTACAGAGATCGTGAAGCAGCTACAATCCAAGCCAAGTGATATTTTTAGTGTATCCCTTTAGCAGCCCTCAAAATTTCCACTCGCCTGCTCGCATTTTGCAAGTGGATTTTGAGGGCTGGGCGAGTGTGGGCTGCCTGGGGGCGGTTGTGGGGCAAGGGAGAGGAGAGGAGGAGATTCTGCTGCTGCCACCGCATTGATCAGCGCGCGGGGAACATAACAGCTTTCATTTCAATAGCTGCGTGTTCCCCGTCTTCATATATAGCCCCTCCCCCTTGTCCGGGCACTTTGATAGACAGATCACCCGCCCCAGGATTGGGCAGGTGATCTGTCTATCAAAGTGCCGGGAAAAGGGGGAGGGGCTGTGACAGCACGTGCGGTGTGGAACACACAGCTATTGAAATTAAAGCAGTTACGTTCCCCACGCGCTCCTCTCCTCTCCTCTCTCTTGCCCCACGGGGCTCTCTCTTACACAGGTAGGCCATTGGGGACCTACACATGGCCGCATTTGGGGACATGGCTGCATTTGGGGACATGGCTGCATTTCAGGACATATGGCTGCATTTGGGGACATGGCTGCATTTCAGGACATATGGCTACATTTGGGGACATGGCTGCATTTGGGGACATATGGCTGCATTTGGGGACAGGTGGCTGCATTGGCGTCACAGGCTGCACTGGCGGACACAGGCTGTATTGGCGGACACGGGCAGGCTGCAGTTTTGGACAAAGTTTTTGTTAATATTTATTTTTATAACTTAATTCTGCATAAAACATTGAAGTGTCATTTCATGAGATAATTTGAGGGCGTGTTTAGGGGCGGGATTAGGGGGCGGGGCATGGTAGGGGTTGGGCCCGGCAACTGGTGGCGAGTAACTCTTGAGGTCTGGCTAGTAGCTCAGGATTTGAAATTTTGAGCCCTGCCTTTAGTATACCAACCATTGTTCAATGCTCATTTGATAAAAAGAATAGATAGCATGTGCATAGGGATGTTGTATGCATATTTGCAATACTCTGTAGGCTGTGTATTGTTTTCCTACAAATGTAAGTAGTTTGTGTGTACAACATTCTTGTTGGAAAAATAACATTTATATACTACAGTTTTATCCTTGATTAACCTTCCTTTTTAAAACAAACATGTTATACTTACCTGCTCTGTGCAGCCCCAATCCTCTTCTTCTTGGGTTCCCACAATGTAATAATGGACAGGGCACTTGAGGCAGAACAGCGGGAGGAAGAGGAGGACTTCCTTACCTCTTAAGGCCGCCTTTATCCAGATAGTATTCCTGCAGGCCCGCCAAACACACAGGAAGAAGAGGAGGAGGAGGAGGATTGTGTCAGCATGGATGTGGAGGATAACACTCAGCAGCAGACTTCTAGGGATCGTTTTCAGTCCCCAGAAACCCATGGAGTTGTACGTGACTGGGAGGAGGTAGTTGCGGATCATGTGATCCTTAGTGACCCAGAGGACTCAGGATCGAATGCCTCTGCAAACTTACGCTGCATGGCCTCCCTGATTCTGCAAAGCCTGCGAAAGGACCCAAGGATTCGTGGTATCAAGGAGAGGGATTATTACTGTCTGGCAACCCTTCTTGATCCACGTTACAAGGGTAAGGTTACAGAACTCATCCTGCCTTCGCAGAGGTCGCAGAGGATGAAACATCTTCAGGAGGCCTTGAAGAAAGGTTTGTGCACTGTGTTTCCAGACCCTGGGAGGTTACAATTTCCTGGTGTTGGACAACGTGTTGCTGAGGCTTCAGTCAGTCACAGAAAGAGTGGTGAAGAAGGTGGCCGGCTGACCGATACCTTCAGACAATTCTTCAGTCCTCAGCGCCAAGGTCTGATCAGTTCAAGCAACCATCGCCAGCATCTGCATTACATGGTGCAGGAATATCTGCACACGATCGTTTTTAATGTAATTTTCAAAAACGAGTTTTTCTCGACGTGATTTTTCTTGTTTCCTCTCAAGCCTGTCTTGCATACACACGTTCATTAAAAAAAAACGCTTGAGCAAAAGCGCAGTGACGTACAACACGTATGACGGCACTATAAAGGGGAAGTTCTGTTCGAATGGCGCCACCCTTCATGTTAGTAATATTTGTTGAGCGACGATTCGCGCTTTTCAGCCTTGTGCTTTTCAGTCCGTTACAGCGTGACGAATATGCTATCTCCATTACGAACACTAGTTTTACCAGAACGAGCGCTCCCGTCTCATACTTGATTCTGAGCATGCGCGTTTTTTTTCCCCTCGTAAAAGCATACACACTACCGTTTTTCACGTCGTTAAAAATGCTCTGGAGCCTACACACGATCGTTTTTAATGCCCAATTAAAAAAATGGCATTTTTAACGTCGTGAAAAACGGTTGTGTGTATGCGGCATAAGGCCCAATTTTTTTGCCCCTGTTTAACATGGGCATTTAATTACAATTTTTGACCTAATATTTCACAGCAGGGCTCGTTCCTGCGCTCAACAAGTGTATCTATGAGGGGTTACAGTGTTGTGGCACCACCACCACCAAAGGCCCAATTTTTTCTGCCCCTGTTTACCAGGGGCATGTACTTACAATTTTTGATCTGATATTTCACAGCAGGACCCGTTGCTGCGCTCAACAAGAGTATTTGTGAGGGGTTACAGTGTTGTGGCACCACCACCACTGCCTAAGGCCCAATTTTTCTGCCCCTGTTTGGACTGGGGAGGGAAGGGAACCACCCATGCCGTTTTTTCTCAATGATTTTCATCTATATTGCTGGGACCCGACAATACTTTACAGCCACTAGTTTTAAATGACTTTTTTTCCTTTAGAAATGTCATTTTGCTGCGGGACTGTTCTAAACACAGGAAAACTGTGCCACTTTACAGGCATACTATAGTCACCCCCCAGGCACGATATTTAAAGGAATATTTCATTTTTATTGTTTCATTTTAAGCATTATTAAAATCACCGCTCCCGAAAAAACGACCGTTTTTAAAACTTTTTTTTGCATTGATACATGTCCCCTGGGGCAGGACCCGGGTCCCCAAACACTTTTCATGACAATAACTTGCTAATTAGCCTTTAAAATTAGCACTTTTGATTTTTCACGTTCGTGTCCCATAGACTTTAACGGTGTTCGCACAAACTTTTTGCCTGTTCGCATGTTCTGCTGCGAACCGAACCGGGGGGGTGTTCGGCTCATCCCTAACTTTCAGCGACACTTTGTGTTTGTACCAAATGTAGTTTAAAGGACAGAGGTTTAATCCATCAAGAAACGTAACTTACTGCAAGCTCTATGTACAATAATGAAATATACTGAAGCACAGCTGTTTGCATTAGCAGCTTCTCAGCTGTCACCACTAATCTAATTTGCTAATTAAAATATGTAGGCAATAGGGTGTTGTAAAAGCTGACTATATATTAGGTATGTTGCTGTGAAAGAAAAAAAGGCAACACAACAAGCAACTTCCAGCACCACTCACACTGTACTCAGGGATGCAGAGGGGGGGTGTAATGCCGCGTACACACGACCGTTTTTAATGTCATTGAAAAAAAACTATGTTTTTCTCGACGTGATTCTTCTCAAGCCTGCCTTGCCTACACACGATCATGAAAAAAATGCTCGAGCAAAGCGCGGTGACGTACGAAATGTACGACGGCACTATAAAAGGGAAGTTCCATTCGGATGGCGCCACCCTTTGGGCTGCTTTTGCTGATCCTTGTGTTAGTAAAGTTTGGTGAGAGACGATTCGCGCTTTTCAGCCTCGTGCTCTTCAGTCCATTACAGCGTGACGAATGTGCTATCTCCATTACGAACGCTAGTTTTACCAGAATGAGCGCTCCCGTCTCATCACTTGCTTCTGAGCATGCGCGTTTTTTTCACATCGTTAAAGCCTACACACGGCCTGATGAGAAAAACGACAACGTGAAAAACAACGAGAAAAATTAGAGCATGTTCCAAATTTTTAAAGGCCATTTTTCACGTTGTGAAAAATGCTCTGGAGCCCACACACAATCGGTTTTAATGACCAAATTAAAAAATTGCATTTTTCTCATCATGAAAAACGGTCGTGTGTACGTGGCATAAGAGTTTTTAAGTGGGAAGTGGTTCCGACAAATTGAACACCCTGGGTTCCATAGCTCTCAATGTTCTCTGCAAGATAGATAAAGGAAGGTTAATTTATTACTTCCTGTTTTTATGTTCATTAAAAAAGTACGGTAATATATAACTGATAAACAATATTGTACTTATCATATTTGCAGTCAGTTATGGTTTTTAAAAATTGTCGAAATAGTCCATGGTAACAGTACTGTGTACAGGACTTCCCAGATGTTATACTTCTCTCCTTTTTTAGATGTGTTTCTACAATTCCCTAAAGTCTGTATAGAGGTTCCATCATAAGCAAGAAAGCTTCAAATGCACATGGAAAAGAATGCTGGAGCACGTTTTCATATGGGTCATCCACAGCACTGAATCAGATTGTGTGATCATAGTAAGGGTGCACCCCCCCCCCCCCCCCCCCACTTGGTAGGCCTGCAGGACCTACATATTAAAGTCCCTGCATTAGCTATAGCTGGCACAGAGAGGATTTTCATTTCAACAAAACTGGAGTTTCACTTTAAAGGCCTTGATCAAGACCAAATTTTAAGCACAAAGGCTGATTTTGATTTATTAAATTAGCAATTGTAAGCCTCTGCTTACTTGAGATGCAATCAAGTTCATAGGAAGTGGAAACTTTATTCCCGTATTAAATCAGCCTAAGGGTATATTCAAATTTTCATAGGATATTGCTTCTAGGCAATCAAAAGAATAGAATATAATCACCACAGCCGAGAAATGTACCACAGGAAGGTGAATGCAGCAAACTTCATCTAAATTTATATTGTGTATCTTGAAATCACATTAGCTAAGAATTTTGTTTGCCACAATGCACTAAATTGTTTTTTTTTTTAATATTAGACTTATCTTGTCATCTAAAGCAACCAGACAAGCAGTAGTGACCCATCCATTAGGGGTGCACAGGTGCCGCCCCCCCCATCCATTAGTCCGCCCCGCTGATCTACATGCAGGGCTCCGGACGCATGGATTCCAATGACGGGGTGTGTTTTTTTGAAGCACATGATTAGAGCCAAAGGCTCTAATAGGCTTCAAAAAGGGTGGGCTCGGGGGCAGTGCACTGCGCCCTGATCCCACCCAGTTGTGTGACAATAGAATGAATATTCGCTATTGCCACACTGATCCTCCTCCCGGCCAATCAGGAAGTGGGTCTTGAGACCAGTTACCCAACTTGCTGAAGTGACAGGCAATTCTATTGGACACCTAGGAGGAGGAGTGAGGAGCCACACGGCGGAAGCCGCCATCATACAGATGAGGAGGATAGGACACAGGAGTCTCTGCCCACTGCCCGTAGGAGCCCACAATCTGGCCGCTGCCTGCCGCCCATAGGAGTCCACTGCCCGCCGGCAACCTAGATTGGGTAAGTGGCAGGGGGGTGCTGCCGACCGACCACCCGGGGTAGTTGTTTGCTGTCCCCCCCCAAAAAAAAAAAAAAAAAAACAAGCTGTCACTGCAGACAAGATGGAAACGTCACATTTCTAGTTAAAAAGAATCTAAAGTTTGCATTGTTGATATAACTTCCACACATGCACAATGGTGTTTATTCATCACTGCACCATGGAGTCTCTTCTTCAGTTAAAGTTCATTATCCAGTCTTTGTCTTGTTAATTTTTTTCTCATGAATGACTTGGAGAATAAGCAAGCAAATAAAGGAATATCTTTAATGAATTAAAACTTAGCAATAAAATGCTAACACAGGTTCTAGTATTCTCCTACTTAACTAAACATTTTTACTTCTGTCTGTGTTGCTGTTGAAGAGATTTCTCCTCACTTCCTATCCTGGGGACAACCTTTTACCAGACAGGAAGTGAAGGAACCTCTACAAAGCCCCCAATGGCAGTAAAACCTAACAGATTTCTAATTCCCCCCACCCCCCATTCCATTTAAAGCAAAACAAAAATGGCTAAACTGTAGCTAAACTTTAGTGTGTCTATGTGTGTGAATCTGTGTTAACCCCTTGACGTCAACCTCATACAAATATGCGACCCCACTTTTTCAGTGGGGCCACATATTTGCGTATCTCCCAGCACAGAGACCGGGGTCTTACCAAGAGCCCTGGGCCCCATACTAATGTTCGGGAACCAGAATACCTGATTCCAGGTCACATTATCACTGTGATAGCCTCTATTTGGCTACCACAGTGATTAGTCACTGTGAAGCCCACCCACATCTTTTCTCTCTCTGTGAATGGAGGCGAGAGATACATTGTATGTAAAAAAAAAGTGTGTGTAAAAAAAATATATACGGTATATATTAATAATAATAAGAAAATAAAATACAAAAAAAAGGTTTAATCTAGGCCAGTGCCAGGGTTAATGTTTGAGTCAGGGTTAAAGGTCAGGGTCAATATTTTTTTTGAACATGATTATTTTTCAGTGTACAGTACTTTAGGTAGGATTAAAAAAAAGGAAATTGCGCACTAGTGATTCTGGGCTTTACTATGGGTACAAACAACAACTAACATACACATATGTGGTATCGCTGTGATAGCCAGGAGCAGGAGAATTTATTTTGGGTTGTTTTTTGGTATAAGATTATGGTAGTAGCAAGAAATATTTTTTTATTATTTTTTACTATTTTGGGCCAGTATTCTTTTGATAATAAAAAAAAAAAAAATCAGGAGATATCCATTACCATTTACCTCCATTTAGCCCAATTTGTCCTGAAAAAAACTAAGTATAATCCACCTGGATGCACAAAGTAGTTGTGGTGATATGTACGATTTTACTGACACATGTCAAAGTCATAAAATTGTCCTTAGGTATTAAGATTTGTTTTACCCTTATGCCGCGTACACACGCTTGTTTTTAATGTCATTGAAAAAAACGACGTTTATCTTGACATGATTCTTCTCAAGCCTGCCTTGACTTTGGGCTGCTTTTGCTGATCCTCGTGTTAGTAAAGTTTGGTGAGAGACAATTCGCGCTTTTCAGCCTCGTGCTCTTCAGTGCGTTACAGCGTGACAAATGTGCTATCTCCATTATGAACGCTAGTTTTACCAGAACGAGCGCTCCCGTCTCATAACTTGCTTCTAAGCATGCGTGTTTTTTTCACGTCGTTGAAGCCTACACACGGCCGTTTTTTCACGACGAGAAAAACGACGACGTGAAAAATGACGAGAAAAAATAGAGCATGTTCCAAATTTTTAATGCCCATTTTTCTCGTCGCGAAAAATGCTCTGGAGCCTACACACGATCGTTTTTAATGACCAAATTAAAAAATTTCATTTTTCTCGTCATGAAAAACGGTTGTGTGTACGCAGCATTAGACGTAAAGGGGTTAATATATATTTATATGTGTGTGTGTGTGTGTGTGTGTGTGTGTGTGTGTAAATATATGTAGCGGGGTCCTCAATTTAAGGGGAGTGTTTGGGAGGTAGTATGCCCAAACACCTTGATTTGTCAGAGTTTACAACCATTTTATCCACACGGAGAGTATTGGTGTACAGTTCCCTGTGGCCTACAGGTGGCGCTGCCATGGTTAGCTGGGGTTGAACCACCAGTACAGGGCTGTGCTTTTTGTGTCCCCTCTCGGCAAACGTACGGTGGGGCGGGGTTAACTTGCTGTGCGTGCTGGGAGAGGAGATAAAAGGGACAGTCGGTTAGTCGGTGGGGTCCTACCCCTGGTTCTGGTTCCAGTCCGCCCTGGGCGCCCTAGGCCCACGGGCGGGTGCTCTCTGTTCCGGTTCCATCCTGGGCACCTTTAGTCCCAGGGTGAGGTACTACTCTGCTGTTCCTGACCATCCAGGATGCGAGGACTCGGGAATTTCAGCAAAGGCCTTTGTTTCTATCAAGAGATTGTTATTTGCTAAAAAAATAAATAAACTCTCTGTTGGAGTTCTAGCAAGTGTGGGCATTCTATTCACTGGGGGAAGCAAGTACTTAAATCTGTTATCCACAGAGGTGAGAAAAATCATTCTCTGGCTCAACTGTCAAATGACCCACCAACAACACCGCTCAACCTCTTTACACAGGAGGGTGCGGGCTTGTGGCGTGGTGTGCCCCTTCTTCCTGCGAAGAGCCGAAGAACAAGGCAGGTAAAAGGGGGTCTGTGTGCTACATATATATATACATATATAAATATATATACACACACAGTATATAATAGTATATAATATATAAAATGTATACCTATCTGTCTGCCATGGCAAAAGTACCAATGTTCACTATTCCATTGCATGCAGATAGGTAATAAATTAAACCCCACAGAAGCAGAACAATATACAGTTTATACCACTGTATTCAATGCATTTCTGTTGGGCAGCAATCTAAATAAAAAGTTGGCAGTACGTCTAATTGTTACAATAAGGGACAACTCTATTTAGCAGTTTAGATGGTAGTAGCAGGGTCAGGCAGAGTGTTAAACTATTTAGCCTACATTCACAAGGCAGTTCGCCTGCTGCCAGGGGCAGCTGCTGGCAAGAATGGCAGGCACCGCAGCTGTTCACATGTAACCAACCATCCAAGCAGTTGCATGCAAATCAAGACATTGGATGCAGATAGTGTGCATTCAGGGTTGGTGCTTCTGTGGAGTTTTGGCAACAGCTAATCTGCCAGTTGGTATACGGCCATTGCTATACCCAAAGGCGTTGGTTAGCCGCCGCTGAATGCAGTTAATTGTCCATGGGTAAAATAGCCCTAATGCCTTGTACACACGATCGGAATTTCCGATGAAAAAAGTCAGATGGACTTGTTTCATCGGAAATTCCGATCGTGTATGGGCCCCATCTGACTTTTTTCCATCGGTGTTTAGAAATAGAACATGTTTTAAATTTGTCCGATGGAAAAAAAAAACAATAGGAAATTCCTATCTTCTGTGTGAAACTCCGACGGAGAAAAAACCCACGCATGCTCAGAATCAAGTCGAAGCATGCTCGGAAGCATTGAACTTCATTTTTCTCGGCTCGTCTGAATGTTTTACATCACCGCATTTTGGACGGTTGGAATTTAGTCTGACGGTGTATGCAAGATAGCTTGAACGGAATTCCGATGAAAAATTCCATCGGATTTTAGACCATCGGATACTCCGATCGTGTGTACAGGGCATAAGGTTATAACAAAGTTCTGGTCCACCTAAAGGCAGAGTTTGAATCATTTTTTTTTTTTTTTTAATCTTGCACTAGCTTGTTTGATGTTTCCTGTACTCAAAATCTGACCACATCTGAAATTACAAAGTTGAAGCCATTTACAAGAAAACATTATTATAAGTCAGTCAGCTGTCAGAAGTCTAACGCAACATGAGGTATCACATTGCAATGAGGAGGATCAAAGAAAAGTACAGACAGGCACAGATTTGAGAATACAAAGTATCACACAACACATGCCAATGGATATAACAACACATTTTTTGGGGGACAGATCAAAAAGAATGTTGAAGAGGGCTCCTACCACTACATTATTAATCACTAATCATTAAACAGTCTGAAAGATTCACTTTTAATGTATTTTGTTTTTAACTCAGACATCAAAACCTTGCCTTGCATAACAGACTTTCCAATTTGTTCCAGCTTCCCAGGTACAAACTTTATACATAGCAAATTCTTTAATCATTATGTGGACGATACCAGTCTCTTTCCTTTGTGATGGTTACTGTTTATGAAAAAGTAAGAACATACAATTCTTTAAAAAGAATAAAGGGAAGGCAACTTTTAAAAGATAATAAGCTTGACCCGAACCGAACCGATTGCACTGGATGAAAATCTGAGATAAACTGTCCACAATATTACCTCGCTTTGTAGCATTGTGAGCATTCTTGAGCTCCTTTTTTTTTTTTTCTTCTTGTTTTTCTTATTTTTTCTTGTACTTTTATATATTTTTGGGGTTCTTTTCCCTTCCTTCAGCTGGTTCCGTTTTTTTAACTCACTTTCTGACTCCTAAATGAGAAGTAGGATGGATAGTTGGCCCATTAGTTGACTATGGCCTTGGTAAATCTGATGACTTATAATGTTCGAGGTCTAAATACCCCTAATAAGAAATATAAGATAAATAAGGAATTACATCAATATGAGGCAAAATATCATTTTTCTGCAGGAGACGCACATTATACATGCCTCAAAATGTAGAATATCCTCCCGATACTATCCTGTCTGGTTCTATGGCTACTCAACCTCAAAGTGCTCGAGGGGGGTTGCTATCAGATTCCACAGGACTACTGTGTTTACAGTAGAAGGACAGCTAGCAGACCCCGAAGGATGATTTTTATTTATTAAAGGAAGTCTATATAACATGAAATGCACATTCACTATGTAAACTTTTGGGGATTATAGCTCCATGGGACTAAGTGCATAAACCGTTTGAAACAAGGCTTTTATTTGCAAACAAACCAAAAATAAGGCTTCACTCAGCACACAGGAAAATAAAATAAAGTCCGCTTGTCTTCAGCACAAAATAAATTAAAGAAAAAGCACATACAGTTTTTTTGTAGATGGGTCTTCGCCCCAGAACTTTAAGAGTCCTTGCTGTATCTTTAACAGCTCCCAGCAGACACACAGCTCATCTCCACAGGTGCAATCCCCATACTCCTCCTCAACACACCCCTAGCACCACTTCCTGTTTTATGAGCTGTTCTCTGGAGGTCTTAACCCCTTGTGTGCTGACTTCCAGTGGTCAGGGGCGGAGGTTCTTTCTCACCCGAATAGCACTTTAGAGCCTCCGAAATTCCGGGCCCCAAATGACTCTATCAAGACAGAGAGGACTGCGATCTAGTCCTCTCTGGATTAACTCTTTTGCCGGGAATCCCTCACACATTTTGGGTGACCCCCTGAACACTCTCTCAGCTCTCTTTAAAGGGACCACAACCCAAATACTGGTGCTGTATAGCACCCATCCAGGACCCAACCTTGGCATCCTGTACATATCCCCCCCCTCTGGCTCAACGCGGAGGTGTTGGAGGCACCACTTGACACCATACAATGGACTCGGGAGAGGGCATCGGCATTCTGATGTTGTCTCCCGGGTCTGTGCTCTACCACAAAATTGAACTCCTGCAGTGAAAGGAACCACCTTGTTACCCTGGCATTGGTGTGCTTGTCTCATCCAGGTAAGGGGGGCATGGTCTGACACAAAGCGAAACCTCCTACCTAGGAGGAAATATCGTAGGGAGTCCAAAGCCCAATTGATGGCAAGACACTCCCGCTCCACCACCGCGTAGTTTTTCTCAGCTGCCGTTAGCTTCCTACTAAGAAAAACCACGGGGTGCTCTTCCCCATTAATTTCCTGAGACAGGACCGCTCCCAACCCTTCACTTAAAGCATCTGTCTGCACTACAAAATCCTTCTTAAAATCCGGAGCTACAAGCACAAGCACCGGATCCTGGCACAATGCGTCTTAAGCTTTTGAAAAGCTTTTTCGGCCTCGGCATTCCACTTTATCATCACCGACTTTCTGCCCTTGGTCAAGTCAGTCAGTGGTGCAGCAATGGTGGTGAAGTCGGGGACAAACCTCCTATAGTAGCCAACTATGCCCAAAAACGCTCTGACCTGCTTCTTGGTTAGGGGACGGGGCCAGTCCTGTATGCCTTCCACCTTACTCATTTTGGGCTTCACCAGCCCTCTACCCACAATATATCCTAGTTATTTGGCTTCCTCCACCCCAATGGCACACTTCTCCGGGTTGATGTTGAACCCTGCTCTTCTCAAGGAGTCTACGACTGCCTGAACCCGGGGAAGATGGGACTCCCAATCAGTGCTGAAGATGACTTTGCCATCTAGGTAGACGGAAGCGTACCGTTGATGTGGACGCAAAGTTTTGTCCATGGCCCTTTGGAACGTGGCGGGGGCAGAGTGTAGACCAAATGGCATCCTTTTATATTGGAAGTGGCCTTACGGGGTAGAGAAGGCTGTTTTCTCCCTGGCTTCCTTGGTCAGGGGAATCTGCCAGTACCCTTTTGTGAGGTCCAGCGTGGTGATATACCTGGCAGGACCCAACCTCTCAATTAGCTCATCTACCCGTGGCATGGGATATGCATCGAACTTGGAGACTTCATTAAGTTTTCTGAAGTCGTTGCAGAAGCGGAGAGTGCCATTGGGTTTGGGCACCAACGCGATTGGACTCGACCACTCGCTCTGCGACTCTTCAATGACTCCAAGCTCGAGTATTCTTTTAACCTTTTCAGATACTGCCACCCTATGAGCTTCTGGAATACGGTAAGGCTTTAACCGGATTTTTACATTGGGCTCGGTTACAATGTCATGCTCGATGACGTTGGTGAGACCGGGCAACCCTGAAAACATGTCCCTATTTCTTTGCAGAAACTCTTTTGCTTGCTGGGTTTGGGGCCTAGTTAGGGTAGCAGCAACCTGCACCAGGTCGATCCCTGCATGGTCCTGTCTCTACAGGGCTTCAACAAATTTACGTGATCGATCTGGAATGGTTTTCTTTTCCCTGGCTGGTGTACCTTGTAGTTCACCTCACCCACTTTTTCTACTACCTCAAACAGACCTTGCCACTTGGCCAAAAACTTGCTCTCCACCGTGGGTATTAGAACAGCCATCTGGTCTCCTACCTGAAACTGTCTAATTTTAGCTGACTTTTTATACACTCTTCTTTGGGCATCCTTAGCCTTCTGCATGTGCTCCCTCACCAGCGGCATCACCTTAGCAGATTTGAGAGATATGCTCTACCACGGTTTTATGCGGTGAGGACTCACTTTCCTATGTTTCCTTTACTAGGTCGAGCAACCCCCGGGGCCTTCGTCCATACACTAGCTCAAACGGTGAGAAGCCCGTGGATGCTTGTGGAACTTCCCTGATGGCAAACAGCAGGGCAGGGAGTAACATATCCCAATCCTTCCCGTCTTTCTGGACCACTCTTTTCAACATGGACTTTAGAGTTTTATTAAACCTCTCAACTAGGCCATCGGTCTGCGGGTGATAGACGAACGTCCGCAACTGCTTAATCTGAAACAGTTTGCACAAGTCCGCCATCACCTTTGACATAAAAGGGGTGTCCTGGTCCGTCAGTATATCTTTGGGGAACCCAGTTCGTGAGAACATTTGAAATAACTCCCGGGCAATGGCCTTAGAGGAAGTTTTCCTCAGAAGGACTGCTTCTGGATACCTAGTTGCGTAATCTAGGGTGACCCCTGGCCGACTTTACCAGGGGTCCCACAAGATCCATAGCGATCCGCTCAAATGGGACCTCAATAATTGGCAAGGGTACCAGAGGGTTTCTATAGTGGGGCACTGGGGCAGTTAACTGGCAAATGGAACAAGATGCACAATATCTTTTAACCTCAGCCTTTGCACCCTGGCCAGTAAAACCGGTCGGTTATCCTGGCCTCTGTTTTCTCTGCCCCCAGGTGTCCTCTCAGTGCGTCGTGTGGGCTAGATCAAGGAGCATCCGCCTATATGGTTGGAGAACCAGCAACTGCTCTACAGTTTCCCCTCGGCTCTCAGCCACTCGATATACCAAGTCCCCCTTCAACGCAAAATTAGGAAACCTCTGATCTGCACCTGGCATTTGTGAGACCCCGACAATAACAGAAAACTGCTCTCGAGCATTGACCAAGGTAGGATCCTGTAACTGGGCGGTGCCAAATGCACCCCTGGATACATCCAGGTCTGGATGCACTGGCCTTGAGGATGTTTCCCTTTCGTCCTCCTCAACCGGGGAGAGCTCCTCATCATCCTCCCCCAGCATAACTAGTAATGGGAAGACTCCCCCCCTCAAAGATGAACTCGGTTTAGAGACCTGGAACAGGGGCATTATCATCCAAATTAGCATTCTCTGCAACTTCATTATTAGTGACGGGTATCTCCATATTAGAGGGATGTGTTGTGGAAGTTTCAGGCCCGGAACCCTCAGACTCTGTCCCTTCCAGGCCCATTGTCCCCAGTTCTCCTGGCAGCCCCATTTGTACCTGGTTCCATAGTTCGAGAAATAGTGGACAGTCCTGCCCCACTATGATGTCATGTATTAAACTTTTTACCACCCCTACCTCTTGTGTAACTGAGGTACGGCCATAGGAAACAGTCACCGGGACCAGGGGGTGCTCCCTGGTGTCCCCATGGATACACACTACCCGAGTCTTATTTACTGGGCTGAGTCTCCCGACCACCCTGGCATGTACCAGTGTTACCATGCTACCGGAGTCCAGTAGTGCCCTGGCAGGAAGGTGGTTCACCCATACTTCAAACTCAAACCGTCCTGCAGCCAGATCAAGATGAGTGGAACACGCTCTTTGCACATAGAAGGAGCTTCTCTGACCAGTCCCGCAGTCCATAGGCTCCTCCTGAAGTGGGCATTGTGCCCGGGTATTCCCCCAGGACCAACATCGCCAACACTGTAGGTCTCCAATCCTCGGGACAGGAACCAACCTTCAGGTTCCAATGTCTGGCAGAGCTTCTCTCCTAGGTGCTGTGGCCGGTCTGGTTGGCCTTGGTGTCTGTTCCCGACGCTTGGCAGGCCCAAGCAGGTCCTCTACCACTGTATACCTTTCGACCAACTCAACCAGCTGGTCAGCAGTTGCAGGGTCTCCATGGCTTACCCAGCACTGTAGGTCATCTGGCAGGGACCGCAGGTACCAGTCCATCACAACCCGTTCCACCATTTATGAGCCGGACAACTTTTCTGGCTGCAGCCATTATTTGACCAGCTGTACTAGTTCATG
The DNA here is from genome assembly GCA_029206835.1 of Rana muscosa. Taxonomy (NCBI): domain Eukaryota; kingdom Metazoa; phylum Chordata; class Amphibia; order Anura; family Ranidae; genus Rana; species Rana muscosa. Next base: position 113,481,074 of record CM055123.1, read on the forward strand.
CATTTGGGACCTGGGTGGTCGGTCAGGTTTGTACCGCCAGCAATGCACCCTCTGAGCCCGGATGGCTGTGGTCACTCCCAGGCGGGCCAGGATCTCTGCCTTCAGCCGCTCATAGTCGCTGATGTGCTCAGATGGGAGGTCAAAATAGCCCTTTTGCGGGTCACCAGTGAGGAAACGGGAGATAATGCCAGCCCATTGGCCACCCCTCTCTCTCTGCTATCCTATCAAAGGTAGTGAGAAAGGCCTCTACGTCATCGCTGGGCGTTAGTTTTTGTAAGAAATGGCTGGCAATCACGGACACTTGGTTGCCAGCGGCAACGACCACTTGCTCTCGTCCCTGAGCCAGCCGCTGTACTGCCTCCTGCAAGGCAGCCACCTGTGCTTGAGTGGACTCCTGCTGGGCTGAAAACTGGGCGGCTAGCAGCCGTGTGCTTTCCTGCTGTGCAGCTATAGCCTGTGCCAGGGCCCGCTGCTGCTGAGCCATCGTTCCTCATGGAGATGGTTTGCCTCTGCTGAGGCTTGCTGCTGGGTTACAGTGGCTTGTTCCAAAGCCTTGATGACCTACTCCATGCCTTTGTCTGCTGCTTGCAATGTCTGAGCTGACTTCACCCAAGACATGCCATAAGCACACTGTCTCTTTAAATGTCAGTTTTTAGTTTTAAACGTTTTTTGCGGCTGCAAATGCACTTTGCCAGCATCCAAGTCACCAGTTGTAAACTTTTGGGGATTATAGCTCCACTGGACTAAGTGCATAAACCATTTGAAACAAGGCTTTTATTTGAAAACAAACCAAAAATAAGGCTTTACTCAGCACACTGGAAAACTATAAAACGAAGTCCGCTTAGCTTCAGCATAAAATAAAGTCCGTTTGTCTTCAGCACAAAATAAATTAAAGTATGGAAGAGCCCTGAGGCCATGATAAAAAAAAATCCCTAAAAAAATTTTTTTCAGAGTTCTGAGATGGAATTTTTTTTTGAAAATTCTTTGTTTAAAAAAATTTCTTTTTTTTTTACTAAATTCTGAGTTTGAAAGTCATAATTGTGAGTTTGAAAGTCAGAATTCTGAGATTAAAAGTCAGAATTCTGAGATTAAAAGTCATAATTCTCAGATTAAAAATCAGAATTCTGAGTTTCAAAGTCAGAATTCTGAGATTAAAAGTCAGAATTCTGAGATTCAAAGTCAGAATTATGAGATTAAATGTCAGAATTCTGAGATTAAATGTCAGAATTCTGAGTTTATAAATATAGTAGTTTCCATTAGGAGGATTTTAGGACCAATTACCAATTAGCAATATTGTAGTAACACCCACAGACCATCATTCTGCAGACATACATGTCTTCTGCTCTGTATATGGATATGTAAATCTATTTTAGTTACAGCACACAGTATAGGGAAGTAGGCAGTGCTGGGCTCTCTGGTTCCTCTATTCTATTAATAGTTCCTCGGTTTGCTGTCTTATCCTCCTTCTCTGTCATCTGCTCCAACATAAAGAGCCATGCTGAAAACGTGTGTATTGTGTGTAAGTGGGGGGGGGGCACAGCTTCCATAGATAACAGAACACAATGGCCAGCACAGCTCTGTACCCCAAACTTGTAGGAAACATTGCACTATTGCCCCTACATGAGGGAATTGTGAATGGCTAGACGGCAGCAGGACAATATGTGTCTATGGTCATAACGGAATTGATCATAACAATTACCGTATAGACTCGAGTATAAGCTGACTCGAATATAAGCCGAGGCACCTAATTTTACCACAAAAACTGGGAAAACGTATTGACTCGAGTATAAGCCTAGGGTGTCCATCTGCATGCCTCACTTTGCCTCACTGTGTCCATGTGCCTGCCTCACTGTGTCCATGCCTCACTGTGCCCATGCCTCACTGTGTTCATGACTAGACTGACGTTTAACATGGGAGTCTATGGAAGGGGTGCCCGGGGTTTGAAAAATCAGAAAATCAGTGCTCCCCGGCTGTAGGTCCTCCAAACAAAAAACTTTGCACACTTATAGAGGAGAAATGGGGCTACAGGTGTCCCAAGTTTCGGGTCAAGGAGACCTACGAACGGCTGGTACCGGGTCCCCAATTTCACCGGAGAAATTACCGTTTAACATGGGAGTCTATGGAAGGGGTGCCCGGCTCTGAAAAATCAGTGCTCCCCAGCCGTAGGTCTCCTAGACAACAAGCTTTGCACAGTTGTAGAGGAAGAGTGGAGCTATATGTGTGCCAAGTTTGGGGTCCAGGGGACCTACGGTCGGCCGGTAACGGCTCCCCAATTCTGGGAGATCAGGCACAAAAACGTGACTCGAGTATAAGCCGAGGGGGGCATTTTCAGCACAAAAAAAATGTGCTAAAAAACTCGGCTTATGCCGTGTACACACGACCGTTTTTCTCGTCGAGAAAAACAAAATTTTTTCCTTTTGACGAGAAAAACGATCGTCTGTGGGCATTTTGTCGTTTTTCTCGTTGTTCTAATTTTTCTCGTCGTTTTTCCCGACATTTTTTCCGCGGCAGTGTTTCCCATAGGGAAACACTGCCGCGGATCCCACAGACGGTCGTTTTTCTCGACAAGAGTGTGGGGAACAAGCCGTTCCCTCATTTTTAATGTCATTATTCACGGCGTTTTTTTAACCGCCGTGAATAATGATCGTGTGTACGCGGCATTATACTCAAGTATATATGGTACTTGTCTGGACTAATTGTTGCAAATAATGAACCTCATATTAAATATAAAAACCAATTCAATAGCATATATTGGGCAATAGATTAGCGGTTAGAGTAACAGGCTTATGTTGTGTAGCGGGTTTGTGAGTTCTAATCCAGGATAGAGCACTTTTTTTAAGTTATATATATATTTTCAATATCTTGCTTTTATATTAAATATTATATATTATATATCTTAAAATATGAGATAGTGAGGGCTTAAATTGTATTTTATCAATATATCCAAATTGTTTTCAAGGTATATTAACCACTTAAGCCCCGGACCATTTTGGCTGGTTAAAGACCAGGCCCCTTGCGATTCGGCACTGCGTCGCTTTAACTGACAATTGCGCGGTCGTGCGACGTAGCTCTCAAAGAAAATTGATGTCCCTTTTTTCCCACAAATAGAGCTTTCTTTTGGTGGTATTTGATCACCTCTGTGGTATTTATTTTTTGCACTATAAACAAAAATAGAGCGACAATTTTGTAAAAAATTCAATATTTTTTACTTTTTGCTATAATAATAATCTCAAAAAAATATATAAAAAAAAACATTTTTTTTCTTTAGTTTAGGCCGATACGTATTCTTCTAAATTTTTTTGGAAAAAAAAAATGCAATCAGCGTTTATTGATTGGTTTGCGCAAAAGTTATAGCGTTTACAAAATAGGGGATAGTTTTATGGCATTTTTATTCGTTTTTTTTTTTTACTAGTAATGGCAGCGATCAGTGATTTTTTTTCATGACTGCGACATAATGGCGGACACATCAGACACTTTTGACACATTTTTGGGACCATTGTCATTTTTACAGCGATCAGTGCTATAAAAATGCCCTGTTACTGTAAAAATTACACTGGGCGTGAAAGGGTTAACCACTAGGTGGCGCTGTAGGGGATAAGTGTTCCCTGCATTGTGTTTCTAACTGTAGGGGGGATGGGCTCTTTGTCACATGGCACTGATCTCCACTCACAGAGCCGAGATCCGTGTCATTGTCACTAGGCAGAGCAGGGAGATGCTTGTTTACACAAGCATCTCCCTGCTCTATACTTCCGTGAGACGATCGCGGGGATACCCGCGGCGATCGAGACCGTGGGGCCCGCGGTCCGACTCATGGGGATGGCGGCAGGGTCACGAGCGCACCGGCGGCGGCGCGCAACCACACGGACAGGCACTTAAAGGGGACATACAGGTACGTTAATGTGCCTGTCCGTGCCATTCTGCCGACGTATATCTACAGGAGGCGGTCGGCAAGTGGTTAACAAAGACACACTGATATATTGAGCACACAAAGTTGTAGTATATGCTGGCTACTATAAATTAGAGAGTACAGATTAAAAAAAAAAAAAAAAACTCTGTATATATTAGGGCACAGGTGTCAAACACAAGGCCCGTGGGCCTAATCCGGCCCTCCAGGCCATTTCATGTGGCCCTCGCACCTTTCCTGCAGCTGAAGGAGAGCTCGAGCCCTCCTCTGGTCCTCCTCCAGACCCCTACGTTCTTCTTTCAAGCATGGCATCCAGCTTCTTCCCAGCAGCAGCATAAGGAAGGGGGGGTGCACTGTGATGTAAGGGAAAGAGGGGGACTCAACTTCTGATGGTGGGGTGGCTCTTGAGACTTAATGTAAGGGGAGGGGATGCACTGAACATCTAATCTTACAGATACAACCGGCCCTTTTGAGAACAATCATAATGCTGACTGATGCGGTCCACAATGAAATTGAGTTTGACACCCCTGTATTAGGGTGATCAGATGGGATCATTAGGGTGTCATCTTCAGTTTCCCCGGGGGCAGTTCCCAATATCAGGAGACTGGTCATAACAGATCGATCATAGCAATTACTTGTCTGGACTCATACAGTTGTTTCACATAGAATTCACCTCATATAAAACATAAAAAGCAGATATTAAGAGCCATTAAGTGGTAGCATAGTGGTTAGATTAGGCCTATATTATTGATGGTAGTGGGTTCTAATCCAGTTCATAGCACATTTTTTTGGTATATATTTTCAATATATTGATTTTATATTAAACATATTATAAAATATGAGATAGTGAGGGTTTAAATTGTATTTTATTGATATATCCAAATTGATTTCAAGGTATATTAACAAAGACATATTGATAAAACTGTTGTATATGATGACTACTATAATTTTTTTTTTACAAATCTGTGTATATATTAGGGTGATTAGGGTGATTATGGTGACATGGGGGCAGTTCTCAATTTCAGGAGACTGTCCCTGGAAGCTGCATGATAACCATCATGTCTCACAACTTAGCCCTGGTCTCTGTACTATAAGGTAATCTGTGCGTGTGTACTACAATGTACATGTACACGCCAATATCTCCCCTTCACTGAATGGCTGAAGTTTATCCCCACTGACACTGATGCAGGGCCATTTTTCTCTTAGCTACACCGTTGACACAGGGTCATTTTTTCCATCCAATGACACCACCGATGCAGGGTCATTTTTCCCATCCAGTGACACCACCGATGCAGGGTCATTTTTCCCATCCAATGACACCACCGATGCAAGGTAATTTTTTCCATCCAATGACACCACCGATGCAGGGTAATATTTTCCTTCCAATGACACCACCGATGCAGGGTAATTTTTTCCATCCAGTGACACCACCGATGCAGGGTTATTTTTTCCATCCAATGACACCACCGATGCAGGGTCATTTTTCCATCCAATGACACCACCGATGCAGGGTCATTTTTTCCATCCAATGACACCACCGATGCAGGGTCATTTTTTCCATCCAATGACACCACTACTCTCTAATTTATAGTAGCCAGCATATACTACAACTTTGTGTGATCAATATATCAGTGTGTCTTTGCTAATATACCTTGAAATCATTTTGGATATATTGATAAAATACAATTTAAGCTCTCACTATCTCATATTTTAAGATATATAATATTTAATATATAAGCAATATATTGAAAAAAATATATATATATATAAAAAATAAAAAAAGTGCTCTATCCCGGATTAGAACTCACAACTTATCCTGCATAAGCCTGTTACTCTAACCACTAAGCTATTACCCAATATATGCTATTTAGTTGGTTTTTATATTTGATATGAGGTTCATTATTTGCAACAATTAGTCCAGACAAGTAATTGTTATGATCAATTCCGTTATGAGCATAGACACACATTGTCCTGCTGCCTTCTAGCCATTCACAATTCCCTCAAGTAGGGGCAATAGTGCAATGTTTCCTACAAGTTGGGGTGCAGAGCTGTGCTGGCCATTGTGTTCTGTTATCTATGGAAGCTGTGCCCCCCCCCCCCCCACTTTCACACAATACACATGTTTTCAGCATGGCTCTTTATGTTGGAGCAGATGACAGAGAAGAAGGATAAGACAGCAAATCGAGGAACTATTAATACAGTAGAGGAACCAGAGAGCCCAGCACTGCCTACTTCCCAATCCCTATACTGTGTGTTGTAACTAAGATAGATTTACATATCCATATACAGAGCAGAAGACATCATGTATGTCTGCAGAATGATGGTCTGTGGGTGTTACTACATTATTTCTAATTGGTCCTAAAATCCTCCTAATAGAGACTACTATATTAATAAAATCTGAATTCTGACATTTTATCTCAGAATTCTGACTTTGAATCTCAGAATTCTGACTTTGAAACTCAGAATTCTGACTTTGAAACTCAGAATTCTGACTTTGAAACTCAGAATTCTGACTTTGAATCTCAGAATTCTAACTTTGTTTTTTTGTAATATTGCTCGGTTTTAGTGTAATAGCTCGGCCTAAATCAGCCAAAACTGACAGCAGCCGGTAAATACATGTCAAATACATATAGGGTCCATTCACACATCTGTAAAATGGGTCAGCATCCGTTCCACAATTTAACGGAACGTTTACAGACCCATTGATTTTCAATTCCAGTCTGAAAAATTAGGCATTCACAGCCTGGATAAAGAAGTAAGTGTCGGCCAGTACAGGCCCCAAAAATTAGTCAACAGGCGTTCACCTGACAGCAAAGAACTTTGTATTTTGTGGCTGGAGGTACATTAGGCATTCACAGGATAAATAAGTTTCGGCCATTACAGGCTCCAAAAATTAGGCATTCAACGGACATAAAAGGCCTTTTATGCCGCTGTATTAACCTAAGACAGGGACCATGAATTGTTATGGGTGGTGGCGGATATTTGTGGCCTGTCATAAGGAATGTGAATCAAACATGGTCTACTGGTCACATGTGTTGAATTCCTCCGAGATCCATGCCTCATTCATTTTTAGAAATGTGAGGTAGTCAACACTGTCGTGAGCTAGGCGAGTGCGCTTATCGGTCACGATCCCCCCTGCTGCGCTGAACGTCCTTTCGAACAGGACACTGGACGAGGGGCAAGCCAACAGTTCCATTGCAAATTGTGCAAGCTCTGGCCAGAGGTCAAGCCTGCCCACCCAGTAGTCCAGGGGTTCATCACTTCTCAGAGCGTCCACATCGGCCGTTAACCCAATGTAGTCGGACACCTGTCGGTCTAGGCGTTCCCTGATGCTGGATCCGGATGACAGCTGTCGATGGGTCGGCTGAAAGAATGATCTCATATCAGAAGTGACCAACACATCTTCAAACCGCCCTCTTCTTGCAGGCGCTGTTGGATTGGTACCCGCAACTGTTTCTCTGTGAGTGGAAATTCCTCTGCCAGCACACGCAAAAGCAGAATGCAGCATTTCTCTAAGCAAGGCCTGGAAGTGCTCCATTCTGACAGCCCTCTGTGATGGTGGTAACATTTCCAGCATTTTTTGTTTGTCCCGGGGGCCTAAGTACGTTGCCACCCAGTACTGGTCCTCGCCCTTTATGCTTTTTATACGGGGGTCCCTCTTAAAACACTGGAGCATGAAGGCCCCCCATTTGCACTAAACTGGAAGTGGTGTGGTGGCCTGGCTCCTGTTCATCATCCAGGATAATGTCGTCCTCGTTCTCCTCCCCCCATTCACGGACAACAGGGATCCCAGAAAGGTTTAAAGCATGCTCTTATTGCTCTTCCTCATCCGCCCCGGCACCATCCACCTCTGACTCCTCTTCAGACTCCTGTTGTTGACTTGTCTCAGATGGAGTAGCCCCCCTGGGAATTCATCCAGCTTTGCGACTTCCTCATCTTCCTGGTCCTGCTCCTCGACGGCTTGATCAATGACACGACGCAATGCACGCTCCATAAAGAAGGCGTAAGGTACGATGTCACTGATGGCGCCATGGCTGCGACTGACCAGTTTGGTGATCTCATCAAATGGGCGCAGAAGTCTGCATGTGTCGCGCATGAGCAGCCACTGGCGCGGTGAAAAAAAAAACAAGCTCCCCAGAACCTGTCCTGCCGCAGAGTTCGTACAGGTAGTCGTTAACTGCACGTTTCTGCTGGAGCAGCCTATCAAGCAATTACAAGGTTGAGTTCCATCGCGTCGGGCAGTCACAAATAAGACGTCTGACGGGCAGATTGTGTCGCCGCTGAATGTCAGCAAGGCGAGCCATGGCCGTGTAATATCTTCTGAAATGGGCCGAGATTTTCCTCACCTGCCGCAAGACGTCCTGGACCCCAGAGTATTTGACAACGAATCGCTGCACAACCAAGTTCAAGACATGTGCCATGCATGGCACGTGTGTAATTTTGCCCTGTTTCAACACGCTCAGCAGATTGGCACCATTGTCGCACACCACTTTACCAACTGTCAAATTGAGCGGTGTTAGCCACTGATCTGTCTGTGAACGCAAAGCTGAAAGGAGTGCAGGGCCAGTGTGGCTCTTGGCTTCCAGGCACAACAGACGTAGCACAGCATGGCAACGTCTCACCTGGCACGTCGAATAGGTTCTGGGGATCTTGGGCGGCGCAGCGGAAGAGACGATAGCAGCGGAAAAGGAGGAGTCAGCCGAGGAGGAGAGGGAGGATGGAGTAGGAGGAGGAGAAGAAGAGACAGGCCTGCATGCAATCCGTGGCGGTAAAACCAAATCTACACGGGTGCCACGGGTTACATGCTTGACGGCCGTCAGAAGGTTCACCCAGTGGGCAGTAAAAGTTATATACCTTCCCTGCCCGTGTTTGCTAGACGACGTGTTTGTGGTCAGATGTATCTTGGCACCGACACTGTGTGCCAGAGATACATTCACTTGCCGCTGAACATGGCCATATAGCTCTGGGATGCCCTTCTGCAAGAAATATTTCCTTCCTGGGACCTTCCATTGTGGTGTTCCAATGGCCACAAATTTTCGAAAGGCCTCCGAGTCCACCAGTTTATATGGCAGTAGTTGGCGGGCTATCAGTTCCGACAAGCCATCGGTCAACCGTTGGGCAAGAGGGTTATCCGGCGTCATCATTTTTTACACTCGAACATTTGTCCCACGGAAGCCTGCCTTTTTCCAGAAAAACGTGAGGACGGCATGATGGAAGCCATCTCTCCCTCTGAACTCCCCTCCTCTTCCTCTCTTGTGGGCACCCACGTGACGTCCATAGACACGTCATCATCTACGTCACCTTCCCCACCACTAACATTAGAGATCTCGGAGTAGGCAGCAACAGCGGGGACCAACCTCCTTGGGCTGATCTGGGTACTGTCGTCAGACTGCTGAGTGGTGGTTGTTGCTACCTCCTCTTCCTGATCCAATGCCAAGAATGGCTGCGCATCGGAAATGTCTTGTGATGGATCGGAAAATAATTCCTGCGACTCAAGCGGAGGGTATATGGTTGTGGTGGTGGTGTTGGTGGTAGTGTCTTTGGGGGTGCACACAGCAGAGAGTGAAGAGGGTGCAGATAGAGAGGATGAGGAGGGTGCAGAAGAGGAAGGCTGAGTGAGCCACTCAACCAAGTCTGGTGCGTCCTTTGACGTAATCGAACGCACCTTCTGCAACTTCCCACTTTGGCTCTGGCCTGGTGCTCCTACCCTACCCCTACCACCCCTGCGGAAGGGCCTGCCTCTTCCTCTGACTGTCATTTTTTAAATCACCCTGTGACAAAAGTCTCTAGAGAAGCGCAGTATATGTGGAAGAAGGTATATGTAACGGCACCCCAAATACGAAAGGGGGTAACGCCGTTTAAATCCCTTCCCTCTCCTGGACACAAATTCCCTGTCGATCCTCCACAGCCAGACGACCATTTCCCATAGGAATTAATCCTTCTGGAAGAACGAGACGCACTCTGTATCTTCCTAGCATCGAATGGCTTTATTGAGAAAAACATTGTAACTTTTATAACCATCCAATACTGCATTAACCTAAAATGAACAATGGTCCAGCTCCACCCACAACATAACAGACCCAATACACACAAGTATGCAGGTGATTCATCAACATCTCTTCAATTAACCCGTCTGCTGCTAGTTCCACAACCTATAATTATAGGCTTAATTCCCCCAAACCACAATGGACAATAGAATGTAAATCACCACAAACAATGAACAGGTCTTTTTAGAAGCTGGGATTAGCATTACACTGCAGACAGGTGATTGAGGCTGAACACATCAGTATCTCTCAATTAACCTGTTGAGTTCAGAAACAGTAAATAGTCCTTTACAGCTATCCTTGGGGATATGGTGGATAAATATTACAGACCCATTTTAGGTAGCCCAAGATATATTTCTTAATGTCCATTATTTCCTGGCTCACCCTGTGTCCAAAGTGACCCTCCTGTCACAGATGTGTGACAGGAGGGACACTTTAACACCACGCTTCAATCTGTCGTTTTGGGTTGGCCACTGGTCTATCACACCAGTTATAATACTTTTTTCTAATTGCGTTTGTCGCTCTTTGTAGTTGTAGTATCACTGCAGAACCGCTCAGCAGTCACAATGCTTCACAATACAAATCCACTATAATATGCTTTCTATATTAGAAAGTGTATTATAAGTGTATTACACCGCTATATACTGCACACCAAACAATAGTACACCTATACCAGTCCTTAAAAGGACTTTTGTGGACCTATATTAGTTAGCGATTTGTGTCACTACAGTCTGTCCCTGCTCCACACAGCAACCTCTCCCTACACTGACAAAAGACAGCTGCAGAACCGCTCAGCAGTAACAATGCTGCACAATACAAATGCACTATAATATGCTTTCTATATTTGAAAGTACATTATAATCCTGTCTGCCCAGCTTAGGAAACTCCAGACTGACCTCCTAAATTTTTACGTGGAATTATAAACAGCACCGAATAGCCCGCTCCATAATGTGTGCCTCCCGAAAGGACGGGGGTTTGGCCTTCCCACACCTCCAGCGCTACTATTATGCAGCACAACTGAGGGCTATAGCTTCCTGGGTTACCCTTCAGCCACACAAATTTTAACAGCAGCCAGATGTCTAGTGGCCCTTTACTGGAAACAACGAAACCCTCCATCTCTATCTGATCTTTATTCCAGAATTAATGTGGATGTGGAGGTCATGGAGTCCATGACGGCTAGGCTGGCAGACCGGGTGGACCGACATACAGCAATATGGGAACCATGGCATCTACGAATAGACCCCCCCATGATGAGACCCCCCCCCCTCTGTTCTGTACAACACGATTGCTTGAAGTCCAGGAGAGACGCGCCCTTCCGTTTGGGACTTATACCCTTTCCTTGCTCTTCCCCTCTCCTCTCATGCCCCCCCTTTTTCCTCTCTCTCTTCTTCTTTTTATTACTTTTATTTTTCTCTTTTCTTTTTCTTCTTCTTCTTCTCTGGAATAGCGGGCCACGCAAATGTTAATCACGGACCCTATTGATGGTCTGTTTTGTTGGAGAAGCCTGCGCTGTTATTACTTCAGCGCTACCTCTGCCTGATACATAGTGCTGTTCTTTGTTGATCTATGTCTGTGGTTTGTATGTTAATGTTGTAATACGCAGACCTCCATGCAGACCACCCCTTTTATTTCTTTATTCCCTTTGGTTTATGTTTTAAACCACTGTATGACGTATGTTGAAATCTAATAAAAAATTAGTTAATTAATTTTACAATTATAAAAAAAAAAAAAGTATATTACACTACACTGACAAAAGACAGAATGTGAAATGGCAGCCAGATCAGATCTATTTATAAGGTAGGGGGTATGTCCATGTGCTGAAATGTCTCAATTGGCTGTCCTGTACCACATGATGGATGTGTCATGGGTCAAAGTTCTTCACAATGTATAGAATATGGCAGCCGCAAATAGCACCATATGTTCGCCGGTTCGGCGAATAGCGAACGCGCAAAGTTCGCCACGAACCGACCTCGGGGCGAACCGCAAGGCCATCTCTAATTAGAACATCAACTACTAGATCTCCTGAGAGATGTAACTATTCAATTACTTTATCTGATCACGCACCTGTGGTAGCTCAGATAGACGTTCCCCTAGTGACGCCAAAAAATTATACCTGGAAATTGAATGAAATGCTTATCCAGGATCCTGGGGTTATTAAACAAATCGAATATGAGCTGAAGGAATTTTTCACTTTCAATGAGACACTAGAGGTCTCTGTGCCCACCCTGTGGTAATCCCATAAGGCTTATTTAAGGGGCATACTGATGAAAATAGGAGCACAGAAGAAGAAAGAATAAAGGGAAATACCTTCTTAAAAGAAATCCATGAAATAGAACAGCAGTCCCGACCTAGAGGTATTCCAGAGAGGCAGGAGTTAATTAGGAAAAGGGAAGAGCTGGCTGCTTATATGGAACAAGAAACAAAGAGTGCATTTCATATGGTTATGAAAGAGAAACACCAATGGGGAAACAAACCTGATAAGTGGCTTGCTAAAGCCTTGCAGGAAAAGAAAAATGCCTCCTATTGTTTCAAAACTAAGAGATGAGAAAGGTGAAATGGTACACTCATCTTCAGAAATAACTAAATTTTTTAATACATTCTACAGTAAACTATATAATGTGAGTCAGTCAGAAGACCCTGTAGGGAGACAAAAGAAGGATCTTGAAATACAACAGTACTTTCAGGGCCTGTGCTTTCCGACGGCACCTAATGAGGAGCTGGACCAGCTAGAAAGCCCAAATCACACAGTGGGAGGTGATAAAGGCAATAAAAAATATGGCGACAGGAAAAAGCCCAGGCCCTGATGGATACACTATTATGTATTATAGAAGGTTCCAGAGATTATTATTACCTAGGTTGTGTAAATATCTAAATACACTTGGAGAGGAGATAGTTACGGGAAGAGTCATTACTAGCATACTTAACACTCATTCTAAAGGAAGAAAAAGACATCTCCTACAAGTTATAGGCTGATATTTTTGCTAAATGTCGATGTAAAAATATTTGCAAAGATATTAGCCAATAGGCTAAAACCCTTGAAGCCTAAATGAATCCATAATGATCAAGTGGGATTTGTGTCAGGATGGGAGGGGAAAGATAATTGCCTTAAGACATTATTCCTGATCCATGAAGTTAAACGGAGAGGGGACCTAGTTCTACTCCTGTCAACGAACGCTGAGAAAGCTTTTGACATGGTAGATTGGGGATTTATGTTCGCAACCTTAAGACATCTAGAAATAGGGAATAGGAGGATGCCGTGGATTAGGACGTTATACCATCACCCAACAGCGAAAATTAGGATAAATGGAAATTATTTAATGGAACTAAGCATGGATGCCCCCTCTCGCCAATCCTGTTCGTACTTGCTCTGGAGACCCTGCTGATGACAATTCGAGAGAGTGTAAACATTAAGGGGTTTCGAATTGGAGTTAGATTTGGGGAGAGGGAACACAAGGGCATACACAGATGATATTCTATTTTATATTTATAACCCCAGGTTGACACTACCAAATCAACTGGAGGAAGTAAGGAGATATGGGTCACTATCAAATTTTTAAATTAATACATCTAAATAAGAGATTCTGAATATTAGGGTGCCGCTGAAGATTAATTGGCAATACAGCCCATGTTTTCCTTTGCTTGGTGCAAGGAAGAATTGGGGTACCTCAGAATTAAACTAACAACATGATTGAAGACGCTGTATAAGGCTAACTATATTCCTTTACTTAATACAATTAGACAATTTAAAGTCCTTGAAATATAGACCCATCTCCTGGTTGAGAAGAATAAATACATTTAAAATTAGTATTATGCCTAAAGTACTGCATAAATTCCAAATTCTCCCAATTTCCCTTCCACAGGAATATTTTAAGAAACTTAAAAATCTTATATTGAAGTATATATGGGCACATAGACGTCCTTGTAGTAAAATTTCTAAATCTTCAGTAGTCCCTTTCCATATCAACAGTAAGTCATCAATAAAACATCTATATAACACAACCCTCAGGTCCATATTGTATAGGATACCTTCTTCCTCCCATTTAACAATATACAAATTAGCAACAATGCGCCCATAGCAACATCTCTTATCTGTAAGTAAAAATTATTTTCATACCAAAAATAGTCATGTTTTAAACAAAATTCCAAACTTTTTGAAATAAATTTCCGCTGTTTACGCTTCATATTGGTGTTCATTTTTAGTGCCCACTTAACTGCTCTTATGGCCCCATGGTGGTCGATATTAGTATACAGTGAAGCCACATCTGTTGTGGCCATCACCATATTCACATTGGTATTGCATTCCTTTAACCGCTTGCCGACCAGCGCACGACGATATACGTCGACACAATGGTACGGGCAGGCCACGTGACTTGTGAGTGCGCCCGCGGGTCCCAGGAACTCGATGTTCCCGGGCGGCCCGCAATTGCGCTCGGCAAAGGCAGAACAGGGGGATGCCTTTGTAAACAAGGCATTCCCCTGTTCTGCTTAACCACTTGTCCCCCGCCCACTGTCAATTGACGGCGGGCGGAGGATACTCTCGTTCTGGGAGGACGTCATATGACGTCCTCCCTTTAAAACGAGCTAGGAGGCGCGCGCTCGCCGCCAGCGGCGCGCGCGCGCCCGCCGCGTTCACAAGGCCCCGGTGCGCGTGCCCGGCGGCCGCGATTGCCGCCGGGCACCCGCGATTGCCCGGGAAACGAGCAGGAAAGTGGATCTCTGTGTGTAAACACAGAGATCCATGTCCTGTGAGGGAGAGGGGACCGATGGTGTGTCCCTTGTACATAGGGACAACCATCGGTCACCTCCCCCAGTCAGTCCCCTCCCCCCACAGTAAGAACACATTGAGGGAACATATTTAACCCCTTCCCGCCCCCTAGTGGTTAACCCCTTCCCTGCCAATCACATTTATACAGTAATCAATGCATTTTTATAGCAGGGATCGCTGTATAAACGTGAATGGTCCCAAAAATGTGTCAAAAGTGTCCGATGTGTCCGCCGCAATATCGCAGTCACAATAAAAAATCGCAGATCGCCGCCATTACTAATAAAAAAATAAAAATGCTATAAATCTATCCCCTATTTTGTACACGCTATAACTTTTGCGCAAACCAATCAATACGCACTTATTGCGATTTTTTTTTTAATCAAAAATATGTAGAAGAATACGTATCGGCCTAAACTGAGGAAAATTTTATTTAAAAAAAAAAAAAATGGGTATTTATTATAGCAAAAAGTAAAAAATTGTGTTTTTTTTCCAAACTGGACGCTCTTCTTTTGTTTATAGCGCAAAAAATAAAAACTGCAGAGGTGATCAAATACCACCAAAAGAAAGCTCTATTTGTGGGAAAAAAAGGACGCAAATTTCGTTTGGGAGCCACGTCGCACGACCGCGCAATTGTCATTCAAAGTGTGACAGCGCTGAAAGCTGAAAAATGGCTTGGGCAGGAAGGGGGTTTTCGTGCACAGTAGAGAAGTGGCTAGTGACACGTCAGTGATCTACTGTTCCCTGTGATCGGGATCAGTGATCAGTGACGTGTTACTGGTAGCTTCTCCCCCTAACAGTTAGAATCACTCCATAGGACACACGTAACCCCTTCAGCGCCACCTAGTGGTTAACCCCTTCACTGCCAGTGTAATTTTCACAGTAGTCTGTGCATTTTTATAGCACTGATCGCTGTAAAAATGACAATGGTCCCAAAATGTGTCAAAAAGTCGCAGTCACGATAAAAATCGCAGATCGCCACCATTACTAGTAAAAAAAATAATAATAATAAAAATGCTATAAAAATATCCCCTAAAGCCCTGTACACACGATCGGTTTGACTGATGAAAACCAACCGATCGTGTATGGGACCCATCGGTCTTTTTTCCATCGGTTTTAAAAAATAGAACATGTTTTAAATTTTTTTTAAAAATCCGATCGTCTATGGGCAAGTCCATCGGATCAAAAACCCACGCATGCTCAGAATCAAGTTGACGCATGCTCAGAAGCATTAAACTTCATTTTTCTCGGCTCGTCGGAGTGTTTTACGTCACCGCGTTTGGAACGGTCGGTTTTTTGACTGATGGTGTGTGGGCAAGACTGATGAAAAATAGTTTCATCGGATTTCCGATGGACAAATCCATCGGACGAAAATCCATAGGTTATCCGATCGTGTGTACAGGGCTTAATTTGTAGACGCTATAACTTTTGCGCAAATCAATCAATATAAGCTTATTGCAAATTTTTTCCCCAAAAATATGTAGAAGATTACATATCGGCCTAAACTGAGAAAAAATTAGCTTTTTTAAAAAAAAAATTAAGGATATTTATTATAGCAAAAAGTACAAAATATTGCTTTTTTTTTCAAAATTGTCGCTCTATTTTTGTTTATAGCGAAAAAAATAAAAACCGCAGGGGTGATCAAATTTCACCAAAAGAAATCTCTATTTGTCCGAAAAAAAGGATGTCAATTTTGTTTGGGAGACACGTCGCACGACCGCGCAATTGTCAGTTAAAGCGACGCAGTGCCGAATCGCAAAAAATGGCCTGGTCTTTGGCCAGCCAAATGGTTCGGGGCTTAAGTGGCTAACAACTGTAAGGTATGTTTGGTGTCCTTTAAAAAGTTTCCCTTTTCCCTAGGTGTACATCAATATATTCGCCTAGTGTGGAAGTGAGTGACTCTATCCCGCTTATAATTGGTTGGGGGGTTATTTTTATCCTTATGATAAAGCCTCACACAGAGCCTATCAGTGAGGAGACGGAGAGCGGATCTCTGCAGCCGGCCTGGTGATCAGTGAGTATGAGCTGTTTTTTACAGCTTTTTAAACACTTCTCCCCGACCTAGAGTCCCCAAAACAGTGTCCCCACACAGTAGAAACACCTGTCCCACATATGTCCCAGTAAAGTCATCTGTCCCAGTGATCATCTACGCACATCTGTCCGTGATCATCTGCGCACATCTGTACATGATTATTTGCCCACATCTGTCCGTGATCACACAAACCTATTATCATCATCATCAGAATTTTTTTTACCAAAGACATGTAGCAGAATACGTTCTGGCCTAAATTTATGATGAAATTAGATTTTATTGGATTTCTTTTAAAACAGAAAGTAGAAATATTGTTTTTTTTTTTCAAAATCTTTGCTCTTTTTTCGCTCATCGCAAAAAATTTAAAACCAAGTGGTGAAGAAATAGCACCAAAAGAAAGCTCTATTTGTGTGAACACAATGATAAAAATTTCATTTGGGTACAGTGTAGCATTACCGCGCAATTATCATTCAAACTGCGAGAGCGCTGAAAGCTGAGAATTGGTCTGGAAGGAAGGGGGTCTGGGAAGGAAGTGCCCAGTATTAAAGTGGTTAAAGATGCAAATGAGCCAAATGGAGAGCTTTGAGATTAGGGTTGCCACCTCATCCCTTTAAACCCAAACACATATGAATTACACAGGTTCTGAGGCTAATTTAATGCAGATAAGGCACCAAGTGAGTTTAATTACCACCTTTATCAGCCACAGAATCTGTGTAATTAATATGTGTTTGGGTTTAAAGGGATGAGGTGGCAACCCTATTTGAGATGTGTACAGGGTGAAGACCCTCTCAGTTCTAGTAAGTAGTACTTTTCAACCACATACTCCATCTTTTCTGTATTCTGGCGATCATGTAATGAATATGCTTGTGTATAGTAAAGTAAACCAAAAGCCATTCCTAAGCCAATCACAGTCAATTATACCCCTCCTCCCCCCCCCCCCCCTAATCCCCACACCAGCCTTTATCACCTGCCCCTTTCCTGGCATAAACAGTGATTCTGCTGCAGCTTCCTGTGAAAAGCACAACTGCAGACCATTCAGGTCTGGTATCAAATTTGAGGGGAATCCACACAATTCATTTCATGGGGTTTCTCATAGGGCATTTATTTTTTAGTATTTTATGAAATTTTTCCTGTTTTTTGGGTGGGGTTCCCCCTAAAATGCATACTAGACCAGAAGAACCTGGTATGAAATTTTGGGGGCATCCCACACCTTTTTTTTATGGATTTCCCCTTAAAATTCATATCAGAAGGACCTGGTATAATTTGTATTTTCTTTTTTTTTGTGATTGATTTTCTAGTTGAGAATCCTGGGTGACACAAATCGCATTTAACATTAGCTAAGAGCACCACGCTGTCACAATTTATATATCTCACACTGCAGCTACCAAGTGGCAAACTGCAAACTAGGACTCCTAGAGTCCTGTCTTCCCGGAGGATAGTTAACTGCTGTGCTGTGACTAGTGAGTGTGATCAACTGACCAGGCAGAAACCAGCTGAATAAGTTAGTTGTACACAGACTGAGAAATAGTATGCAAGGGGTGCTGTCTTCTGGGTTCTGTAAACTTTAAAGAACAATAAATAAACAACAGAAAATAAACCATTATACTTTTTAAAGCGGAGGTGCAGCCAAAAAAAAACTGTTAGTAGCTGCTGACTTTTAATAAAGACACTTACCTGTCCTCCTCGCCCGCGATGTCGGTCCCGCCACGGCGATCGATCGCTGCTGGCAGGTCCCGGCTCCTCCATCCTGAGTAAGGGAAACAGGCAGTGAAGCCGTAAGGCTTCACTGCCCGTTTCCTACTGCGCATGCGCCACTCGCACGGCGCTTTGTGAATGGGCGGCTTGCCTCCTGGGATACACACAGTTCCCAGAAGGCAGCGCGGCCCATTCACAAGAAGAGGAAGCGGAAGGAGACCCACCGCGGACGAGAAGAGGAACATTAGAGGCAGATTAGGGGACTTCCGCATAGCAACAGGCATTTAGGGTGAGTATACATAATTTTTTTCTATTCATTTTTTTTTTTTTTTGGGATTTTTAATGTAAAGATTTTTTCAGGGTGGACCTCTGCTTTAAAGTAGAACTTCAGCCAAAAATAACAAGGTAGAAATGAACAGCCCTATAAAAGACGAAATAACAAAACCAATGTAGCGCTACCCCCAGTTAAGAGAGCCGCTGGAATTTGTTTTTCGGGCCCTATATACAGCACCGCCAACCCCCGGCAATTTACTCGACCCACTCTGGCACAGTTAGTCTAGGGAGTATTCTAGTATCACAATCTAGCAGTGTGCACACAATCTATCGGTATTGTAAGATTAACCTCTTTGCATGAAGACAACACACTGATAGCAAGAGATAAAATATAACGTTTCTTTACTTTGGGTAAAAGGCATAAGGTTAACACATAACACATATGTCTGCAGAGCCCTGCAGCAGAAAGTATAATACAGGCGATTGTCCGCTAGTGATGAGCCGAACACCCCCGGGTTCGGTTCGCACCAGAACCCGCGAACGGACCGAAAGTTCGTACGAACATTAGAACCCTATTAAATACAATGGATGCGAACGTTCGGATTCTAAAGTGCTAATTATAACGACTATTATCCATGTTATTGTCCGAAACAGAGTTTGGGAACCCGGCTTCTGCACCAGGGGACATGTATCAATGCAAAAAGAAGTTTTAAAAACGGACGTTTTCCGGGAGCAGTCATTTTAACCACTTAAGCCCCGGACCATTTCGGGCCATTAGGACCAAGCCTGTTTTTGGGATTCGGCACTGCGCTGCTTTAACTGTAAATTGTGCGGACATGCAATGTTGTACCCAAATGAAATTTGCGTCCTTTTCTTCCCACAAATAGAGCTTTCTTTTAATGGTATTTGATTGCCTCTGCGATTTTTATTTTTTGCGATATAAATGGAAAAAGAACGAAAATTTTGAAAAAAAAAGATATTTTCTACTTTTTGTTATAAGAAAAATCGAATAAACTCAATTTTAGTCATACATTTAGGCCAAAATGTATTCAGCCACATGTCTTTAGTAAAAAAAATGTCAATAAGCGTATATTTATTGGTTTGCGCAAAAGTTATAGCGTTTACAAACTAGGGTACATTTTCTGAAATTTACACAGCTTTAAATTTATGACTGCCTATCTCATTTCTTGAGGTGCTAAAATGGCAGGGCAGTACAAAACCCCCCCAAATGACCCCATTTTGGAAAGTAGACACCCCAAGGAAATTGCTGAGAGGCATGTTGAGCCCATTGAATATTTTTTTTTTGTCCCAAGTGATTGAATAATGACAAAAAAAAAAAAAATTACAAAAAGTTGTCACTAAATGATATATTGCTCACACATGCCATGGTTATATGTGGAATTGCACCCCAAAATACATTCTGCTGCTTCTCCTGAGTACGGGGATACCACATGTGTGGGACTTTTTAGGAGCCTAGCCACGTACGGGACCCCGGAAACCAAGCACCGCCTTCAGGATTTCTAAGGGCGCAAATTTTTGATTTCACTCCTCACTACCTATCACAGTTTCGAAGGCCATAAAATGCCAAAATAGCACAAAACCCCCCCAAATGACCCCATTTTGGAAAGTAGACACCCCAAGCTATTTACTGAGAGGCATGTTCAGTCCATGGAATATTTTATATTTTGCCACAAGTTGCGGGAATATGACAAACTTTTTTTTTTTTGCACAAAGTTGTCACTAAATGATATATTGCTCACACATGCCATGGGCATATGTGAAATTACACCCCAAAATACATTCTGCTGCTTCTCCTGAGTACGGGGATACCACATGTGTGGGACTTATTGGGAGCCTAGCCGCGTACGGGACCCCAAAAACCAAGCACCGCCTTCAAGGTTTCTAAGGGCATAAATTTTTGATTTCACTCCTCACTACCTATCACAGTTTTGAAGGCCATAAAATGCCAAGATGGCACAAAACCCCCCCAAATGACCCCATTTTGGAAAGTAGACACCCCAAGCTATTTGCTGAGAGGCATGTTGACCCCATTGAATATTTTTTTTTTTTGTCCCAAATGATTGAATAATGACAAAAAGAAAAAAAAAATGTACAAAAAGTTGTCACTAAATGATATATTGCTCACACATGCCATGGTTATATGTGGAATTGCACCCCAAAATACATTCTGCTGCTTTTCCTGAGTACGGGGATACCACATGTGTGGGACTTTTTGGGAGCCTAGCCGCGTACAGGGCCCCAAAAACCAAGCACTGCGAACGCTGCAGTTATGTGTGTTGTGTTTGGTAAGTGACAGTGATCGATCGATACTGCACTTGGGTGGGCTGGGCTGGGCTGGGCTGGGCGGAGGGGCTAAACGCAGGCGCTAGCAGGTATCTGGGCTTATCCCGCTAACACTGCGTTTTTGGGAACCCTAAACCGCTGGGGATGCTAGTATAGATCTGATCAGATCTGATCAGATACTATACCACTAAGGGGGGTGTATGCTTTGCGCGTGGGTGTTAGCGTTACTGTCACTAACCTAACACTGCCTGGGGCGACGCAGACCCTCTCTGGCGCTAAAACCTAATTGATCTCACCCGCCGGGCGATCAGGGGGGTTAAACCTTTATTGGGTTATATACGGCGGGTGCCCTGATGCTATAAAAAGCAAACTAATCAACCAGCGTCACCCGTAACCTTTATATGGTGATCACTGGTGAAAGGGTTAACTAGGGGCAATCAGGGGGTTAAAATCTTTATTAGGTTAAATATGGGGGTACCTGACACTATATAAAAACCTGACGGGTAACCTAAATAACTAAATAACTTACTGGCTAACCAGTGACACCAGTGACGCTTATACGGCGATCACTGGTGAAAGGGTTAACTCTAGGGGCAATCAGGGGGTTAAAATAATATATGGGGGTACCTGACACTAATAAAAACCTGCGGCGAACCTAAAAAAAAATAACTGCCTATCTAAAACACCAGCGACACGAATACAGCGATCGGAAAAACAATCGCTTAGTGACGCTGAAGTTAGGGGGTGAAAGGGTTACCTGGGGGGTGATCAAGGGGTTAAACCTTTATTAGGGGGGTTAGGGGGCTACCCTGGACCTAAAGGGGCCTAATCCTAACTGCCCTGCAACTTTTTACAATCACAGATGACACTAAATGCAGTGATCAGTAAAATAAATGATCACTGCAATCAGTGACACTGTGATTGGGGGCTTTGGGGTGACCTGGGGGGTGATCTGGGGGTGACTGGGGGGTGATTTGTGTGCCTATGTGTACCTACGTGTCAGTGGACTGTTAGTGCACTAACCTGCTTCCTCTCTGCTCGGCGCCGGGAACGGAAAGACCGCGGCGAGGGAGATGACATCACTTCCTCCAGCCTTGTTTACATCACATGGCGGAGGAAGCATTTTCATTGGCCGGGAGCGATCGCGAGGGGGGGGCGGAATCGAGCGCCCCCCCCCCTCATGCCTGATCGCTCCCGAACACTTAATGGCCGCTCACTGCAGTGAAGGGGGGTCCGGATGGACCCCCCAACTGCACAAAGGCGATCACGTAGATCTACGTGATTCTGCCTGTCCGTGCCATTCTGCCGACGTAAATCGGCGGTGGGCGGTCGTTAAGTGGTTAATGATGCATAAAGTGAAAAAAAAAAAGTCAAATATTCCTTTAAATATTGTACCTGGGGGGTGTCTAAAGTATGCCTGTGAAGTGCCACGTGTTTCCCGTGTTTAGAACTGTCCCTGCACAAAATAACATTTCTAAAGGGAAAAAAGTAATTTAAAACTGCTTGCGGCTTTAATGCAATGTCTGGTCCCGGTAATATGGATGAAAATCTTTAGGAAAAATGGCATAGCTACCCCATCAACCCCCCCCCCTACCCCAGCCCATTACCAGCCCCTTTGGGTCTTGTATGGATATTAAGGGGAACCCCGCACACAAAATAAAAAAGGACCTATATACTCTGAACAGCCGTATACAGGCGGTGCATACAAGACAGGGACTGTAGGTTTGTTCTTATGTAGAATCTGTTTATAATTTTGAACAGCTGCATTGTTTAAGTGGAGCTCCATGGCAAATTCCTTTTTTTTTTTTTTTTGTAAAACATAGGGAACGGTTATCACCCCTGTCACATTTTTTTTTGCTGTCTGTGCCCCTGTTCAGAACATTTCACCTCACTTTGCGTCCCAATGACAACTGTTTTTGAAATGTGGTGTTTTTATTGAAACAAGGATTGGTGATAAAGCATCAGTAGAGAGGAGACACCTTTCTCCCATATTAATTCTTATAGGAGAGAATTTTCCTTCCAAGGGGTAGATTTCCTCTCACTTCCTGTTGTCTTCTTCCGTTTGCAAGTAGTAGTAGTTTGTAAGTTGGATGTTTGAAAGTAGGGACCTTCCGTATATACTCTGCAGAAATTGGCCCCTTAGGTGTTGGTGTTGGCACAACACTGAAAGCACTCACAGTTATTCTTGGTGGGTGCTGGAACGCCCTTCTGTCAAGTATAATATCAGGAATTGTAATAACATATAATTGTTGATCAGTGGTAGTAAAAATTGGGCCTTTGATGGTGGTGCTGGTGCCCCAACACTGTAAGGCCTGACAGTTACTCTTGGTGGGTGCAGCAATGGTCCCTGCTGTGAATTATTAGATCAATAATTATAATTGCATGCCCCTGTTGAACAGGGGCTGAAAAATTGGGCCTTTGGTGGTGGTGGTGGTGGTGCTGGTGCCACAACACTGTAAGGCCTGACAGTTACTCTTGGTGGGCGCAGCAATGCTCCCTGCTGTGAATTATTAGATCAATAATTATAATTGCATGCCCCTGTTGAACAGGGGCTGAAAAATTGGGCCTTTGGTGGTGGTGGTGGTGGTGATGGTGGTGCTGGTGCCACAACACTGTAAGGCCTGACAGTTACTCTTGGTGGGCGCAGCAATGCTCCCTGCTGTGAATTATTAGATCAATAATTATAATTGCATGCCCCTGTTGAACAGGGGCTGAAAAATTGGGCCTTTGGTGGTGGTGGTGGTGGTGATGGTGGTGCTGGTGCCACAACACTGTAAGGCCTGACAGTTACTCTTGGTGGGCGCAGCAATGCTCCCTGCTGTGAATTATTAGATCAATAATTATAATTGCATGCCCCTGTTGAACAGGGGCTGAAAAATTGGGCCTTTGGTGGTGGTGGTGGTGGTGATGGTGGTGCTGGTGCCACAACACTGTAAGGCCTGACAGTTACTCTTGGTGGGCGCAGCAATGCTCCCTGCTGTGAATTATTAGATCAATAATTATAATTGCATGCCCCTGTTGAACAGGGGCTGAAAAATTGGGCCTTAGGCACTGGTGGCACAACACTGCAACCCCTCACAGATACTGTACTTGGAGCACAGCAATGAGGCCTGTTGCAAAGTATTGCATCAAAAATTTAATTACACGCCCCTGTTAAACAGGGGCTGAAAATTGGGCCTTAGCCACTGGTGGCGTCACCCATAAACCAAAATGATCTTCCAAGCTATCATCGTTAATCGTATCATTGAGGAGGAGGAGGAGGATAGCCAGTCAACATAACAGCACAGGCACTCAGCATCAGCATCAGTCTTGAAGGGATGTGACATTTTAAAATCAATTAGTCTGTTATATCAGCATCTGGTGTGTGGTAGCTGGTGGTGATCCAAGACTGGTTCATCTTGATGAAAGTCAGTCGATCAACCGAGTCGGTGGACAGGCGCACCCTGTGATCCGTGACAAATCCTCCAGCAGCACTGAATGTGCGTTCTGAAAGAACGCTGGATGCAGGACAGGCCAGTAGCTCAATTGCATACTGTGCAAGCTCTGGCCAGTGATCCATCCTCAAGACCCAGTAAGCCAGAGGATTTTCGGTGGGGAAGGTGTCCAAGTCTGACCTTGCCCCTAGGTATTCCTGCACCATGTATATCAGACGCTGGCGATGGTTGCTGGAACCGATCATACTTTGGGGCTGCGGACTAAAGAATTGTCTGAACGCATCGGTCAGACGGCCACCTTCCCCACCTCTCCTTCTTTGACTGCCCGAAGCCTCAGCAACTCGTTGTCCAGGACCAGGAGTTTGTAACCTCCCAGTCTCTGGGAACGCGTTGCACAGACCTTTCTGCAAGGCCTCCCGGAGTTGTCTCATCCTCTGCTCCCTCTGCGACGGTACGATAAGGTCCGCAACCTTACCCTTGTACCGTGGATCAAGGAGAGTGGCCAGCCAGTAATGGTCCCTCTCCTTGATCCGAAGAATACGAGGATCCTTCCGCAGACTTTGCAGGATCAGGGAGGCCATGCAGCGTAGGTTAGCTGAGGCATTCAGTCCGGAGTCCTCTGGGTCACTAAGAACTACATGATCCGCAGCCACCTCCTCCCAGCCACGTACAAGTCCACTGGTTTCTTGGGACTGTAAATCATCCCTAAAAGACTGCTGCTGATGATGCTGAGTGCCAGCCTCCACCTCCATGCTGACACAATCCTCCTCCTCCTCCTCCTCCTCCTCCTCCTCTTCCTGTGCGATGGGTGGGACAGAAGGAACACTGTCTGGGTAAAGGGGGCCTTGAGAGGCAAGGAAGTCCTCCTCTTCCTGCCTCTGTTCTGCCTCAAGTGCCCTGTCCATTATTCCACGCAGCGTGTGCTCCAACAGGTGGACAAGAGGTACAGTGTCACTGATGCATGCACTGTCACTGCTCACCATCCTCGTGGCCTCCTCAAATGGTGCCAGGACAGTGCATGCATCCCTGATCATGCCCCACTGGCGTGGTGAAAAAAACCCGAGCTCCCCTGACCCTGTCCTGGTGCCGTAGTCGCACAGGTACTCATTGATGGCCCTCTGCTGCGTGTGCAGCCGCTGCAGCATGGCCAACGTTGAGTTCCACCTGGTGGGCATGTCACATATAAGGCGGTTCTTGGGCAGGTTCAACTCCTTTTGAAGCTCAGCCAGGCGAGCACTGGCATTATAAGATCTGCAGAAATGCACACAGACTTTCCTGGCCTGCCTCAGGACATCCTGTAAGCCCGGGTACCTGCCCAAGAACCGCTGCACCACCAGGTTAAGGACGTGAGCCATACAGGGCACATGGGTCAGTTGTCCCTGTCGGAGGGCGGAGAGGAGGTTGGTGCCATTGTCGCAAACCACCATTCCTGGCTTAAGCTGGTGTGGCGTCAACCACCTCTCGGCCTGCCCCTGCAGAGCAGACAGGACCTCTGCCCCAGTGTGGCTCCTGTCCCCCAAACACACCAGCGCAAGCACGGCATGGCATCTTTTTGCCTGCGTACTTGCGTAGCCCCTTGAACGCCTACGGAGCACCGCTGGTTCCGAGGACAAACCACAGGAAGAGGCCATGGAGGAAGAAGAAGAGGAGGGGGTGGAGGAGAGAGGTGTGTCACAACCAGTAGTAGCATTTTGGAGGCGTGGCGGTGGAACAACCTCCAACACTACTGCACCTTGTCCTGCATCCTTCCCAGCTGCCAAAAGAGTGACCCAATGGGCCGTGAAAGAAAGGTAACGTCCCTGTCCATGCCTGCTGGACCATGAGTCAGCGGTAATATGCACCTTACCGCTGACCGCCCTGTCCAGCGAGGCCAAGACATTGCCTTCCACATGCCTGTAGAGAGCCGGAATAGCCTTCCGTGCGAAAAAGTGTCGTTTGGGAACCTGCCACTGAGGAACCGCACATTGCACAAACTCACGGAAGGGGGCCGAGTCTACCAACTGAAAAGGCAGCAGTTGAAGCGCTAGCAATGTAGCCAAGCTAGCATTCAACCGCTGGGCATGTGGATGGCTGGGAGTGAACTTCTTTCGACGGTCCAGCAGCTGGGGCAGGGAAATTTGCCTGCTAGAATCGGACGTTGGTGTACTGCTAGCAGAGTGCCCGCAAGTACTTGCCTGTGACACACCTAATTCTACACCTTCATTCCTCTCAGAGCAGGTTTCAGAGAGGAGTGAAGGTATAGTGGGGTTGGAGATCCCAGCTGATGCGGTGCAAGAAGAGGTCAGCTTTGTTCTTTGGTGTGGGTCTTTAAGGTAGGCTTGCCAACGAGCTGCATGGCAGGTCAACATATGTCTGATCAAGCATGTGGTGCCCAAGCGGCTGATGTTTTGGCCATGCGATATACGCTTGAGACATATGTTGCAAACAGCAGCTGTGCGATCTGATGCACTCGCCTCAAAAAAGGCCCAAAAAAGAACTTTTTGAATGACGGGCAGAGGCAGCGCCCTGCACAGGCGGAGCTCTGCGGTGTGATTCCGTCGGTGTGCTGCCCATACGCTGGCCACTCAAGGGCATCCTGCCTCGTTGGAGATGTGCCTCCTCCTCATCCTCCTCCTCCTCCTCTCTCCTATTAGGCACCCACGTGGAGTCAGTGACCTCATCATCCCCTCCCTCCTCATCACTGGAGCCAATCTGGCAGTATGCTGCAGCTGCTGGAACATGACTGCCAGATTGGTGTCCTTCTTGAGCATCCCCTCTCTCTGCTCTCACGCTGCTGCCTTCCTCTAGCTGGGTATCATCATCAGATCCTTCCAAACGCTGGGCATCCTCCTGGAGCATGTACCCAACACTGTGCTCAAACAGTTCGGGGGACTCCTCAGGAGGAGGGCATGGTGGGTCTAGGGAAGGATTGACTAATGAAGATAATGATACCAGAGAAGAGGACGCTTTGGCAGCTGCTTTGCCAGTACCCTGAGCCTGGGTGAGAGAGGATGAGGAGGATGAGGTGGGCTTGGTCATCCACTCTACCAAGTCTTCGGCATGATGTGGCTCAACATGTCCAGCTGCCGAAAACAAGGACAAGCGTGTCCCATGGCCATGTGCTGATGACAATGCACCGCGTACACGACCAGCACTGTTGCCCCCAGACACAGAGCCTGCTTGCCCTCTTTTTTTGCCTCCTGACTGTCTGCCTCTCCTTGGTTGCCTTCCAGACATTTTAATGGATGGCCTGCAGGGAGATGGGAAAAACAGCAATAAGGGCTACCTTCAGGTGTATATTGTGCAGGAGGCTTAGCAACAATGACACTGACACTGTCCCCTGCCTATCCTTCTCTGTCCCTAAACACAAGGATTGAAAATATGGTTCAGCAAAAAAGTTTTAGAACAGAATAGCACACTGACACTTTCCCTCACTGTCCTACTCTGTCCCTCCCTACAAACAAGATTTAGCACAGAATAGCACACTGATAATTTCTACGAGTGTCCTTCTCTGTCCCTCAACTCAAGGATTGAAAATATGGAACAGCAAAATTGGTTTAGAACAGAATAGCACACTGTCAGTTTCACTCACTGTCCTACTCTGTCCCTCCCTACAAACAAGATTTAGCACAGAATAGCACACTGATAATTTCTACGAGTGTCCTTCTCTGTCCCTCAACTCAAGGATTGAAAATATGGAACAGCAAAATTGGTTTAGAACAGAATAGCACACTGTCAGTTTCACTCACTGTACCTCTCTGTCCCTCAACTCAAGGATTGAAAATATGGTTCAGCAAAATAGTTTTAGAACAGAATAGCACACTGTCAGTTTCACTCACTGTACCTCTCTGTCCCTCAACTCAAGGATTGAAAATATGGTTCAGCAAAATAGTTTTAGAACACAATAGCACACTGACACTTTCCCTCACTGTACCTCTCTGTCCCTCAACTTAAGGATTGAAAATATGGTTCAGCAAAATAGTTTTAGAACACAATAGCACACTGACACTTTCCCTCACTGTACCTCTCTGTCCCTCAACAAAAAGGATTGAAAATATGGTTCAGCAAAATAGTTTTAGAACACAATAGCACACTGACACTTTCCCTCACTGTACCTCTCTGTCCCTCAACTCAAGGATTGAAAATATGGAACAGCAAAATTGGTTTAGAACAGAATAGCACACTGTCAGTTTCACTCACTGTACCTCTCTGTCCCTCAACTCAAGGATTGAAAATATGGAACAGAAAAATTGGTTTAGAACAGAATAGCACACTGACACTTTCCCTCACTGTACCTCTCTGTCCCTCAACTCAAGGATTGAAAATATGGTTCAGCAAAATAGTTTTAGAACACAATAGCACACTGACACTTTCCCTCACTGTACCTCTCTGTCCCTCAACTCAAGGATTGAAATAATGGTTCAGCAAAATAGTTTTAGAACAGAATAGCACACTGTCAGTTTCCCTCACTGTACCTCTCTGTCCCTCAACTCAAGGATTGAAAATATGGTTCAGCAAAATAGTTTTAGAACACAATAGCACACTGACACTTTCCCTCACTGTACCTCTCTGTCCCTCAACTCAAGGATTGAAAATATGGAACAGCAAAATTGGTTTAGAACAGAATAGCACACTGTCAGTTTCACTCACTGTACCTCTCTGTCCCTCAACTCAAGGATTGAAAATATGGAACAGCAAAAATGGTTTAGAACAGAATAGCACACTGACACTTTCCCTCACTGTACCTCTCTGTCCCTCAACTCAAGGATTGAAAATATGGTTCAGCAAAATAGTTTTAGAACACAATAGCACACTGACACTTTCCCTCACTGTACCTCTCTGTCCCTCAACTCAAGGATTGAAAATATGGTTCAGCAAAATAGTTTTAGAACAGAATAGCACACTGTCAGTTTCCCTCACTGTACCTCTCTGTCCCTCAACTCAAGGATTGAAAATATGGAACAGCAAAATTGGTTTAGAACAGAATAGCACACTGTCAGTTTCCCTCACTGTACCTCTCTGTCCCTCAACTCAAGGATTGAAAATATGGAACAGCAAAATTGATTTAGAACAGAATAGCACACTGTCAGTTTCACTCACTGTACCTCTCTGTCCCTCAACTCAAGGATTGAAAATATGGTTCAGCAAAATAGTTTTAGAACACAATAGCACACTGACACTTTCCCTCACTGTACCTCTCTGTCCCTCAACTCAAGGATTGAAAATATGGTTCAGCAAAATAGTTTTAGAACAGAATAGCACACTGTCAGTTTCCCTCACTGTACCTCTCTGTCCCTCAACTCAAGGATTGAAAATATGGAACAGCAAAATTGGTTTAGAACAGAATAGCACACTGTCAGTTTCACTCACTGTACCTCTCTGTCCCTCAACTCAAGGATTGAAAATATGGTTCAGCAAAATAGTTTTAGAACACAATAGCACACTGACACTTTCCCTCACTGTACCTCTCTGTCCCTCAACTCAAGGATTGAAAATATGGTTCAGCAAAATAGTTTTAGAACAGAATAGCACACTGTCAGTTTCCCTCACTGTACCTCTCTGTCCCTCAACTCAAGGATTGAAAATATGGAACAGCAAAATTGGTTTAGAACAGAATAGCACACTGTCAGTTTCACTCACTGTACCTCTCTGTCCCTCAACTCAAGGATTGAAAATATGGTTCAGCAAAATAGTTTTAGAACAGAATAGCACACTGTCAGTTTCCCTCACTGTACCTCTCTGTCCCTCAACTCAAGGATTGAAAATATGGAACAGCAAAATTGATTTAGAACAGAATAGCACACTGTCAGTTTCACTCACTGTACCTCTCTGTCCCTCAACTCAAGGATTGAAAATATGGTTCAGCAAAATAGTTTTAGAACACAATAGCACACTGACACTTTCCCTCACTGTCCCTCTCTGTCCCTCAACTCAAGGACTGAAAATATGGAACAGCAAAATTGGTTTAGAACAGAATAGCACACTGTCAGTTCCACTCACTGTACCTCTCTGTCCCTCAACTCAAGGATTGAAAATATGGTTCAGCAAAATAGTTTTATAACACAATAGCACACTGACACTTTCCCTCACTGTACTTCTCTGTCCCTCAACTCAAGGATTGAAAATATGGTTCAGCAAAATAGTTTTAGAACACAATAGCACACTGACACTTTCCCTCACTGTACCTCTCTGTCCCTCAACTCAAGGATTGAAAATATGGAACAGCAAAATTGGTTTAGAACAGAATAGCACACTGTCAGTTTCACTCACTGTACCTCTCTGTCCCTCAACTCAAGGATTGAAAATATGGTTCAGCAAAATAGTTTTAGAACACAATAGCACACTGACACTTTCCCTCACTGTACCTCTCTGTCCCTCAACTCAAGGATTGAAAATATGGTTCAGCAAAATAGTTTCAGAACACAATAGCACACTGACACTTTCCCTCACTGTACCTCTCTGTCCCTCAACTCAAGGATTGAAAATATGGTTCAGCAAAATAGTTTTAGAACACAATAGCACACTGACACTTTCCCTCACTGTACCTCTCTGTCCCTCAACTCAAGGATTGAAAATATGTTTCAGCAAAATAGTTTTAGAACAGAATAGCACACTGACACTTTCCCTCACTGTACCTCTCTGTCCCTCAACTCAAGGATTGAAAATATGGAACAGCAAAATTGGTTTAGAACAGAATAGCACACTGTCAGTTTCACTCACTGTACCTCTCTGTCCCTCAACTCAAGGATTGAAAATATGGTTCAGCAAAATAGTTTTAGAACACAATAGCACACTGACACTTTCCCTCACTGTACCTCTCTGTCCCTCAACTCAAGGATTGAAAATATGGAACAGCAAAATTGGTTTAGAACAGAATAGCACACTGTCAGTTTCACTCACTGTACCTCTCTGTCCCTCAACTCAAGGATTGAAAATATGGTTCAGCAAAATAGTTTTAGAACACAATAGCACACTGACACTTTCCCTCACTGTACCTCTCTGTCCCTCAACTCAAGGATTGAAAATATGGTTCAGCAAAATAGTTTTAGAACACAATAGCACACTGACACTTTCCCTCACTGTACCTCTCTGTCCCTCAACTCAAGGATTGAAAATATGGTTCAGCAAAATAGTTTTAGAACAGAATAGCACACTGTCAGTTTCCCTCACTGTACCTCTCTGTCCCTACAAACAAGGATTAGCACAGAATAGCACACTGTCACTGACACTCTCCCTACCTATCCTTATTTGTCACTAAACACAAGGAATCCAGGATTAGTAAAGGAAAAAAAATGACACTGTCCCTGCCTATGCTTCTCTTTCCCTGCTCCGGAACACACTACACAAGGCCGCCGCGCTGGCGGCCTTTTATAGTGTGGGGCGTGTACTAAACCCCATCAGCAATAATTGGCCACAGGCATCCTGCCTGTGGCCAATCATTGCTCTCCTCGCTGCCGGCGCTGTGATTGGCCAAGCATGCGGGGTCACAGTGCATGCTTGGCCAATCACAGCGCCTGGATGACACTGCAATGGCGTAGTGCATTGTGGGCCGTTCGCGTCACTCGAATTTGGCGCGAACGGCCCAAATCGTTCGATCTTCGTCGAACGATCGAACAGCCGATGTTCGAGTCGAACGTATGTTCGACTCGAACACGAAGCTCATCCCTATTGTCCGCCAAGCGCAGCTATCTCTATCTATGCATCCTTATGGCGCAGCAACAAATTCTACCTACGGATCAGGCCTGATCCAGATTTTAAAACTCAGTCTCTAGAAGAACAGTTTCTTCGCATGCAACTTGACTGGTGGTGCACAACAGGAACAGTTATTTGTAATCCAAAGGGTAGGAAAATAAAAAGGACAGAATGAACTACTCACTCAGTTCCGCCACTAGTCTCCTGTGGGACAGGAAATATAGAACCAGGAGGGCCAAGGCAGTCTCTAGGCCTAGTCAAAGTACTGTTTATATGAATGAGCAGGTGCTCGCTCACCACTCCGGACGCGATCCCAGTCCGGGACTTCCACCTACTGTGTCTCCACACACAGTGTCTGCAACGGCCGGGTCTCCGGTCCAACTCATGTCCAAACTCGATAAAGTCAGGTGCCACCCAGGCTCCGCAGTGGGGTGGAAGGCTCTCTGGAAGTTGTGCAAGGCCCTGGCTTCAGGCCCTGCACTGCAGCAGATCCGCACAGGAAGACCTGTTGATAGCAGCGCGGTGTCCAAAGAGGCTGAGCTCAGCCTCGCCCTTTCCTTATATAGCCCCTCCCATGAGTCTCTGCGGTGGCTAAATGCACCCTTGGTGCTGAACGGGGTTCTGGGTAACGTAGTCCCGGGGCCTTAACGGAGACCCCGCTACACCAATATTTACCTTTAGCACAGAGCGTTCCTCCCTCAGTACTTTTTATTCTGCCAGTAGATGTCCTCAGTCTGATGGCCAGTATCATTCAACTCGCTTCCTCTGAGCTCAGTCTAGACCCCCCAGCCTATAACTGGATAGTAAAAAGAGAAGCAACACAGGGACCAGCTCATTTCTCTTCTATATCTAAATATCAGCACACTTCTTCTCAACATCTTGCTTCTACTTCTCATACCAAACTCTACTATACACAAACTGTTACCAAATCAAATTTAGGAATTTACACTGTTGCATCTAAAATATACATTTAGTTAAGTATTAACTAAAGCTGCATCAATTTGTGTCTTTTATGTCTGCCTATAATTTGGCTTTAATATTGGCTCTGGAATTCTAGACACACACTCCTCCTGGCTGCTCACCAGCGTTCGTATTATACAATGCAACAACAACGTAATACTATTTGTACATAGCTCGAACTTTATTGGCTATTTTGACATTTGCAGTACAATGTGGTCCAACACAATGGAGTTTAAGGACTGCCTTTACCTCTGTCATTTCCAAAGCCAACAGCTCCTGTCTCCATTGTTTCTATTTTTGTTGTTGGGTGTGGATTCCACATGCTGCAGTGAGTTATGTCTTTGTAATGCAAGAGCTGAATTGCCATAAATGTCTAGCTAGCAGAAATAATGTAGTTTTTACAATCTATTGCTGAGTTCCCATCCTCTCATCCACCTCTTGTTAAAATGCAGCAATCACATCATTCACTTTAAAGATACTGTGTCCTTCAGCTAGCAAGCTTAAGAACTGATCATTATTCTATCCAATCATGTATTTCTTTCCATACAGAAATTAATGCTTGCAATCATACTATGGGAATTGTGAACAACAGGTTATAATTCAGCAGTTTATATGTGGCTAGAAAGGAGAAGGTTAATTCATTGCTTTTAATGTATGTTAAAAAGACAAATGTCAGGACTTGGAATTAAATAGTGCTCCAAATGCAGAAGCCACGTGTTACAGTTCAAGAATATATATTTTTTTTAATGAAGAACAGACTATTTCAACATAGAGAGCTCTTTGGACATACACATATATATATATATATATATATATATATATATATATATGTATATATATACATATATATATATGTAGCGGGGTCTCTAAATTTAGGTAGGACACTCAGGTGTGTAAGTATGGGAATAATGGACCATTTGTGTTCGTGGAGGATTGGACGGTGTAATAACCTCCTTGGCCTCTGGGTGGCGGGGTACCCGTAGGCTCAAGGTAGATTGGCCGTCACAGTGCTACCCTTTTTTGTCCCTTTCCGGAGATGGTACGGCGAGGGCGGGGAACCTGCCGTGGTGTCGATGGGAGGAGATAAAAGGGGGAGACGCCCTAACCACGAGGTCTTTTGGAGGATCTTCTTCACGCGCCCAGGCACATTAGGCCTGGGTGCGAGCGGTTCCGGATTCCGGCCCAGGCGCCCTAGGCCTGACCGGAATGGAGTTGGAGTCCATCCCAGGCACCTTCAGCCTGGGGTGAGGTACTAAATCAGGAGGCCTGGGGCCCAGTGACTTCGATTGGGTCCCGCGAGGGTGGAGAAGTCCGAGGGACCCTGAAGTGGATGGGGCTCATGTCTGAGGTGAGGAGGCCGGGGAGGTTACCCATTTGGAGAGTCTGGAGCAGCATCAACCCAGTGACGGATGGGCCTCTGGTAACTCCCTTGGAGGGACATCTTCCCCTGACAGGGGCCGCAACGCAGTGAAGGTACTCCTATCTATGTTCTCTTGAGTCGCTGGTAGAGACTCTCAAGTTCTAAGATCGCAGTGGTTTAGCTGACAACCAGGATAGTGCCTCGACCTGCTCATCACCCGTATCAAAATGTTATCAAGTCGCAACCAGTTGGCTACTGAAGCACTGTTTATTGTGAGATATGCAATAAAACAAGAGTTGGACTTTGATCGGTGTGTGTGGAACTCTGGTTAATGGGAGCAGAGGGAAGTGTTAGCACCACAGGACTTGATTCTAGACAAAAGCACACAGGCCCAAGGAAATATCTGGTACTGGCCTTCACCTCACCCACAGCTATGGGGAGGACATGGGCCGTAGCGCATCTCACCCTGTCGTGTGACATACCCCTAGACAAAAGAGATGGGGTGAGGTCGCTACACGTGGGGGCTCGTGAGTCCAGGATGATGTGTGTTTTGACTTTGGAAGTAAGAATGGCTGTGTCTGGACTTTGCTGCCCGGAGGAGTTCCAAGCAGGTCGGCCATGTGATTGGCCAAAGTGCATCCCTGCTCAAAGTCGTGGAAATGACCCTAGGCCGGGAAAGGCCCATGCAGAGGAGCGAGAAGAGGGAGGAGTCCAGCCGTGTGAAGTACTACATGTGGGGGCTTTTATTGCACTGCGCCACGAGGCACCCTGTGACTGCGCAGTTCGTGGGCGGAGCCTGATGGAAGCCCACGAAAACGTGCAAGTCGTGGGAGGAGTCTGGCCATGTGGAGGAACTCACGTGGAGACTTCGGCGCGTGGTCAGTGCGTGATGGAGCAGCAGACAGTCGGGATGGCCTCAAGCTCCCCGTGGATTCCGGTTCCCTACCCCACGAAGATGACTATGTTCGCTGCTCCCCTTACAGACACGGGGATAAGACTCAGGCCCCGAGGACAGTTGGCTCTGTACACCTGCAGAGACACGGAGGCCCTCGGTGTGATCTTTCCCGGATGCTCGGGACTGGTGGTTCACCTGAAGCCATTCGGGCGTTGCGAAGCATGCAAAGAGTTCTTGTTCGAGGTGGAGCCATCCGCAGTAAGGCCCCGGGCCCTTCGCCTCAACAGCCTCACAGGTACCGCTACTCCGGAAGGGGAGATCCAGGCTTTTGCGGAGGTTCCCGTACGCACTGACCAGGGCGATGTGACTGCCCAATCAGAGACTGAGAGAGAAAAATCAGAGGATGCTGCTTCGGTCACCACAGATTCTCTGCTCCCACCTCCGAAGAGGAAAGTCGGCTTGGTGCAGGCCTCCTGTGGTCGTGGAAGAGCTTCACCCCGTCGCTTGCCTGGCCTGGATGGATCCGGTTGGAAGAGTCCTGGACATCCCAGCTCTACAAAAGGTCAAGGTGAGCCAGGGGCTGGGACCGTGGTGGTGGTTGGAGGTGTCGGGGGTCCACAGTCGGTGGAGCCCGCAAGGGAGGGTAATACCACGTCTACCAGAGACTACCTTCCCGCTGAGATGTATGACACTTCCGACCTGGAGTCACTGTCGGATTGTGGAGATGACGGTGAGATCGATGAACTGTTTCACCAGAAGGGCTGGGGCAAACGCCCGTTACCTATGTTACGTGCACCGCAGGATTCCCCTATGTCAATAGGAGACAGCACACCCCAGATACAGGCCCCGGAGTCTACGAGGAAGCCTAGTCCTCAAATTACCTTCCCACAATCTACAACATCGCCCATCTACAACATCGCCCGTCAACGCGCATCACTACGAGCACCGAGAGAAAAGCCATCAGAGGTAGTGAAAGTACCTCGGCACCCGGAGGCCATCGTTCAACCCGGAGAAGGTGAGCGGGATGCCATGCCTCCTTTGGCCAGATTGCAACGACTTTTCTCACAGAGAGTCGCCCGTGAGTATGGGTGGGAATATCCCTACTTGCCTTGGGACTTACTTTTTGAAGTTGAGGTCATACGCCAGAGATGGTATGACAAATTTGTTTGGGAAAAACTCAAAGTACCCCATGCACGAAGATATTTGTCCTGTTCGCCACCCGTGTCGAAAAAGTTTAGAGATTGCAGAGCAGACTGGATGTGGGGCCGCCATATCCACGCAGACAAGGTGCGCATCTGCAGGAAAGATGGAGAGGACGCTGACTATTCGATTGAGGTTTTCGATAAGCATCTGAAGCCTTTGTTCTTGCCTGACCCGAGGTTTTATTTGTGAGAAGAGACTCATTTGTTTTTTTCTGTGACAACCTTCTAGACGTGTTCTTGCCCGAGCATCCGAACTGTACCCTAGTTTTTTATTGGGGTTTTTGTTTTCTACTCTTTGGAGGAATGAGAGCAGTTTTTGTTTGTTTTCTCTTCCTCACAGTTCAAAGACAGACTTTGGGGGTAGAATCAGTGTAGGGACGTAGGAAGAATGAAGATTGCACCAAGTGTCATTACCGCGGCACTGTCACCAGGTGGCAGTGTTGTGCAACGGCTGTTTTGTTTTTTTTACACGCGCATCACTTTACTCATTGGAGCAAATGGGTCTATTGGCTGATGGACCCATTCATTCCAAATTAACACAAAATGTTAGGATGTTGTGTTTTCTTTTTGTTTCCCTTCTGCAGGAGATTCGTCTGTCAATACTACTGAGTATGGGGTGGTTCTTAGACAGTGAAGGGAGGGATTGTATATGTGTACATGTTAGATGGTTTTAGGGAAAAGTTTTATTGTTTTATGTTCCCTTCCCCTTTGAGCAGGTCTTGGTATGGTTAAGGTTCAAAATTTTAGGGATAGCCTCTGGGGCCAGGCTTATGTCATCACTCCATGGGAGATATGGGTTTGCACCAGACGCTGGGGACCAGCGTCAAATCACAGGGGGGAGTATGTAGCGGGGTCTCTAAATTTAGGTAGGACACTCAGGTGTGTAAGTATGGGAATAATGGACCATTTGTGTTCGTGGAGGATTGGACGGTGTAATAATCTCCTTGGCCTCTGGGTGGCGGGGTACCCGTAGGCTCAAGGTAGATTGGCCATCACAGTGCTACCCTTTTTTGTCCCTTTCCGGAGATGGTACGACGAGGGCGGGGAACCTGCCGTGGTGTCGATGGGAGGAGATAAAAGGGGGAGATGCCCTAACCACGAGGTCTTTTGGAGGATCTTCTTCACACGCCCAGGCACCTTAGGCCTGGGTGCGGGCGGTTCCGGATTCCGGCCCAGGCGCCCTAGGCCTGACCGGAATGGAGTTGGAGTCCATCCCAGGCACCTTCAGCCTGGGGTGAGG
Organism: Rana muscosa; assembly: GCA_029206835.1. Taxonomy (NCBI): domain Eukaryota; kingdom Metazoa; phylum Chordata; class Amphibia; order Anura; family Ranidae; genus Rana; species Rana muscosa. The sequence goes on from CM055123.1 coordinate 113,518,850, forward strand.
TACTAAATCAGGAGGCCTGGGGCCCAGTGACTTCGACTGGGTCCCGCGAGGGTGGAGAAGTCCGAGGGTCCCTGAAGTGGATGGGGCTCATGTCTGAGGTGAGGAGGCCGGGGAGGTTACCCATTTGGAGAGTCTGGAGCAGCATCAACCCAGTGACGGATGGGCCTCTGGTAACTCCCTTGGAGGGACATCTTCCCCTGACAGGGGCCGCAGCGCAGCGAAGGTACTCCTATCTATGTTCTCTTGAGTCGCTGGTAGAGACTCTCAAGTTCTAAGTCCTTTCTAGCTAAGGCTATAGTAACCGCTGGCGAGATCGCAGTGGTTTAGCTGACAACCAGGATAGTGCCTCGACCTGCTCATCCCCCGTATCAAAATGTTATCAAGTCGCAACCAGTTGGCTACTGAAGCACTGTTTATTGTGAGATATGCAATAAAACAAGAGTTGGACTTTGATCGGTGTGTGGAACTCTGGTTAATGGGAGCAGAGGGAAGTGTTGGCACAGCAGGACTTTATTCTAGACAAAAGCACACAGGCCCGAGGAAATATCTGGTACTGGCCTTCACCTCACCCACAGCTATGGGGAGGACATGGGCCGTAGCGCATCTCACCCTGTCGTGTGACATACCCCTAGACAAAAGAGATGGGGTGAGGCCGCTACATATATATATACACACATCACCTTGACATTTTTTTGCTTTAACCACTTGCCGACCGCCTCCTGTAGATATACGTCGGCAGAAGGGCACGTACAGGCACATCCACGTACCTGTACGTCCCCTTTAATTGCCTGACGTGGGGGTGGCGCGCTTGCGATCCTGCTGCCTTCCCCGTGAGTCGGACCGCGGGTCCCGCGGACTCGATCGCCGCGTGGATCCCCGCGATCGTCTCACGGAGGCATAGAGCAGGGAGATGCTTGTGTAAACAAGCATCTTCCTGCTCTGCCTAGTGACAATGACACGGATCTCGGCTTCGTGTACTCGGAGAGGAGATTGTGTCATGTGACACAGAGCCCAACCCCCCCTCAGTTAGAAACACAATGCAGGGAACACTTAACCCCTACAGCGCCACCTAGTGGTTAACCCCTTCAGTGCCAGTGTCATTTTCACAGTAACCAGTGCATTTTTTTAGCAATGATCGCAGTGAAAATGACAATGGTCCCAAAAATGTTTTAAAAGTGTCCGATGTGTCCGCCATAATGTCGCAGTCACAAAAAAAAATCGCTGATCGCCGCCATTACTAGTAAAAAAAAAAAAAAATCATAAAAATGCCATAAAACTATCCCCTATTTTGTAAACGCTATAACTTTTGCGCAAACCAATCAATAAGCGCCGATTGCGATTTTTTTTACCAAAAATATGTAGAAGAATACGTATCGGCCTAAACTGAGGACATTTTTTTTTTAGATATATTTTTGGGGGATATTTATTATAGCAAAAAGTAAAAAATATAGAATTTTTTTCAAAATTGTCGCTCTATTTTTGTTTAAAGCGCAAAAAATAAAAACCGCAGAGGTGATCAAATACCACCAAAAGAAAGTTCTATTTGTGGGAAAAGAAGGATGTCAATTTTGTTTGGGAGCCACGTCGCACGACCGCGCAATTGTCAGTTAAAGCAACGCAGTGCCGAATCGCAAAAAGGGGCCTGGTCTTTAACCAGCCAAAATGGTCCGGGGCTTAAGTGGTTAAGTCATGCACGAATAATATCATATAGATCTATCCCTGTATCCAAATGGTAGAAAAAACAAAGGAGAAAGGAGGGCGCACCAACCTAGTGCATTACCACTTAAACGTTTTATTTAAATTATAAAAAAGCAGTAATCCTACTCACAAATAGTGATGAGCTGAACACCCCCGGGTTCGGTTCGCACCAGAACCCGTGAACGGACCGAAAGTTCGTACGAACATTAGAACCCTATTAAATACAATGGATGCGAACGTTCGAATTCTAAAGTGCTAATTACAACGACTATTATGCATGTTATTGTCCTAAAAAGGGTTTGGGAACCCGGGTTCTGCACCAGGGGACATGTAGCAATGCAAAAAGAAGTTTTAAAAACGGTCGTTTTTCGGGAGCAGTCATTTTAACCACTTAAGCCCCGGACCATTTCGGGCCATTAGGACCAGGCCTGTTTTTGGGATTCGGCACTGCGCTGCTTTAACTGTAAATTGTGCGGACATGCAATGTTGTACCCAAATGAAATTTGCGTCCTTTTCTTCCCACAAATAGAGCTTTCTTTTAATGGTATTTGATTGCCTCTGCGATTTTAATTTTTTGCGATATAAACAGAAAAAGACCGAAAATTTTGAAAAAAAATGATATTTTCTACTTTTTGTTATAAGAAAAATCGAATAAACTCAATTTTAGTCATACATTTAGGCCAAAATGTATTCAGCCACATGTCTTTAGTAAAAAAAAATGTCAATAAGCGTATATTTATTGGTTTGCGCAAAAGTTATAGCGTTTACAAACTAGGGTACATTTTCTGAAATTTACACAGCTTTAAATTTATGACTGCCTATCTCATTTCTTGAGGTGCTAAAATGGCAGGGCAGTACAAAACCCCCCCAAATGACCCCATTTTGGAAAGTAGACACCCCAAGGAAATTGCTGAGAGGCATGTTGAGCCCATTGAATATTTTTTTTTTGTCCCAAGTGATTGAATAATGACAAAAAAAAAAAAAAAAAATTACAAAAAGTTGTCACTAAATGATATATTGCTCACACATGCCATGGTTATATGTGGAATTGCACCCCAAAATACATTCTGCTGCTTCTCCTGAGTACGGGGATACCACATGTGTGGGACTTTTTAGGAGCCTAGCCACGTACGGGACCCCGGAAACCAAGCACCGCCTTCAGGATTTCTAAGGGCGCAAATTTTTGATTTCACTCCTCACTACCTATCACAGTTTCGAAGGCCATAAAATGCCAAAATAGCACAAAACCCCCCCAAATGACCCCATTTTGGAAAGTAGACACCCCAAGCTATTTACTGAGAGGCATGTTCAGTCCATGGAATATTTTATATTTTGCCACAAGTTGCGGGAATATGACAAACTTTTTTTTTTTTGCACAAAGTTGTCACTAAATGATATATTGCTCACACATGCCATGGGCATATGTGAAATTACACCCCAAAATACATTCTGCTGCTTCTCCTGAGTACGGGGATACCACATGTGTGGGACTTTTTGGGAGCCTAGCCGCGTACGGGACCCCAAAAACCAAGCACCGCCTTCAAGGTTTCTAAGGGCATAAATTTTTGATTTCACTTCTCACTACCTATCACAGTTTTGAAGGCCATAAAATGCCAAGATGGCACAAAACCCCCCCAAATGACCCCATTTTGGAAAGTAGACACCCCAAGCTATTTGCTGAGAGGCATGTTGACCCCATTGAATATTTTTTTTTTTTGTCCCAAATGATTGAATAATGACAAAAAGAAAAAAAAAATGTACAAAAAGTTGTCACTAAATGATATATTGCTCACACATGCCATGGTTATATGTGGAATTGCACCCCAAAATACATTCTGCTGCTTTTCCTGAGTACGGGGATACCACATGTGTGGGACTTTTTGGGAGCCTAGCCGCGTACAGGGCCCCAAAAACCAAGCACTGCGAACGCTGCAGTTATGTGTGTTGTGTTTGGTAAGTGACAGTGATCGATCGATACTGCACTTGGGTGGGCTGGGCTGGGCTGGGCTGGGCGGAGGGGCTAAACGCAGGCGCTAGCAGGTATCTGGGCTGATCCCGCTAACACTGCGTTTTTGGGAACCCTAAACCGCTGGGGATGCTAGTATAGATCTGATCAGATCTGATCAGATACTATACCACTAAGGGGGGTGTATGCTTTGCGCGTGGGTGTTAGCGTTACTGTCACTAACCTAACACTGCCTGGGGCGACGCAGACCCTCTCTGGCGCTAAAACCTAATTGATCTCACCCGCCGGGCGATCAGGGGGGTTAAACCTTTATTGGGTTATATACGGTGGGTGCCCTGATGCTATAAAAAGCAAACTAATCAACCAGCGTCACCCGTAACCTTTATATGGTGATCACTGGTGAAAGGGTTAACTAGGGGCAATCAGGGGGTTAAAACCTTTATTAGGTTAAATATGGGGGTACCTGACACTATATAAAAACCTGACGGGTAACCTAAATAACTAAATAACTTACTGGCTAACCAGTGACACCAGTGACGATTATACGGCGATCACTGGTGAAAGGGTTAACTCTAGGGGCAATCAGGGGGTTAAAATAATATATGGGGGTACCTGACACTAATAAAAACCTGTGGCGAACCTAAAAAAAAATAACTGCCTATCTAAAACACCAGCGACACGAATACAGCGATCGGAAAAACAATCGCTTAGTGACGCTGGCGTTAGGGGGTGAAAGGGTTACCTGGGGGGTGATCAAGGGGTTAAACCTTTATTAGGGGGGGGGGTTAGGGGGCTACCCTGGACCTAAAGGGGCCTAATCCTAACTGCCCTGCAACTTTTTACAATCACAGATGACACTAAATGCAGTGATCAGTAAAATAAATGATCACTGCAATCAGTGACACTGTGATTGGGGGCTTTGGGGTGACCTGGGGGGTGATCTGGGGGTGACTGGGGGGTGATTTGTGTGCCTATGTGTACCTACGTGTCAGTGGACTGTTGGTGCACTAACCTGCTTCTTCTCTGCTCGGCGCCGGGAACGAAAAGACCGCGGCGAGGGAGATGACATCACTTCCTCCAGCCTTGTTTACATCACATGGCGGAGGAAGCATTTTCATTGGCCGGGAGCGATCGCGAGGGGGGGGCGGAATCGAGCGCCCCCCCCCTCATGCCTGATCGCTCCCGAACACTTAACGGCCGCTCACTGCAGTGAAGGGGGGTCCGGATGGACCCCCCAACTGCACAAAGGCGATCACGTAGATCTACGTGATTCTGCCTGTCCGTGCCATTCTGCCGACGTAAATCGGCGGTGGGCGGTCGTTAAGTGGTTAATGATGCATAAAGTGAAAAAAAAAAAGTCAAATATTCCTTTAAATATCGTACCTGGGGGGTGTCTAAAGTATGCCTGTGAAGTGCCACGTGTTTCCCGTGTTTAGAACTGTCCCTGCACAAAATGACACTTCTAAAGGAAAAAAAAGCCATTTAAAACTGCTTGCGGCTTTAATGTAATGTCTGGTCCCGGTAATATGGATGAAAATCTTTAAGAAAAATGGCATAGCTACCCCATGACCCCCCCCCCCCCCCACCCCAGCCCATTACCAGCCCCTTTGGGTCTTGTATGGATATTAAGGGGAACCCCGCACATAAAATAAAAAAGGCCCTATATACTCTGAACAGCCGTATACAGGCGGTGCATACAAGACAGGGACTGTAGGTTTGTTCTTATGTAGAATCTGTTTGTAATTTTGAACAGGTACATTGTTTAAGTGTAGCTCCAGCCCAAAAATCTATTTTTAAACTTTTTGGAAAACATAGGTAAGGGTTATCACCCCTGTAACATTTGTTTTGCTGTCTGTGCCCCTGTTCAGAACATTTCACCTCACTTTCCGTCCCAATGACAACTGTTTTTGAAATGTGGTGTTTTTCTTGAAACAAGGATTGGTGATAAAGCATCAGTACAGAGGAGACACCTTTCTCCCATATTAATTCTTACAGGAGAGAATTTTCCTTCCAAGGGGTAGATTTCCTCTCACTTCCTGTTGTCTTCTTGCGTTTGCAAGTAGGAGTCGTTTGTAAGTTGGATGTTTGAAAGTAGGGACCTGCCGTATATACTCTGCAGAAATAGGCCCCTTAGTTGTTGGTGTTGGCACAACACTGTAAGCACTCACAGTTACTCTTGGTTGGTGCTGGAACGCCCTGCTGTCAACTATTATATCAGGAATTTTAATTACATATAATTGTTGAACAGTGGTAGTAAAAATTGGGCCTTTGATGGTGGTGCTGGTGCCACAACACTGTAAGCCCTGACAGTTACTCTTGGTGGGTGCAGCAATGGGCCCTGCTGTGAATTATTAGATCAAGAATTGTAATTGCATGCCCCTGTTGAACAGGGGCTGAAAAATTGGGCCTTTCGTGGTGGTGGTGGTGGTGGTGGTGTTGCCACAACACTGTAAGCCCTCAGAGTTACTCTTGGTGGGTGCAGGAATGGGCCCTGCTGTGAATTATTAGATCAAGAATTGTAATTACATGCCCCTTTTGAACAGGGGCTGAAAAATTGGGCCTTTCGTGGTGGTGGTGGTGGTGGCGTTGCCACAACACTGTAAGCCCTCAGAGTTACTCTTGGTGGGTGCAGCAATGGGCCCTGTTGCAAAGTATTGCTTCAAAAATTGTAATGACACGCCCCTGTTAAACAGGGGCTGAAAAATTGGGCCTTAGGCACTGGTGGCACAACACTCCAACCCCTCACAGATACTGTACTTGGAGCACAGCAATGAGCCCTGTTGCAAAGTATTGCTTCAAAAATTGTAATGACACGCCCCTGTTAAACAGGGGCTGAAAAATTGGGCCTTAGGCACTGGTGCCACAACACTCCAACCCCTCACAGATACTGTACTTGGAGCACAGCAATGAGCCCTATGGCAAATTATTGCTTCAAAAATTGTAATTACACGCCCCTGTTAAACAGGGGCTGAAAAATTGGGCCTTAGCCACTGGTGGCGGCACCCATAAACAAAAATGATCTTCCAAGCTATCATCATCAATCGTATCATTGAGGACTCGGAGGAGGAGGATAGCCAGTCAACATAACATCACAGGCACTCAGCATCAGCATCAGTCTTGAAGGGATGTGACATGTTAAAATCAATTAGTCTGTTATATCAGCATCAGGTGTGTGGTAGCTGGTGGTGATCCAAGACTGGTTCATCTTGATGAAAGTCAGTCGATCAACCGAGTCGGTGGACAGGCGCACCCTGTGATCCGTGACAAATCCTCCAGCAGCACTGAATGTGCGTTCCGAAAGAACGCTGGATGCAGGACAGGCCAGTAGCTCAATTGCATACTGTGCAAGCTCTGGCCAGTGATCCATCCTCAAGACCCAGTAAGCCAGAGGATTTTCGGTGGGGAAGGTGTCCAAGTCTGACCTTGCCCCTAGATATTCCTGCACCATGTTTATCAGACGCTGGCGATGGTTGCTGGAACCGATCATACTTTGGGGCTGCGGACTAAAGAATTGTCTGAATGCATCGGTCAGACGGCCACCTTCCCCACCGCTCCTTCTTTGACTGGCCGAAGCCTCAGCAACTCGTTGTCCAGGACCAGGAGTTTGTAACCTCCCAGTCTCTGGGAACGCGTTGCACAGACCTTTCTGCAAGGCCTCCCGGAGTTGTCTCATCCTCTGCTCCCTCTGCGACGGTAACATAAGGTCCGCAACCTTACCCTTGTACCGTGGATCAAGGAGAGTGGCCAGCCAGTAATGGTCCCTCTCCTTGATCCGAAGAATACGAGGATCCTTCCGCAGACTTTGCAGGATCAGGGAGGCCATGCAGCGTAGGTTTGCTGAGGCATTCGGTCCGGAGTCCTCTGGGTCACTAAGGACGACATGATCCGCAGCCACCTCCTCCCAGCCACGTACAAGTCCACTGGTTTCTTGGGACTGTAAATCATCCCTAAAAGACTGCTGCTGATGATGCTGAGTGCCAGCCTCCACCTCCATGCTGACACAATCCTCCTCCTCCTCCTCCTCCTCTTCCTGTGCGATGGGTGGGACAGAAGGAACACTGTCTGGGTAAAGGGGGCCTTGAGAGGCAAGGAAGTCCTCCTCTTCCTGCCTCTGTTCTGCCTCAAGTGCCCTGTCCATTATTCCACGCAGCGTGTGCTCCAACAGGTGGACAAGAGGTACAGTGTCACTGATGCATGCACTGTCACTGCTCACCATCCTCGTGGCCTCCTCAAATGGTGCCAGGACAGTGCATGCATCCCTGATCATGCCCCACTGGCGTGGAGAAAAAAAACCAAGCTCCCCTGACCCTGTCCTGGTGCCGTAGTCGCACAGGTACTCATTGATGGCCCTCTGCTGCGTGTGCAGCCGCTGCAGCATGGCCAACGTTGAGTTCCACCTGGTGGGCATGTCACATATAAGGCGGTTCTTGGGCAGGTTCAACTCCTTTTGCAGCTCAGCCAGGCGAGCACTGGCATTATAAGATCTGCGGAAATGCACACAGACTTTCCTGGCCTGCCTCAGGACATCCTGTAAGCCCGGGTACCTGCCCAAGAACCGCTGCACCACCAGGTTAAGGACGTGAGCCACACAGGGCACATGGGTCAGTTGTCCCTGTCGGAGGGCGGAGAGGAGGTTGGTGCCATTGTCGCAAACCACCATTCCTGGCTTAAGCTGGCGTGGCGTCAACCACCTCTCGGCCTGGCCCTGCAGAGCAGACAGGACCTCTGCCCCAGTGTGGCTTCTGTCCCCCAAACACACCAGCGCAAGCACGGCATGGCATCTTTTTGCCTGCGTACTTGCGTAGCCCCTTGAACGGCTACGGAGCACCGCTGGTTCAGAGGACAAAGCACAGGAAGAGGCCATGGAGGAAGAAGAAGAGGAGGGGGTGGAGGAGAGAGGTGTGTCACAACCAGTAGTAGCATTTTGGAGGCGTGGCGGTGGAACAACCTCCAACACTACTGCACCTTGTCCTGCATCCTTCCCAGCTGCCAAAAGAGTGACCCAATGGGCCGTGAAAGAAAGGTAACGTCCCTGTCCATGCCTGCTGGACCATGAGTCAGCGGTAATATGCACCTTACCGCTGACCGCCCTGTCCAGCGAGGCCAAGACATTGCCTTCCACATGCCGGTAGAGAGCCGGAATAGCCTTCCGTGAGAAAAAGTGGCGTTTGGGAACCTGCCACTGAGGAACCGCACATTGCACAAACTCACGGAAGGGGGCAGAGTCTACCAACTGAAAAGGCAGCAGTTGAAGCGCTAGCAATTTAGCCAAGCTAGCATTCAACCGCTGGGCATGTGGATGGCTGGGAGTGAACTTCTTTCGACGGTCCAGCAGCTGGGGCAGGGAAATTTGCCTGCTAGAATCGGACGTCGGTGTACTGCTAGCAGAGTGGCCGCAAGTACTTGGCTGTGACACACCTAATTCTACACCTTCATTCCTCTCAGTGCATGTTTCAGAGAGGACTGAAGTTATAGTGGGGTTGGAGATCCCAGCTGATGCGGTGCAAGGAGAGGTCCGCTTTGTTCTTTGGTGTGGGTCTTTGAGGTAGGCTTGCCAACGAGCTGCATGGCAGGTCAACATATGTCTGGTCAGGCATGTGGTACCCAAGCGGCTGATGTTTTGGCCACGCGATATACGCTTGAGACATATGTTGCAAACAGCAGCTGTGCGATCTGATGCACTAGCCTCAAAAAAGGCCCACACCAAAGAACTTTTTGAATGACGGGCAGAGGCAGCGCCCTGCACAGGCGGAGCTCTGCGGTGTGATTCCGTCGGTGTACTGCCCTTACGCTGGCCACCAAAGGGCATCCTGCCTCGTTGGAGATGTGCCTCCTCCTCATCCTCCTCCTCCTCCTCTCTCCTATTAGGCACCCACGTGGAGTCAGTGACCTCATCATCCCCTCCCTCCTCATCACTGGAGCCAATCTGGCAGTATGCTGCAGCTGCTGGAACATGACTGCCAGATTGGTGTCCTTCTTGAGCATCCCCTCTGTCTGCTCTCACGCTACTGCCTTCCTGTAGCTGGGTTTCATCATCAGACCCTTCGAAACGCTGGGCATCCTCCTGGAGCATGTACCCAACACTGTGCTCAAACAGTTCGGGGGACTCCTCAGGAGGAGGACATGGTGGGTCTAGGGAAGGAGTGACTGATGATGAGTCTGACATTGATACCAGGGAAGAGGACGCTTTGGCAGCTGCTTTGCCAGTACCCTGAGCCTGGGTGAGAGAGGATGAGGAGGAGGAGGAGGGCTTGGTCATCCACTCTACCAAGTCTTCGGCATGATGTGGCTCAACATGTCCAGCTGCCGAAAAGAAGGACAAGCGTGTCCCATGGCCATGTGCTGATGACAATGCACCGCGTCCACGACCAGCACTGTTGCCCCCAGACACAGAGCCTGCTTGCCCTCTTTTATTGCCTCCTGACTGTCTGCCTCTCCTTGTTTGCCTTCCAGACATTCTAATAGATGGCCTGCAGGGAGATGGGAAAAAAGCAATAAGGGCTACCTTCAGATGTCCTTCTCTGTCCATTTACTTAAGGATTTCTAAATATGGTTGAGGATGATTGCTTTCGCACAGAATAGCACAACGACAATTTCCCTGACTGTCCAAAAAACAAGGATTTCAAAGATGGTTGATGAGGAATGCTTTAGCACAGTATAGCACAAGGAGAATTTCCCTCACTGTCCTTCCCTGTCCCTAGAAACAAGGATTAGCACAGTGAAAGAAACTGACACTCTCCCTACCTATAGTTTTCTGTCCCTAGAAAAAATGTTTTTTTAAAGATGGTTGATGATCAATGCTTTAGCACAGTATAGCACAAGGAGAATTTCCCTCACTGTCCTTCCCTGTCCCTAGAAACAAGGATTATCACAGTGAAAGAAACTGACACTCTCCCTACCTATAGTTTTCTGTCCCTAGAAAAAATGTTTTTTTAAAGATGGTTGATGATCAATGCTTTAGCACAGTATAGCACAAGGAGAATTTCCCTCACTGTCCTTCCCTGTCCCTAGAAACAAGGATTATCACAGTGAAAGAAACTGACACTCTCCCTACCTATAGTTTTCTGTCCCTAGAAAAAATGTTTTTTTAAAGATGGTTGATGATCAATGCTTTAGCACAGTATAGCACAAGGAGAATTTCCCTCACTGTCCTTCCCTGTCCCTAGAAACAAGGATTAGCACAGTGAAAGAAACTGACACTCTCCCTACCTATAGTTTTCTGTCCCTAGAAAAAATGTTTTTTTAAAGATGGTTGATGATCAATGCTTTAGCACAGTATAGCACAAGGAGAATTTCCCTCACTGTCCTTCCCTGTCCCTAGAAACAAGGATTATCACAGTGAAAGAAACTGACACTCTCCCTACCTATAGTTTTCTGTCCCCAGAAAAAATGTTTTTTTAAAGATGGTTGATGATCAATGCTTTAGCACAGTATAGCACAAGGAGAATTTCCCTCACTGTCCTTCCCTGTCCCTAGAAACAAGGATTATCACAGTGAAAGAAACTGACACTCTCCCTACCTATAGTTTTCTGTCCCTAGAAAATTTTTTTTTTAAAAGATGGTTGATGATCAATGCTTTAGCACAGTATGGCACAAGGAGAATTTCCCTCACTGTCCTTCCCTGTCCCTAGAAACAAGGATTAGCACAGTGAAAGAAACTGACACTCTCCCTACCTATAGTTTTCTGTCCCTAGAAAAAATGTTTTTTTAAAGATGGTTGATGATCAATGCTTTAGCACAGTATAGCACAAGGGGAATTTCCCTCACTGTCCTTCCCTGTCCCTAGAAACAAGGATTATCACAGTGAAAGAAACTGACACTCTCCCTACCTATAGTTTTCTGTCCCTAGAAAAAATGTTTTTTTAAAGATGGTTGATGATCAATGCTTTAGCACAGTATAGCACAAGGAGAATTTCCCTCACTGTCCTTCCCTGTCCCTAGAAACAAGGATTATCACAGTGAAAGAAACTGACACTCTCCCTACCTATAGTTTTCTGTCCCTAGAAAAAATGTTTTTTTAAAGATGGTTGATGATCAATGCTTTAGCACAGTATAGCACAAGGAGAATTTCCCTCACTGTCCTTCCCTGTCCCTAGAAACAAGGATTAGCACAGTGAAAGAAACTGACACTCTCCCTACCTATAGTTTTCTGTCCCTAGAAAAAATGTTTTTTTAAAGATGGTTGATGATCAATGCTTTAGCACAGTATAGCACAAGGAGAATTTCCCTCACTGTCCTTCCCTGTCCCTAGAAACAAGGATTATCACAGTGAAAGAAACTGACACTCTCCCTACCTATAGTTTTCTGTCCCTAGAAAAAATGTTTTTTTTAAAGATGGTTGATGATCAATGCTTTAGCACAGTATAGCACAAGGAGAATTTCCCTCACTGTCCTTCCCTGTCCCTAGAAACAAGGATTATCACAGTGAAAGAAACTGACACTCTCCCTACCTATAGTTTTCTGTCCCTAGAAAAAATGTTTTTTTAAAGATGGTTGATGATCAATGCTTTAGCACAGTATAGCACAAGGAGAATTTCCCTCACTGTCCTTCCCTGTCCCTAGAAACAAGGATTAGCACAGTGAAAGAAACTGACACTCTCCCTACCTATAGTTTTCTGTCCCTAGAAAAAATGTTTTTTTAAAGATGGTTGATGATCAATGCTTTAGCACAGTATAGCACAAGGAGAATTTCCCTCACTGTCCTTCCCTGTCCCTAGAAACAAGGATTAGCACAGTGAAAGAAACTGACACTCTCCCTACCTATAGTTTTCTGTCCCTAGAAAAAATGTTTTTTTAAAGATGGTTGATGATCAATGCTTTAGCACAGTATAGCACAAGGAGAATTTCCCTCACTGTCCTTCCCTGTCCCTAGAAACAAGGATTAGCACAGTGAAAGAAACTGACACTCTCCCTACCTATAGTTTTCTGTCCCTAGAAAAAATGTTTTTTTAAAGATGGTCGATGATCAATGCTTTAGCACAGTATAGCACAAGGAGAATTTCCCTCACTGTCCTTCCCTGTCCCTAGAAACAAGGATTATCACAGTGAAAGAAACTGACACTCTCCCTACCTATAGTTTTCTGTCCCTAGAAAAAATGTTTTTTTAAAGATGGTTGATGATCAATGCTTTAGCACAGTATAGCACAAGGAGAATTTCCCTCACTGTCCTTCCCTGTCCCTAGAAACAAGGATTATCACAGTGAAAGAAACTGACACTCTCCCTACCTATAGTTTTCTGTCCCTAGAAAAAATGTTTTTTTAAAGATGGTTGATGATCAATGCTTTAGCACAGTATAGCACAAGGAGAATTTCCCTCACTGTCCTTCCCTGTCCCTAGAAACAAGGATTATCACAGTGAAAGAAACTGACACTCTCCCTACCTATAGTTTTCTGTCCCTAGAAAAAATGTTTTTTTAAAGATGGTTGATGATCAATGCTTTAGCACAGTATAGCACAAGGAGAATTTCCCTCACTGTCCTTCCCTGTCCCTAGAAACAAGGATTATCACAGTGAAAGAAACTGACACTCTCCCTACCTATAGTTTTCTGTCCCTAGAAAAAATGTTTTTTTAAAGATGGTTGATGATCAATGCTTTAGCACAGTATAGCACAAGGAGAATTTCCCTCACTGTCCTTCCCTGTCCCTAGAAACAAGGATTATCACAGTGAAAGAAACTGACACTCTCCCTACCTATAGTTTTCTGTCCCTAGAAAAAATGTTTTTTTAAAGATGGTTGATGATCAATGCTTTAGCACAGTATAGCACAAGGAGAATTTCCCTCACTGTCCTTCCCTGTCCCTAGAAACAAGGATTAGCACAGTGAAAGAAACTGACACTCTCCCTACCTATAGTTTTCTGTCCCTAGAAAAAATGTTTTTTTAAAGATGGTTGATGATCAATGCTTTAGCACAGTATAGCACAAGGAGAATTTCCCTCACTGTCCTTCCCTGTCCCTAGAAACAAGGATTATCACAGTGAAAGAAACTGACACTCTCCCTACCTATAGTTTTCTGTCCCTAGAAAAAATGTTTTTTTAAAGATGGTTGATGATCAATGCTTTAGCACAGTATAGCACAAGGAGAATTTCCCTCACTGTCCTTCCCTGTCCCTAGAAACAAGGATTATCACAGTAAAACACACTGACACTCTCCCTACCTATAGTTTTCTGTCCCTAGAAAAAATGATTTTTTAAAGATGGTTGATGATCAATGCTTTAGCACACTATAGCACAAGGAGAATTTCCCTCACTGTCCTTCCCTGTCCCTAGAAACAAGGATTCGCACAGTAAAACACACTGACACTCTCCCTACCTATCCTTCTCTTTCTCTAAACTAAAGGAATCCAGGTTAAGCAAGAAAAAAAAATGTCACTGTCCCTGCCTATGCTTCTCTTTCCCTGCTCCGGAACACACTACACTAGGCCGCCGTGCTGGCGGCCTTTTATAGTGTGGGACGTGTACTAAACACCCTCAGCAATAATTGGCCACAGGCATCCTGCCTGTGGCCAATCATTGCTCTCCTCGCTGCCGGCGCTGTGATTGGCCAAGCATGCGGGGTCACAGTGCATGCTTGGCCAATCACAGCGCCTGGATGACACTGCGATGGCGTAGTGCATTGTGGGGCGTTCGCGTCACTCGAATTAGGCGCGAACGGCCCAAATCGTTCGATCTTCGTCGAACGATCGAACAGCCGATGTTCGAGTCGAACGTATGTTCGACTCGAACACCGAGCTCATCCCTACTCACAAACAAAGCTTAAATGAAAGCTTATCGGACAAATCAGCTGGAATTTCTTGGCACCTGTGTTAGATTTTTGTTTAAATGGTTCTAGGGTTAAAATGTTTTTTACTTTAATGCATTCCCTGTTTTAAGGTAAAAACGTCCCATAACCTATTCTGCAACACCCCCCCCCCCCCCGTCTTTAGAATAACTTTTAGTTTGACCCCACTTACTGTCCCAGCCTTTGTTTCTTTAGTCAGCACTGTATTATTATGCTTTTTTCTGCACTACTGTATATTTTTGCATATGTAGGTGTGTATTGCAGTGTGTAACATTTTCAAATATTTGCAAAGTTATGAACCAATGATTTCATATGTCTGGATAGCTCTCATATATGGCAATAAGGCTATTTTGGTTATCAATGGTCCATCTGTTTTCCCTGCTGAAGGAAACCTTGATGCCAGTGGAGCAGAATGCTTATGGCAGGGGTCATAAATAAAATATTTTTATCTCCTGGACAAGATTTCATGCATAGCACCCTGCATTGCTTTACGAGGGTTATATCTGCCAAGGGTGATTGTGCATTACAGGCCCTGCTGAAAACATTTGCATCAAAGCACTCTCATGTTGCTGTGTCCCGCTGGTTCTGACAATCATCTCCATACTGTAATCACAGAAGGATCAAAGGACAGAATGTAACCTAATGGTGACTTGGATCAAGGAACCTGCTTCCAGTATGGCGGCGTCATCAGTGAGCACCGACGAGTTGTATGAAAAATTCAGATTGAATTAAGGACCCTTTCGGGGATCGTGAGAACACCAAAGTGAAAGGTTGTTGAACTGGCATTGTCTTAGTATCAATGAAGCGTCAGTTGGGTCTTAGTATCAATGAAGTCTTGTTTAAAATAAATGTGCCAAGTTGCTGGCTTTGCAAATGACATTGCTCCTTTACTTTAGCAGGCACCATTAAATAGGAGGACAATCAACCACAATTTAAGCAACCCCTATCAACCTCCTGAGGAACCTCAGGGTTTAATGGAACCCTCGTTGAGAATGAATGCTTTAGCTCAGGGTTGTAAAACTCAATTTCATTGACCTTAAAGGGCCGATTGTGTATCTATTACTATATAAATGTATCTGCTCATGACCATGAATAAATAATTACCTCTGCATTCAATTATTACTGGTTGTAGTAATAACTTAAGACTTTAGCTGTGAAGGTCAGGTCCAGACCAGCACAGAGTCCACTCACACTCCAGTAGCAGAAGATGCAAGTCTGAAAATATGGTCTCACACCACAAGTATCATCCACAGAAAACTTTATTGGAGACTGTTCAGACAGATCATGATTTTGCCATGGTGTTCTATCTGAGAAGTCTCCAATAAAGTTTCTTGTGGATGATACCAGTGGTCCGAGACCTTCCGTTTCAACCACCATTGTATTATTCTCATAATAATTAAGCAGATGTCCAGAGCATCCCCCCCTTACATCAGATTTCAAGAGCCCCCACCAGCAGAAGTCAAGAGTCTTCAACCCACTCTTACATCATAGTGTACCCCCCATCTTGTTCTCTTATTAGGAAGAAGCTGGGGCAGAGCAGGGAAGCAGAAAGTGCAAGGTCTGGCAGAGGTCTATTATTTGCCTTTGTTTGTGAGTATCCATGATCTTTTAACTTATTTTAAATAAACAGCCATTGGTAAGGCACTAGGTCGGTGCGCCCTCTCTTTTCTTTTACGTTCTAGAGGTCCAGAGAAGGGCTGGAGTCAGCTGCTGGAGTCTGCTGAATGCTGGGTTCTCTTAAGTTTTTATTTCAAATCTCTGAGTGTTTTAATAATGATACATTGTTTTTAATGGGAAAAAAATGCATGTTCACTGACACAGCTTTATTCATTGGTCCAGCATAGGCAAAGAGCACAGGAAGTTATCACCTCACAAGAGAAGGGTCAACAGATATTACAAAATGCTTTTGACTGTACAATTAATAGATCAAAAGGAGCAAATAAGAGAAGTTCAAGAATTTGGGTTTACATACACTTTAACTCCTGTTTTGTGGAAGCTATGAGTTTAAACTGTTGAAAACGATTACCTAACAAAGACGCAACTGTCTTTACTAGTAAATAGACTAAGGTTTTATTATTTAGGATATGGCTCTGAAGGACGGTTATGAAAAGTCCACAACAGTATTCTTTTAGGTACAGCTGGTTCACTTATCCTAAATAGGATCTACATTAAAGTACATTACTGAGACTCGAGATGGTCACCAATGCCCTTCAAATGGAAAAGCAATTAAATATTAGAAGGGCCTAACCATAAAATGAATTCTATTTATATCCAATCATGTGGGCCTTTGCACTGTACAGTATAGTTGCTTGTAAATTTTTTCCAGAAGGTGTGAGACCATCTTTAAGAATCCTTGAAAGAGTGTTGCAATGATGTGTTATGTTTCCCTGGTTTTCCATTTAAGTGTTCCCAGAGATGTTTATTTGGGTTTCTTGCTGATCTTCAATGCATTTTTAGAAATACTATTCCGCTGTAAAAATTAATTCAAAGCTACAGGAGATGAGATACAGTATATCTGCAGAATAAATTCATACTTTTATTTTGAATAACACTAGTAAAGTGTGCCCATTCACTGAAAGGGCTGAATATGGAAGGGTGCATTGGTAGAGTGGCGCGAACACTGAAATGCATGTGGGTGAAGTGCCGGAGTGCAAGAGAGATGGTAAGATCAGGGGTCAGATATGGTGGTGAAAGCAAGTCAGAAGTGCAAAAGTGTATGCAGGTGGGGTGACAAAGAATGCAGAATGTCTGTCAGTGGTGTGATGGTAAGAGAAAAGGTGACTGTCATTGGTCTGATGGGCTGGCAGCAAATGCAAAGGTGTGTGTTGGCAACTGCAAAGTTAGCTTTGATGCAGTGACTGTGAGTGGGGCATAGCAGGTTGGTGCTGTGTTGGTGAGTGGGGCATTGCTCATCAGTGCAATGGCAGTGAGTGGAGTATTGACACCATATTTCCTTATTGCACATGCACAGTAATGTTTGTGTAGCGGGGTCCCCTTTAAGACTCTCGGGACTACCTTGCCCAGAATCCCTTTCGGCATGTTTCCACCCCAGAGACTCATGGGAGGGGTTATAAAAGGAGGAGGCGAGGCTGGGCTCGGCCTCTTTGGGACACGAGACTTCAGTGACTGATCCTCCTGTGCGGATGTGCTGGAGTGCAAGGCCTGAAGCCTGAGGCCTTGCGCAGCACCAAAGAGCCTTCCACCCCACTGCGAGCCTGGGTGGCATCTGACTTCGCTTGTCTACAACCTTGGATGGATCGGGGACCCGATCGCTGTAGACACTGTGTGTGTGAGGACACAGTTGGTGGAAGTTCCCGGACTGGGATCGCGTCCGGAGGGGTGAGAGGGAGTATGCTCAGACCATATACTGTTGTTGCTAATGTGCCTATAGACTGCCGGGGCTCACAAGTTTATTTCTGATTCTCTCACTGGAGATCCATATCAGAGCGGAACTTAGAGTTCATGAAGTAACGTGTCTAATTCATCGCAACCTTCCCATTGGATTACAAATGGTATTCTGTTAATGTGCACCACCTTTAAAGAATTGCCGGTGAAGAAACCATCATCCCCTATAGACTGAGTTTTAAATATCTGAGCCAGGCCTGGCCAGCTAGTTAGTTCATTTGGTTTCTGCGTCACAGGACGCCTAGTTAACGGTCGCCCACGCGGCACACCTTTACTGTTCATTTTAAATGCATAGTGTGTTATTGCTGCAGGGCTCTGCAATTTATTATCTGTGAACCGTTACCACTGTTAACTTTTCTTACCAAAAGCTTAAAGTAAATTTGATACCCTTTTCATTATTGTCTTGGTGTCTGGGTTTACTCATACAGTATAAGAAAATATATATTGCTGCCAATACTAACTGTGCCAGTAGGGGGTCGAGTACATTGCCGGGGGTTGGCGGAGCTGTTTTCAGGGCCCAAACTAAACTTGCGGCCTTCTTAGTTGAAGGTATCGCTACACGTGGGGGTTCTCGTCCGGGATCCTGATACAGCAATTAAACGCAAGAGGTGCCGTCATGGACCCCGCAAGGAATAAGAGCGTGGTGCGAAGTGGCTAAGACAGACCCAAGCCAGTCAGTGGTCATCAACCTACCAGGGGAGGAATGGTCAATTGAAACGATAGAGGAGTTAATGAAGTCAGTGATCCCAGATCACACACCGTGGGTGATGGGAATAAAGTCAGACCCAGACATCTTATACCAGTATGCACTAGTGGAATACTTGGACGGGATACCAGAGGCTTGTAAACGCAACTGTGTACAGACGCAAGATAATAGATCCTATAGGTTGGCGCACACAATTAAGAAGGAGCCATCACCGACGGGATCACCGCAGGCTGTGGCCCGTACCCCCACCAGAAAGAGGAGACAGGGCGACGCCTCCGGTGGCGCCTGCACCTGTCACTGCTATATCACCAGAACTGATAAATGCAATAGGGGATCTGCTGACCAAGTGTCAGAAGACGAGCACGGTCCATGTAGAGACTAGCTACCGGAGACTAAAGACATTCTCGGGGAAGCTCCCTGTCCCTGCAGGGGAAGAAGATTTTGACACCTGGGTGGAGCAGGCCTTGCAGGCAGTAGAGGCATGGGAGGTGCCTGAAGCGCAGAAGAGGCAACGAGTGATAGAAAGCCTTAAAGGCGCAGCAGCAGAAGCAGTAAAAAGTTTTCGGTTTGGAAATGCAGATTGCATGGCTCAAGACTGTCTAGCCATGCTACAGGAAGAGTTTGGTCAATTGGAAAAGGTGACAGAGATGGTCTATCAATTTGAACATACTTTCCAACAACCGAAGGAGAAACTTTCAGAATATGTTAGAAGACTGAATAGGTTGCTGTGCAAGATTGTGTTAAAGAAGGGAATGAAGCCCCAAGATACAGATGCGGCAAGAATGAAACAAGTTTTAAAGAGAGCATTACGCTCTGATCCAGTCTGGCTGCACCTGAAGACCTCGGGAGGAGGAACGCTACTGACCTATGCTGACTTGATAAAAATCATCAGAGATGAGGAGGCGCTACAACAGGACCAGCAAATGATTAAGGCAAATGTTGTACCTGCACAGGTGCTAGTCAATCCAGTGCTGACCCCTGAAAGAGACTCAGAGGTAGACACTCTAAAAGCTCAAATGTCCAAGGTGCTAGAGATGTTGACCTCTCTGATGGCAAAAGACACAGAGGGTCCCAAGAGAGAAGTACCAAGGAAGGAATTATTCCCAATTGCCTCAGCACCCGCATCTTTACAAGAATGGGGAGATATAGTCTGTTTTAACTGTGGAGGAATTGGCCATATTGCAGCTACATGTTCCAGTCCCAAGAAGAAGAAGCTAGACAACCGCAAGCCGGCGGGAAACTCCAGAGGGCCCCGGTGAAGGAGTCAACCGGGTGCCCATCACTTTCAGTGAGCTCCAAACTGAATGCAGAAGCCGTTGAATTTATCCCATATAGTCCTTCATTTGATTACTGGGAAGATGCCCGTGATGTTTACCCTGAACAGGACCCTAGAGACTGTATGTATTCCTCGGCTCCTGAAGCAGATGTTACAGAGCCTGCCGTGTTGCCTAAGCCTGTAACAGAAGAAGAGCCTGTGGCGCCAGAGCCAGAAACCCCAAGGGAACAAAGGGCCCGTAGAGTCATAAGGCCTCCCAGAAAGTTGACCTACCCACAAATGGGGAAGAGCTCAGAAGATTCTGTGATCACTGCTAGGAGGAGTGGAGAGAATCCGGACCCCTCCACTGTACATTTGGTAGAGGGCAACCCCCACTCACTCTCTGGCACAGTTAGGCAGGTCACTCAGGATAGTATGACCTGTGGCAAAGGGAATCCAACCCCTCGGTTTTGGTGGGAATTCCCTATGCCAACCTCTTATGCAATGTTGTCTGGGGTTGTACGCAGTGTATGCTGAGGTTTCTTTGGGGACCAAAGAATTTAAGTGGGGGGAGTGTGTAGCGGGGTCCCCTTTAAGACTCTCGGGACTACCTTGCCCAGAATCCCTTTCGGCATGTTTCCACCCCAGAGACTCATGGGAGGGGTTATAATAGGAGGAGGCGAGGCTGGGCTCGACCTCTTTGGGACACAAGACTTCAGTGACTGATCCTCCTGTGCGGATGTGCCAGAGTGCAAGGCCTGAAGCCTGAGGCCTTGCGCAGCACCAAAGAGCCTTCCACCCCACTGCGAGCCTGGGTGGCATCTGACTTCGCTTGTCTACAACCTTGGTTGGATCGGGGACCCGATCGCTGGAGACACTGTGTGTGTGAGGACACAGTCGTGGAAGTTCCCGGACTGGGATCGCGTCCGGAGGGGTGAGAGGGCGTATGCTCAGACCATATACTGTTGTTGCTAATGTGCCTATAGACTGCCAGGGCTCACAAGTTTATTTCTGATACTCTCACTGGAGAGCCATATCAGAGCGGAACTTAGAGTTCATGAAGTAACGTGTTTAATTCATTGCAACCTTCCCATTGGATTACAAATGGTATTCTGTTAATGTGCACCACCTTTAAAGAATTGCCGGTGAAGAAACCATCATCTCCTTTGGACTGAGTTTTAGATATCTGAGCCAGGCCTGGCCAGCTAGTTAGTTCATTTGGTTACTGCGTCACAGGACGCCTAGTTAACGGTCGCCCACGCGGCGCACCTTTACTGTTCATTTTAAATGCATAGTGTGTTATTGCTGCAGGGCTCTGCAATTTTATTATCTGTGAACCGTTACCACTGTTAACTTTTCTTACCAAAAGCTTAAAGTAAATTTGATACCCTTTTCATTATTGTCTTGGTGTCTGGGTTTACTCATACAGTATAAGAAAATATATATTGCTGCCAATACTAACTGTGCCAGTAGGGGGTCGAGTACATTGCCGGGGGATGGCGGAGCTGTTTTCAGGGCCCAAACTAAACTTGCAGCCTTCTTAGTTGAAGGTATCGCTACATTTGTAATGTCAGCAAATATAGTGGCAATGATCTACACATGGACAGAAGAGATGAGACTTTTAACTTTCTACTGTGTATGCACGGACCCTAATACATCCATTTGTGGTGACCCAAGTCATTTGTATTGGAATATATAATAAGGTAAAATAATATATAATGTGGATAACCCATTGGTCCTTAGAATACAATTCATTATATGCCCCTACCACCCCTTTATAATTTATTAACATTGTATTGAATATAGCTATGAGTAGGTACTATGTTTTAAAAAAAAATCTTATTAACCAGGTACTAGCCAATCTTATACAGTAAATGTATTTAATTTATTTTTGTGTGACCCATATGTTTTTTTAATTTTCTTTTATGCGTGGGGACCTCTTGTTTCTGTTTCTACCAGCCCATAGGGGGATATTACTGCCTGGATAATTATGTATCTGCCAAGTGTCACGTACCTTGTGGCAGAGCCTGATGTGTAAAGGAAGGCCTCTCTTACAGCCCCGGCTTGAGGACCTCGGATGTTGCGACAGTGGCCGTGGGAGCACCGCAAGGTAAGAGTGCCTGCAAGATGTGCCGTCACCCGCGGCAGTGGGTAACAGGTGCGTCGAAAGAGATGGGTCAGATCGCTGGAACAGCAGATGGCAGCAGAGACAGCAAACCCAGAGTTGGGCAGACCGGAGGCGGCAGGTGCTTGACAGGCAGCTGGCAGGTAGCAGATGTGGAAGTACTGGCAGCACTCAGCAGGTGAAGGATCAGCAGGGACCAGGTAGCATGCAGGGGACATGTGGATAACTGGATGCAAAGTAAGACGTGCCAGGTCAGCAACAGAAGGTCAGATACAGTCATGGACAGTAGGCAGAACATGGTTAGGCTACAAGCAGGAGTCAGTAACGTAGAATCAGGCAGATGAGCATCAGGCAGAGTAAAATCCAGATACAAGTCAAGGTCAGGGCAGGTAGCGTTCAAGCAAGGTCAGGGCCAGTCAGGTCAGTCACAGGAATCCAATACAGAAGCAGGTACATGAACTCGGGAAAAGCTGCAGATCAGACAGCAATTCACTAGTGCAGCTGCTGCACTTATAGGCCACTAGGCGGCCAGAATTAGCCAATGCACGCATTCCCGCGCATGCGCATTTGTGTGAGAATATGTGTGTGCCTGCACACAACAGTACAAGCATCCACAAGCCCACGCATTTGTGTAAGCCTAAAGCCTTGTACACACGGTCAGATTATTGGACAAATTTCTGTCAGTTTTTTGTTGGATGCTAGTCTCAAATAGTAAGTGGAGAGGGTACTCACCATCAGAAAATTCTCTGACGACGTAATGTGTTGAATTGTTTTGTATGTGTTCTTTCATTTCTGAGCATGCCTAGTCTTGCTCTTCAGATTATTTTTTTTGAACAGAAAATAGGACGTTGTGGTCAGATCAGAGAAACATTTTCAAGCCTGCACATCCAGTTTTTGTCTGACGACAATTTGTAATCGGCTGTCAAAAGCAGCATACTGACAATCAGAAAATCGGCAGATCGTTCATCGGACAAAGTTTATCATCAGATTTTCTGACCGAGTGTACGGGCCTTTAGAGGTTCACTTGCGCTGCGGCCAGCACGTCCCTGATACCAAGCTATTTTATAATATATATTTTTACTTTAGTGTTTGATAAGACCACTTTTGATCAGCTCTGCCCCTCACTGGACAATTAGATGCAGCTACTACTAGGAACACTGCACTGTTCTTTTAATTTTGTACTATTGTGTTTTTTTGAGTCATGCCCCATACACACGATCGTTTTTCATGCCGTTAAAAATGCCATTTTAAAAAATGGCCATTAAAAATGATCGTGTGTAGGCTCCAGAGCATTTTTAACGACGTGAAAAACGGCCATTAAAAATTCCGGACATGCTCTCTTTTTTCACGTCGTTTTTCATGTCGTTTTTTTTAACGACGTGAAAAACGATAGTGTGTATGCTTTCATGACGTGAAAAAAAACGCGCATGCTCAGAATCAAGTATGAGACGGGAGCGCTCGTTCTGGTAAAACTAGCGTTCGTAATGGAGATAGCACATTCATTACACAGTAACGGACTGAAAAGCGCGAATCGTCGCTCGACAAACTTTACTAACATGAAGGGTGGCGCCATTCGAACGGAACTTCCCCTTTATAGTGCCGTCGTACGTGTTGAACGTCACTGCGCTTTGCTTGATCGTTTTTTTTAATGATAGTGTGTACGCAAGGCAGGCTTGAGAGGAAACATGAAAAAAAGCGAGGAGAAAAACGTTGGTTTAAAAAATGACATTAAAAACGATCGTGTGTACGGGGCACTATTGCTGTTCAGAATTTGGCAAGCCCCCTTTGTAAAAGTACATCATATATTTAAGAATGTTTTATAGAACATTTACATTTGCTGTATTGGGATAGCTGGGGTAAAATATTGTATCTTGAAATTGAATGTACTGTATAATGAACAGCATGAAATACACATTTTATTTTTAATTTTTAAATGGAAAAATATTTTTTTTTATACAATTAATTTGTGACCTGTTACCTTTAAAGTCCTTTAGCTTTTTTGAATGGTTGTGGAGTTTCACATGTTTATGATGGGGTACACTTAATTAGGAATATGGTTGTCAAGTGCCTTCCCTTTGGTTGTTTTTACGAAAGGGGTGGACACACCAAATATTGATTTGATTTAGATTTTTTTTTTCTGTTTTTGCACCATGTAGGCTGCTAATTCATAAATAAAAGCTATTTATTTAAAGCACCAACTTTACAGAGTATTTTAATACATGCCTAAATGTTTTGCACAGCACTGTACATACCATATACACATACAGTAGATGTATTCATTCTCCAATATCATATTCTCCAACAACAAACTGCTAATTGTACTGTAATTAATGACTGCATAATCTGGATTAAGAGCCAGTTGGAATCAACCTCCCTTTGCTGGCCAAAGCTGACATATCACAGAAAATGGCCTCACTTCCTTTTGCTAGGATGGCCTGCAGTGAGGATACTTCTGATAGGGAGAAGAAGCATTCTTTCAAGCTTTAAATGAGACCAATTAAGGAAGCCAGGCTAGCGCTACAGAGGGATTTTTACAGTAGAATTTAATGGCTTCTTTCTTTGCAGGGACACAGACTCTGTAATCATTCCTGATACCCTGCAGCTAAAGAAACACAGTGAACTGAGCCTGTTTTTATTTTAACTATGTAGACAGATTGATAGCAGTATACAGTAATCATACTAAGTTGCCTTTAAAGGGTGCTATCATAAGTGTTTGTACCACTGTTATAAAAGATGAATGCATTACCACTTGAGGGAACATAGTATTTTTTCAGTGTGCACATCATATATATATATATATATATATATATATATATATATATGTGTAGCGGGGTCTCCTTTAAGGCCCCGGGACTACGTTACCCAGAACCCCGTTCGGCACCCAGAGTGCAATTGGCCACCGCAGAGACTCATGGGAGGGGCTATTTAAGAAGGAGGCGAGGCGGAGCTCGGCCTCTTTGGGACACCGCGCTGCAAGCAACAGTCTTCCTGTGCGGATCTGCTGCAGTGCAAGGCCTGAAGCCTGGGGCCTTGCGCAACTTCCGAAGAGCCTTCCACCCACTGGGGAGCCTGAGTGGTATCTGACTTGTCGAGTGAGGACATCAGTTGGATCGGGGACTTGATCGTGACGGAAGCTGTGTGCGGAGACACAGCAGGTGGAAGTCCCGGACTGGGATCGCGTCCGGAGTGGTGAGCGAGCACTTGCTCAATCCAATAGACTGTACCATGTTTAGGCCTATAGACTGCCTTGGCCCACCGATCGTTTGTTTGTTGTTCCACTGGAGACCAGTAGCGGGACAGACTTAAAGGGTCTCCAGTATAGTGTTCCTTGTGACTGCCTACTTTATGGATTACAAAGATACTGTCTCATTAAGTGCACCACCGAAAGTTTGCATGCAAAGAAATCCTTAATGAAAAGACTGAGATTTATTCTGCGTCAGGCCTGACCAGGGAGGGGAGATAGACTATTGTTTTAGTGCACCACAGGGCGCGTATACAATAATAGCTGCGCGTGGTGGATTACCGCGCTGCGCCATTATTGCGTGCTATACCTATTGCTGCAGGGCTCTGTAAGCAAATTGTATGTGTTATGTTCTGCCTATGCTTTTAAAAACTAAAGTAAAACCGTTATACTTGATCTCTGGCATCAGTGTGTTGTCTAATTGCAAAGAAGTTACCCTTGCAATACTGTTTGACTGTGATACAAGTATAATCCCTAGACTAGCTGTGCCAGAGTGGGTCGAGTAAGATTGCCGGGGGTTGGCGGTGCTGTATACAGGGCCCGAAACAAAAATCCAGCGGCTCTCTTAACTGGGGGCAGTGCTACACGTGGGAGCTCTCGAGCCCGGGATCCTGTTGCAGCAAGTAACGTGTCAAAAGCACCAGCATGGACCCACTAGAAGTAGGACAGTGGTGCAAAGCGGTCGGCACAGATCCAGCCGGGGTAGTAGTCATAGAACTCCCAGGGATCTGGCAAGAAGAAGCGGTGAAGCAGCTAGTGATGTCTTCTGTCCCCGCACCAAAAGGTATGGGTGGTGGATGTCAGGTCGAATTCTTCACTGACCCACGCACTAATAGAGTGGAAGAATGGAGTCCCAGAGCATTTCAAGAATCCAAGTGTAGAAGCAATAGATGATCAGACTTATAGCCTAATACACGCGCTGCCGCTCAAGCCAGGAGGACGGTTTCAGACACCGAAACTATCTCCATCACCCATCCCAAAAGCAGAAAAACGGGAGAAAAAGGAAAGTCCAGGATCGCCACCTGCCACCCTCAGCGCATAATTATGCGCAGTCCTGGGGGAAATTGTAGCCCAGTGTAAGAAGGATCCTACAGACTACCAAATGTCGGGATACAGAAAACTCAGAATATTCTTTGGAAGGAAACCTGTACCTTCGGGTGAAGAGGGGTTTGAGGAGTGGTTAGACGGTGCCACTCAGGTCTTAGAAGAATGGGAAGTCCCAGACCACAGAAAGAAGCAGAGAATTGCCGAGAGCTTGAAGGGGGCTGCTCTAGAGGCCATACGCAACCTCAAGATGAGTAAAACAGACTGTGATGCACAGCACTATCTGGACATTCAACAGAATGTGTTCGGTGGAACAGAGAAAATCACTGAGCTCACTAACCAGCTGGAGCACTGCTACCAAAAGACAGGAGAGAAACTATCAGAGTTTATGAAGCGTCTGGATAAGATCCTGCATAAGATGATCCTTAAGAAGGGGATTGACCCGCGGAAGGTGGATGAGGCCCGTGTTCAGCAGGCGATGAGAGGATCTCAGCCCCTGGACCCCATCGCACTGGCGCTACGCACCAGACAGGACTGGAAGAGCCTGGAGTACCCTGGCTTGATCCGAGTAGTCAGAGAGGAAGAAGCTATGCTGGAGGAGAAGAAGAAGAACCAACCAGTTGAGTCGGTAAATCCTCCTCCGGTGATGGTCAGGACGGCCATGACCCTGGAAAGAGACTCAGAGGTGGATACCTTGAAGTCGCAGATGTCCCAACTATTGGGGATGCTGACCTCCCTGATGGAAAAGAAGTCAAGGGAACCAGAGAGGGAAAATCTGAGGAAGGAGCTGTTTCCTAATACCTCAGCGCCCGCATCCCTGGAAGATTGGGGGGATGTGATTTGTTTCAATTGTGGAGGAGCTGGCCATCTCGCCAAAATGTGTGCCAGTCCAAAGAAAAAAAAGATGAATAACCGCAAGCCGCCGGAAAACTTCTGCGGGCCCCGGTGAAGGAGTCAACCGGGTGCCCATCATCTCCAGTGAGCTCCAAACTGAATGAGAAGCACGTGAAAAGAGTGGACAAGACCCCACAAGGTTCCTCGGAGGGAACGCACCCCAAAGAAAGAGAGTAATGTCCCTCAGCGGGTGGTTACACCCATCAAAAGGAGGGAGATCAATGCATACCAGGCCCAAGAGAGGCTTAAGTCCAAAGAGAAATGGAAGAAAGAAAGTCCAAAAGGAAAACGCAAAGATCCAAGGAAGGAGACTCCTTCGAAGCGATATCCAGAGAAGCTGGTAGGTCCCTCCCCGATAGTACCTGTTCAAGTGGAGGGAGTCTACACAAGAGCCATATTGGATACAGGGGCGCAAGTGACCCTTTGGTACCGGGACTTTTATGACAAGCATCTAAGTCACCTACCCATCCAGAAGATTGAAGAGTTGGAGATATGGGGGATTGGGACAGAGAGTTTCTCTTATGATGGCTATCTGCCTATAAAACTAACTTTCGACCCGTCCATAGCCGGGAAGGCTGAAGTGTTTGATACCTTAGCTGTGGTATGCCCCTGACCGCCTGGAGCTAACAAGAGTTCCTTAATAATAGGGACCAACATGGATCTGGTCCGAAGACTCTTGGCCCCTCTAACAAAAGGGAAAGACCCCACAGCCACTGGGATCCACCCAATGTTGAAGACGGCCTACCAACGACTGATCCTAGAACAGCAGGCCCCAGAAGAGGGGGTAGGGAAGGTCTGGAGGCTGTGAAGAAAAGGGATAGTGCTACATCCCGGAGAAGTGGCCTGTTTAAAAGCCACTGTGAAACTCAATTGGGAGCAGCCTGGGCCCTTTGTCATGTTGGAACCCGATCCAAGGGGAGAACATTCGGGCTTTGAAGTAGTTCCAGAAGTGGTCCCATTGGGGACCCTGAGGAAGGCCCACTGTAAGGAACCTGTGAGTGTCAGGAATACTACAGGTGGCCCCATGGAGATCCCAGCCAGGGTGCTGCTGGGCCAGGTGAGCCCTGCCACCCCAGTTGTTTTGTCGGATGTGGAGAAGACAGATGGAGAAAGCACTGTGTGGGAGAAACTTTCCATGGAGAACCCAAACCCACCCAGGGCTTGGAAAGAGAGAGCCAAGGCCCAGTTGACCAGGGGGGAAAAGATATTCTCCCAAGATGAGTTCCCTTCAGGGAAAGAGTCAGGCGAGTTCCGTTAGCAGACCTCGAGGACTTGAGGGAACAGCTCGCCGAGCTAAAACGAAACGGTGTGATTCGAGAATCTAGAAGCCCCTATGCCTCCCCGATAGTGGTGGTCAGAAAGAAGAATGGATCATTGAGGCTGTGCATAGACTACAGGACCCTCAACAGGAGAACCATACCCGACCAGTATACCACTCCGAGGATAGAGGATGCCCTACAGAGCTTGTCTGGAGCCAAGTGGTTCAGTGTTATGGACCTAAAGAGCGGGTACTATCAAATCTCGATGCATCCAGAAGACAAAGAGAAGACGGCTTTCATAACCCCAGTGGGGTTCTTTGAATTTGATCGGATGCCTCAAGGTCTGTCTGGAGCCCCAACTACCTTCCAACGTCTTATGGAGAAGACTGTAGGAGACATGAACCTCATCGAAGTCCTAGTATACTTGGATGACATCATTGTCTTCGGAAGAACCTTGGAAGAACATGAAGAGAGGCTGGAGAAAGTTTTGAAGAGACTGAGTGAGGAAGGGCTCAAGCTCCCACCTGAAAAATGCCAATTCTATCAGTCATCAGTCAACTATCTGGGGCACATAGTGTCTGAAGATGGGGTAGCCACAGATCCCGATAAATTGGAGGCAGTCACCTCCTGGCCAAGACCCACCACTGTGACAGAGCTCAGATCCTTCCTGGGGTTCTGTTCCTATTACAGGAGGTTCGTGGAGGGGTTTGCTCGGATAGCCAGGCCTCTGAATGAGCTGCTAAAGACGGAGGGGGAAGAAGATGACTCGGGCCCCAGGAAGCCAGGGAGTCAGTCAAGGACCAGTGGAATGAGAAGTGTGAAGATGCCTTCCAGATGTTGAAGAAAACCTTAACCACTGCCCCTGTCCTGGCCTACGCAGACCCTAAGAAGCCTTATGAACTTCATGTAGATGCCAGTCATGATGGTTTGGGAGGAGTGCTCTACCAGGAGCATGAAGAGCAACTGAGGCCCGTTGCGTATGTGAGCAGAAGTCTGACTCCCTCTGAAAAGAACTACCCCACCCATAAGTTGGAGTTCCTGGCCCTTAAATGGGCGGTAGTTGACAAACTCAGAGACTATCTGTATGGGGCAGAATTCACGGTGAAAACCGACAACAACCCTCTCACCTATCTTTTCACCACAGCAAAGTTGGATGCCACAGGACATAGATGGCTGGTGGCACTGTCTGCCTTCAATTTCAGCTTAAAGTACAGACCTGGGGCTGGAAACCGAGATGCAGACGCCTTGTCAAGAAGATCTCATGTCCCCACCTGCAGTACAGGAGACTGGACTCAAGTGGCACCCGATGGGGTGCGGGCCCTCTGTCAAGGGACTGAACTCCAAGCCAGTGGCGGCTCAAAAGCAGAAGAGATAGGGGTTACCATAGTCGGAGTCCCCAAGCAGTACTGTGGGGTAACCCAACTGGGGGAAGATAACTTGCCAAAATTGTCCAAAAAGGAGTTGAGATCTGACCAATTGGAAGACCCCATGGGGAGATTGGTCGTGGAGGCCCTGGAGAATCAGGATCCGAATAGACTCTTACATCACCCTTCGAAGGAAGCTTGCCTGTTGAGGAAGGAGTGGGACAGGTTGCAGGTGCATCAGGGAGTGGTCTACCGAAGGGGCCCCTCTGATGACCTGGAAGACAAATGGCAATTGTTCCTGCCCGAGAAACACAGAGAGACTGTCATGGTTGCTTTGCACGACAATCATGGCCACCTAGGGGCGGAAAGGCTCTTGTTAGGGACCGTTTCTATTGGCCCTGCATGAGGGCTGAAGTTGAAGAATACTGCCACTCATGTGCACGATGCATCCAGAGAAAGACTTTACCCCATCAAGCTGCCCCAATGGGCCATCTGCAAAGTCAAAGCCCACTTGATCTGGTATGCATTGATTTTCTCTGCCTCGAACCCGACCTGAGTGGACTA
This sequence comes from Rana muscosa, assembly GCA_029206835.1. Classification (NCBI taxonomy): domain Eukaryota; kingdom Metazoa; phylum Chordata; class Amphibia; order Anura; family Ranidae; genus Rana; species Rana muscosa. Next base: position 113,549,149 of record CM055123.1, read on the forward strand.
GGAAAATGTTCTGGTAGTAACCGACCATTTCACCCGGTATGCCCACGCCTTCCCAACCAAAGACCAGAAGGCTTCCACTGTGGCCAAAGTGCTTATGGAGAAATACTTTGTACACTATGGGCTACCACAACGGCTCCATTCAGATCAGTGAAGGGATTTTGAAAGTCGGTTGATCCGGAAGCTCCTGGATTCTTTGGGGATCAAGAAGACAAGAACTACCCCCTACCATCCACAAGGTGATGCTCAGCCGGAGAGGTTCAACCGAACCCTGCTCAACATGCTGGGGACCTTAAGCAGTGAAAAGAAGCAGCATTGGAGCAACCACATTGCGGCAGTTGTGCATGCATACAACAGCACCACCAGTGATGCGACAGGGTACTCACCCTACCGACTGATGTTCGGAAGAGAGGCAAGACTACCAGTAGATCTGGCCTTTGGCACTTCCATAGACCATTGTTCTGCCGCTTCCCACAAGGGATATGTTGACAGACTCAGACCATAATTTGAAATTAGCCTATGAACAGGTACAGGCGGCCTCAGAACAAAGGGGGGCCCGCAATAAGAGGAACTTCGACCTAAAGGTTCGGATCCAGGACCTGCAACCTGGAGACCGAGTTCTCCTACGAAACCTGGGAGTCCCTGGGAAGCACAAGCTTGCAGACAGATGGAGATCTGAACCCTATATCGTTTGTAAGAAGCTGCCGGGCCTACCTGTCTATAAGTTGAAGCCGGAAGGGAAGGTGGGCCCACTGAAGACCTGGCACCGAAACCACTTACTCCCACTTGCTGAAGCAGTTCGGATACCTCCTGCAAGGGACTCCCCAAGCCCAATTTCCATTCTGGATACTCCTAGACCAAACACTCGGTCCCAGACCCCTTAGATTGGGGATACAGAGACCTCGGAGATAAGTGAAGATGAGGGAGAAGAACTTGATTGGCTTTGGCCTTCTCAGGCCCCAGAAACTTCTGCTATTGATCTTCCACCTGAAGAAGACACCATAGACACCACACTGAATGCAGAAGCTACTGAGTTCATCCCGTCCAGTCCTTGGTCAGATTCTTGGGAGAGTGCCTGTGACTTACTCCCAGAAGAAGATCCAAGGGAATCTATGTACCTCCCTGCTCCGGAGTCCAGTGCTCTCAAACCAGAGGAAATTCCTAAGTTGGTTCCAGAAGAGGAACCTGTTATAACAGAAAGCCCAAGGGGACAGAGGAAGCGAAGGGCCATAAAGCCTCCCAGAAGATTACCTTACCCTCAGATGGGGAGGAGTGCGGAAGACACTGTGGTTACTGCCAGGAGGAGTGTGGAAGACCCTGATCCTCCCACTGTTCATTTAGTGGGGGGCAACCCCAACTCACTCTCTGGCACAGTTAGGCAGGACACTAATGATAGTGTGACCTGTGGGCAGGGAAGTTCACCGCCTCGATTTTGGTGGGAATTTCCTCTGCCAACATCATACGAAACTCTGATTGATGTTGTACGTTCTGTAATTTAATGTTATGTTATCTTTGGGGACCAAAGAGTTTAAGTGGGGGGAGTGTGTAGCGGGGTCTCCTTTAAGGCCCCGGGACTACGTTACCCAGAACCCCGTTCGGCACCCAGAGTGCAATTGGCCACCGCAGAGACTCATAGGAGGGGCTATTTAAGAAGGAGGCGGAGCTCGGCCTCTTTGGGACACCGCGCTGCAAGCAACAGTCTTCCTGTGCGGATCTGCTGCAGTGCAAGGCCTGAAGCCTGGGGCCTTGCGCAACTTCCGAAGAGCCTTCCACCCACTGGGGAGCCTGAGTGGTATCTGACTTGTCGAGTGAGGACATCAGTTGGATCGGGGACCCGATCGTGACGGAAGCTGTGTGCGGAGACACAGCAGGTGGAAGTCCCGGACTGGGATCGCGTCCGGAGTGGTGAGCGAGCACTTGCTCAATCCAATAGACTGTACCGTGTTTAGGCCTATAGACTGCCTTGGCCCACCGATCATTTGTTTGTTGTTCCACTGGAGACCAGTAGCGGGACAGACTTAAAGGGTCTCCAGTATAGTGTTCCTTGTGACTGCCTACTTTATGGATTACATAGATACTGTCTCATTAAGTGCACCACCGAAAGTTTGCATGCGAAGAAATCCTTAATGAAAAGACTGAGATTTATTCTGCGTCAGGCCTGACCAGGGAGGGGAGATAGACTATTGTTTTAGTGCGCCACAGGGCACGTATACAATAATAGCTGCACGTGGTGGATTACAGCGCTGCGCCATTATTGCGTGCTATACCTATTGCTGCAGGGCTCTGTAAGCAAATTGTATGTGTTATGTTCTGCCTATGCTTTTAAAAACTAAAGTAAAACCGTTATACTTGATCTCTCGCATCAGTGTGTTGTCTTATCGCAAAGAGGTTAACCTTGCAATACTGTTTGACTGTGATACAAGTATAATCCCTAGACTAGCTGTGCCAGAGTGGGTCGAGTAAGATTGCCGGGGTTGGCGGTGCTGTACATAGGGCCTGAAACCAAAATCCAGCGGCTCTCTTAACTGGGGGTAGCGCTACATATATATAAACTACAGTGCTTTCTTAACCACTTCCCGCCCAGTCAATAGAGAATTGACGTCCGGGAAGTGGTTGCAATATCGATACTGGACGTCATATGACGTCCTGCAGGATATTGCCTTGCGCGCGCCCGCGGGGGCGCGCAGCGCGGTGATCGGGGACGGCATGTGTCCCTCAGACACAGCGCTTCCCCGATCACGGTAAACAGCCAATTTCATTGGCTGTTTACCATGTGATCGGCTGTGTCAAAGTCACAGCCGATCACCTGTCAAAACAAACTCGGCGGCGCGCTCCGTGCGCGCCGCCACAGGCTTGCAGAGCGGGGATCGGGGAAGGCGAGTGTCCCTTGGACACAGCGCGTCCCCGATCAGAGTAAACAGCCAATGAATTGGCTGTTTACCACGTGACCGGCTGTGTCCAATCACAGCCGGTCACAAATGTAAACAAACTCCACAGGAGTTACTACCTGATCCCTGCTCTCTCCTCACACACCGATCTGTGAGGAGAGAGAAGAGATCAGTAAGTTAGCTCAGTGTAGTTTGTCTACATAAGTTTACAGTGCACAACACGCCCCCCCCCCCATAAAGAGGACCTGTCACACAGCCCAGCACATCAATCAGCCCAGCCAATCAGCCCATCTGTCAATCAGCCCATCTGCCAATCAGCCCATCTGTCAATCAGCCCATCTGTCAATCAATCAGCCCATCTGTCAATCAATCACCCCACCTGTCAATCAATCACCCATCTGTCAATCAATCAACCCATCTGTCAATCAATCAGCCCATCTGCCAATCAATCAGCCCATCTGTCAATCATCTGTCACAGGCCCACCTCCATCGGTACCGCCATTAGCACCGCCACACAGGCTACCAGTACCGCCATCGGTACCAGTACCACCACCAGTACCGCCACCAGGCCCAGCATCTATACTGCCACACAGGCCCGCTACCAGTATCACCACTAGTGCCGCCATCGGTACCACCACCAGTACCACCACCCGTACCACCGTCGGTAGTGCCACCACCACCTGTACCACCACCTGTACCGCCATCGGTACCATCACCACCCGTACCACCACCACCTGTACCGCCATCGGTACCACCACCACCTGTACCGCCATCGGTACCACCACCACCCATACCGCCATCGCTACCACCACCACCCGTACCGCCACCTGTACCGCCATCGGTACCCGCCGCCACCACCACCACCCGTACCGCCATCAGTACCACCACCACCTGTACCACCATTGGTACCACCACCACCCATACCGCCATCGGTACCACCACACAGGCCCACCACTAATACCTCCATCGGTACTACCACACAGACCGCCACCACTACCACCAGCAGTACCATTACACAGGCCCACCAATAAGCACTGCCATAATGTCCCAAAGGGTTTACACACCTGAGGAGGCATATGCCATTCTTGCCATGTCGGATGATGAGAGCAGCGGGGAGCTCCCATTATCCGATTCTGGTTCGTAATACGAGCCAGTGGAGGATAGTGGCTCAGAGTCCGAGTCCCCGGAGGAAACCGTCCCTCCCAAAAGAATGCGATCGGCACCAAGATCAGCACCAAGATCAGCACCAAGATCAGCACCAAGATCAGGAGAACTGCCCACCACCAGCAGCGCCATACCCCAGGAAGAGGAGCCCAGTACAAGCAATGGAAATGCACGCCCAACCCGAAGAATCCAGCCCCAATCCTACCTTCCCGATGCCCTGGCAAACCCCTTATGGTTGCCTGCCAACTCAGGATCCGCTATCATCCCCCCTTTCACCGCACAGCCAGGTGTGCAGCCCGACACTACAAATTTTTCTAAATTTGATTATTTTTGTTTATTTTTCCCACAAGATTTGCTGCAGAATATAGTGGATCAAACGAATCTGTATGCATCCCAATTTATTGCTGCCAACCCCGATTCTTCCTACGCCTGCATGTTCCAGTGGCGGCGTCTAACATTGGAGGAATTTAAATTATTTTTGGGCCTTATGTTCAATATGGGGCTTACAAAAAAGAACGAAGTCCATTCATATTGGTCCAAATGCCCCATCCAACACATGCCCATATATTCCGCTGTCATGTCCAGGAAAAGATACAACATGATTATGCGCTTTCTCCACTTCAATGACAATTCACAGTGCCCTCCCCGAGATCATCCCAACTACGACAAATTGTACAAGATACGCCCCCTAATCAATGCCTTTTCCCAGCGATTTGTAGAAGTTTTCATCCCAGACCAAAAAATTTGTGTGGACGAGTCCCTCGTACATTTCACCGGCCGACTGCAGTTCAAGCAGTACATACCAAGCAAGAGAGCCAGGTATGGGTTAAAATTAAATAAATTATGTGATCGAGCCACTGGATACGTCTGCAAATTCAGGATCTACGAAGGCAAAGACTCCCAGCTCCAGCCCCGTGATTGCCCCACATATATTGGAACCAGTGGGAAAATTGTCTGGGAGTTGGCATACCCCCTGTTCAGAAAAGGTTACCATTTATATGTTGATAATTATTATACCAGCCTGCCCCTTTTTTGCCACCTTTACAGTAAACAAACCCCGGCCTGCGGTACCTTAAAAAAAAAACGGAAGGGATTCCCACAAAATTTATTGACAAAAAAATTGCGACCTGGAGAATCGGCATCCATGAGGAACGAGGAGGTGTTGGCCATGAAGTGGAGGGACAAGAAAGATGTCCACATCCTCTCTACGATCCACAATGACACCATGGTGGAGATCCCAAGAAGACGCGGCTCCATTGTAAAGCCTGAATGTGTCCACGACTACAATTTGTACATGGGGGGGTGGATTTAAACGACCAGATGCTACAGCCCTACTTATCAACCAGACAGTCCCATTATTGGCACAAAAAAGTTGCGTTTCACCTGTTTCACATGGCCCTTTTTAATTCGTTTGTCTGCTACCAAAAAGCAACTCAAAATCCCCGACTCCACTACCTCCAATATATCGAAGATATCATCGATAGGATAGGATAGGACACCTCTGCCTGCTACCTGGACCTGTGCTTTGGCTGTGCTCTGGCTGTGCTGACAGTATCTCTGCCTGTGCGAACTATGGACAGTATTCCTGCCTGCTGCCTGGATGATTGCTTTTGCTGTCGCTGACCTCATCCCTGCCTGCTGCCTGGACCGATGCTCTCCTCTGTGGACCACTGCACTTCTAAAACCACAGGTAATCTTTTGTTATTTGGTATGTACCTGCTATGTGTTAGATATATGAAGGGCCTTCAAAAATGTGATCGGTAGTCAGAAAATGATATGTGCAATTAATGCTGCTAGAATGCCTGGAGGTGCTACTTGGATGTTGGGCCTCTGTATGTGGCCAGGCTGTGTAAAAGTCTCAAACATGTGGTATCGCCATACTCAGGAGGAGTAGCAGAATGCATTTTGGGGTGTAATTTTTGCTATGTACATATTATGTGTTAGAAATATCTTATAAATTGACAACTTTGTGTAAAAAAAATGCATTTTAATTTTTTCTCCACATTTTCCAAAACCTTCTGGAAAAAAATGAACCGTTCAAAAGACTCATAATGCCTCATAGATTATACGTTGGGGTGTGTGCTTTCAAAAATGGGGTCATTTTGTGGAAAATTCTATTGTCCTGGTGCTCCAGGGCCTTCAAAATTGTAATAGGTGGTTGAAAAAGGATATGTGCGATTTATGCTTGTAGAACGCCTGAAAGTGCTACTTCAATGTTGGGCCTCTGTATATGGCCAGGCTGTGTAAAAGTCTCACACATGTGGTATCGCTATACTCAGGAGGAGTAGCAGAATGCATTTTGGGGTGTCATTTTTGCTATGTATATGCTATGCGTTAGAAATATCTTATAAATGGACAACTTTGTGTAAAAAAAATGCATTTTCATTTTTTCTCCACATTTTCCAAAACCTTCTGGAAAAAAATGAACCGTTCAAAAGACTCATAATGCTTCATAGATTATACGTTGGGGTGTGTGCTTTCCAAAATGGGGTCATTTTGTGGAAAATTCCATTGTCCTGGTGCTCCAGGGCCTTCAAAATTGTAATAGGTGGTTGAGAAAGGATATGTGCGATTTATGCTTGTAGAACGCCTGAAAGTGCTACTTCAATGTTGGGCCTCTGTATATGGCCAGGCTGTGTAAAAGTCTCACACATGTGGTATCGCTATACTCAGGAGGAGTAGCAGAATGCATTTTGGGGTGTCATTTTTGCTATGTATATGCTATGCGTTAGAAATATCTTATAAATGGACAACTTTGTGTAAAAAAAATGCATTTTCATTTTTTCTCCACATTTTCCAAAACCTTCTGGAAAAAAATTAACCGTTCAAAAGACTCATAATGCTTCATAGATTATACGTTGGGGTGTGTGCTTTCCAAAATGGGGTCATTTTGTGGAAAATTCTGCTCCAGGGCCTTCAAAAGTGTAATAGGTGGTTGAGAAAGGATATGTGCGATTTATGCTTGTAGAACGCCTGAAAGTGCTACTTCAATGTTGGGCCTCTGTATATGGCCAGGCTGTATAAAAGTCTCACACATGTGGTATCGCTACACTCAGGAGGAGTAGCAGAATGTATTTTGGGGTGTAGTTGCAATTATGCATATGCTGTGTGAGAGAAAAAAACTGTTAATATGACCAGTTTGTGTAAAAAAAAAAAAAAAAAAAAAATTTCCCAAGAATTGTGGGAAAAAAATACAACTTCAAAAAACTCACCACGCCTCTTAGTAAATACCTTGGACTGTCTACTTTCCAAAAAGGGGTAATTTTGGGGTATTTGTACTTTCCTCGCTTGTTAGTGTCTCAAGAAATGAGATATCCCTTCAGTACATCAGGCGTGATCAGATGTGATAAATTTTCAGTGATTGCCACCATAGTTTGTAGACTCTATAACTTTCACAAAGACCAAATAATATACACTAATTTGGGTTCATTTTACCAAAGATATGTAGCAGTATACATTTTGGCACCAATTTATGAAGAAAAATTACTTATTTGCAAAATTTTACAATAGAAACTAAAAAAAAGTGTTTTTTTTTTTTTAAATTGCTGTTTTTTTGCTTATATCGCAAAAAATAAAAAACCCAGTGGCGATTAAATACCACCAAAAGAAAGCTCTATTTGTGAGAAGAAAATGATAAAAATTTTGTTTGGATACAGTGTAGCATGACTAAGTAATTGTCATTCAAAGTGTGAGAGTACTGAAAGCTGAAAATTGGTCTGGGCGGGAAGGTGCATAAGTGCATGGTATTGAAGTGGTTAAAGGACACCTAATAAAAGTTGTTCATGTATTTTGTAGTTTGTGTTTTGAACTGTTGTTTATATTCGTTTTTTTCTTCAATATCTATAAACATTCTTTGTTTTCAAATAAACTGTGAAATATGTTAAAAAAGGGCCCCCAGAGCAGTATGGGTTAGTTAACCAGATTTCACAGCACAGTAGCTGGCTTTCCAGTTTTCATTTTGTCTGATAGAAACCTCTGATGGGATCTGAAGGGATAGATCACTGTACAATCACTCATTTATTGTTCTGTATTGGGCTTCTTTCAGCACAGGCAAAAGGTAATTCTACTAGCAAAGTAAAAAGAAAACTAAAGCTTCACCTGCTGGTTGAATAGAAGTCTACATAATATTAATATTTCTCATTTCATATCTACTTCACTTAAAAAAAGAAATACTATGTTTTAAAATTGTTCTTTTTTAGTCCTGATCATAACAAAAGAAAATGTATACAAAACAGCTATGCTTTCCATAAAAAATGTTTGTGTCTTTCCCATTCTCATGCTAGCTATTAGACACTGGAGTGAACAAGAACTTTTTTTGCCTTCTCGGTTTGCAATCATTCCACTCTTAACAACCGTTGAGATAGGGCATCACCTAGACAGGGAATACTTCGCTTGGAATGAGCTGTCTGATGATGTTGTAAGAAGAAGCACAGCCATTCTGTAGCCATGTGTACAACCCAAAAGCAGAAAACAGATTTTGCATATGTAGCGCTCACCCCTACAAGGGCCTGCTGATTTTCCATAGGTTCCTTCCCCCACCAGTGCAGCCAAGCACACAACAGCATTCACTATTCTGGCTCAATAAACAATCTAGGGTTTACCTTTTTGAGATAGTTCAGAAATGTTGAGCAGTAATTAGAAGGCCCTCTTCTATTTGCAGCTGCTCCTTAGAACCATCCCTTTAATATTATCCCAGGAAATTGACAGCACTGGGAGAACATAGGCAATGTCCCAGACCAGACCAGGCAACCCTTAGTATTGGTGCAAAAGGGCTAACAGCAACAACAGTCAACCAGATTCTGCAATCAGATCTATACTCCTAAGGTTCCTGAATACTTGAATGCCTCCTTTAAGTATCAGACAGATGCTTCCTTAGTGAACCCTCCAGATTGTATCCTAGGTGAAATTCCGTTGTTTGGGTTCATGGTTTCTTAACAAGCACCCCTGCATCCCTTATGGTTCATCCATAAGGGATGCAGGGGTGCTGCCCCCCTAATCTCTATGCGCCCAGCCCCTAGTTTCCATGCAGGGCGCCGGACACAGAGTTCTATGGGTTTTTTTTTTGTGAAGCACACAACTAAAGCCAAAGGCTCTAATTGGCTTCAAAAAGGGTGGGCTTGGGTGCAGAGCATTGCGCCCTGAGCCCACCCACTTGTGACAATAGAAAATCAACATTCGCTATTGTCTTCCTGCTTCTCCTCCCGGCCAATCAAGACAGGAAGCTGGTCCTGAGACCGCATTGGGAGGAAAAGCCACCGATTTGGCCAGGAGGAGAAGCCAGGGAAGCCGCCTGGGACCTGGTTGGGGTAAGTGCGGGGCTGGCGGGTTTTGTGAGCGGGCTGGTGAGCGGGCTTGCCAAAAATGGACCACCAGCCACTACTGGCTAGGACTTCGATGAGCTCAGGTACATTTCAGCTGGACTGCCTAGGAAGACAGCAGCCCTCCATGCTGAAAAATTCTCCTGGAGAATAACAAGATTGTGCCAGATCCCAGACTATTTATGTGCTCTGCAACCTCCCCAGGGATTGGCTAAGACCCCATAAATGTACAGGCTACTCATTTGACCTCCTCCACTCCTATGTTCTGCAGCCTTCCAAAAGGCAGGAAGAAGCAATCAAGCATGCAGCATGTGAGACCTTGATCAGTTAAAAAAACTATCAGCAACTGCTCCACTAATGACCAAAGTGCCAAAATAACAAAATTTACCTAGCAGCTTAGTACCTAACTAGGAGGGTGCTACGCATATTCAAAATATATGCATATGTGAGGAAGCTACACATAAAATTTTGTCATGAATTGTTAAAATTAAAAGTTTATTTTCCATTTCAATATGTGGTGGCTGTAATTTTCTTTCTTACAATATGGCAACTTGGAGGAGATACTTTTATCCCTGAAATCTCATTTCCTGCTTGTGTTTGGCTCACTGCTTTTCTCAGATGTCTGTACTAAGATAGGGATCAAAGTTTAGGCATTTCCTGCAATAGGGATTTCATATTTGGTGAGATAGGACCATGTCACACTAGCAATCTAGCCGATGCCAATAACTCACCAGTGCCAAGATCATTATACAGAGCTAAACAGGGTAGATTAATACTTACCTGTTTCCATGTGTCACTTCCTCAATAATCTGGCCAGCCAAGGAAGCAGGTGGGTATTTTCTCTTTTTTTTTTTTTTTTTCAGCAACTGGTGAACTGATGCCAAAGACTTTCATGACATCTTCCCAGCACAGACATGCCCCACTCTGAGCATTTGTACACCAGCTCAGAGGTTGGTCCCAATTACTGCCAGTTATCCAATCAATTCCTAAATGCCAGTAGTGATGAGCCGAACACCCCCGGGTTCGGTTCGCACCAGAACCCGCGAACGGACCGAAAGTTCGAACGAACATTAGAACCCTATTAAATACAATGGATGCGAACGTTCGAATTCTAAAGTGCTAATTATAAAAACTATTATGCATGTTATTGTCCTAAAAAGGGTTTGGGAACCCGGGTTCTGCACCAGGGGACATGTATCAATGCAAAAATAAGTTTTAAAAACGGTCGTTTTCCGGGAGCAGTCATTTTAATGATGCATAAAGTGAAAAAAAAAAAGTCAAATATTCCTTTAAATATCGTACCTGGGGGGTGTCTAAAGTATGCCTGTGAAGTGCCACGTGTTTCCCGTGTTTAGAACTGTCCCTGCACAAAATGACACTTCTAAAGGAAAAAAAAGCCATTTAAAACTGCTTGCGGCTTTAATGTAATGTCTGGTCCCGGTAATATGGATGAAAATCTTTAAGAAAAATGGCATAGCTACCCCATGACCCCCCCCCTACCCCAGCCCATTACCAGCCCCTTTGGGTCTTGTATGGATATTAAGGGGAACCCCGCACATAAAATAAAAAAGGCCCTATATACTCTGAACAGCCGTATACAGGCGGTGCATACAAGACAGGGACTGTAGGTTTGTTCTTATGTAGAATCTGTTTGTAATTTTGAACAGGTACATTGTTGAAGTGTAGCTCCAGACCAAAAATCTATTTTTAAACTTTTTGGAAAACATAGGTAAGGGTTATCACCCCTGTAACATTTGTTTTGCTGTCTGTGCCCCTGTTCAGAACATTTCACCTCACTTTCCGTCCTAATGACAACTGTTTTTGAAATGTGGTGTTTTTCTTGAAACAAGGATTGCTGATAAAGCATCAGTACAGAGGAGACACCTTTCTCCCATATTTATTCTTACAGGAGAGAATTTTCCTTCCTAGTGGTAGATTTCCTCTCACTTCCTGTTGTCTTCTTGCGTTTGCAAGTAGGAGTCGTTTGTAAGTTGGATGTTTGAAAGTAGGGACCTGCCGTATATACTCTGCAGAAATAGGCCCCTTAGTTGTTGGTGTTGGCACAACACTGTAAGCACTCACAGTTACTCTTGGTTGGTGCTGGAACGCCCTGCTGTCAACTATTATATCAGGAATTTTAATTACATATAATTGTTGAACAGTGGTAGTAAAAATTGGGCCTTTGATGGTGGTGCTGGTGCCACAACACTGTAAGCCCTGACAGTTACTCTTGGTGGGTGCAGCAATGGGCCCTGCTGTGAATTATTAGATCAAGAATTGTAATTACATGCCCCTGTTGAACAGGGGCTGAAAAATTGGGCCTTAGGCACTGGTGGCACAACACTGCAACCCTTCACAGATACTGTACTTGGAGCACAGCAATGAGCCCTGTTGCAAAGTATTGCTTCAAAAATTGTAATGACACGCCCCTGTTAAACAGGGGCTGAAAAATTGGGCCTTAGGCACTGGTGGCACAACACTGCAACTCCTCACAGATACTGTACTTGGAGCACAGCAATGAGCCCTGTTGCAAAGTATTGCTTCAAAAATTGTAATTACACGCCCCTGTTAAACAGGGGCTGAAAAATTGGGCGTTAGGCACTGGTGGCGGCACCCATAAACAAAAATGATCTTCCAAGCTATCATCATCAATCGTATCATTGAGGACTCGGAGGAGGAGGATAGCCAGTCAACATAACAGCACAGGCACTCAGCATCAGCATCAGTCTTGAAGGGATGTGACATTTTAAAATCAATTAGTCTGTTATATCAGCATCAGGTGTGTGGTAGCTGGTGGTGATCCAAGACTGGTTCATCTTGATGAAAGTCAGTCGATCAACCGAGTCGGTGGACAGGCGCACCCTGTGATCCGTGACAAATCCTCCAGCAGCACTGAATGTGCGTTCCGAAAGAACGCTGGATGCAGGACAGGCCAGTAGCTCAATTGCATACTGTGCAAGCTCTGGCCAGTGATCCATCCTCAAGACCCAGTAAGCCAGAGGATTTTCGGTGGGGAAGGTGTCCAAGTCTGACCTTGCCCCTAGATATTCCTGCACCATGTTTATCAGACGCTGGCGATGGTTGCTGGAACCGATCATACTTTGGGGCTGCGGACTAAAGAATTGTCTGAACGCATCGGTCAGACGGCCACCTTCCCCACCGCTCCTTCTTTGACTGGCCGAAGCCTCAGCAACTCGTTGTCCAGGACCAGGAGTTTGCAACCTCCCAGTCTCTGGGAACGCGTTGCACAGACCTTTCTGCAAGGCCTCCCGGAGTTGTCTCATCCTCTGCTCCCTCTGCGACGGTAACATAAGGTCCGCAACCTTACCCTTGTACCGTGGATCAAGGAGAGTGGCCAGCCAGTAATGGTCCCTCTCCTTGATCCGAAGAATACGAGGATCCTTCCGCAGACTTTGCAGGATCAGGGAGGCCATGCAGCGTAGGTTTGCTGAGGCATTCGCTCCGGAGTCCTCTGGGTCACTAAGGACGACATGATCCGCAGCCACCTCCTCCCAGCCACGTACAAGTCCACTGGTTTCTTGGGACTGTAAATCATCCCTAAAAGACTGCTGCTGATGATGCTGAGTGCCAGCCTCCACCTCCATGCTGACACAATCCTCCTCCTCCTCCTCCTCCTCCTCCTCCTCCTCCTCCTCTTCCTGTGCGATGGGTGGGACAGAAGGAACACTGTCTGGGTAAAGGGGGCCTTGAGAGGCAAGGAAGTCCTCCTCTTCCTGCCTCTGTTCTGCCTCAAGTGCCCTGTCCATTATTCCACGCAGCGTGTGCTCCAACAGGTGGACAAGAGGTACAGTGTCACTGATGCATGCACTGTCACTGCTCACCATCCTCGTGGCCTCCTCAAATGGTGCCAGGACAGTGCATGCATCCCTGATCATGCCCCACTGGCGTGGAGAAAAAAAACCAAGCTCCCCTGACCCTGTCCTGGTGCCGTAGTCGCACAGGTACTCATTGATGGCCCTCTGCTGCGTGTGCAGCCGCTGCAGCATGGCCAACGTTGAGTTCCACCTGGTGGGCATGTCACATATAAGGCGGTTCTTGGGCAGGTTCAACTCCTTTTGCAGCTCAGCCAGGCGAGCACTGGCATTATAAGATCTGCGGAAATGCACACAGACTTTCCTGGCCTGCCTCAGGACATCCTGTAAGCCCGGGTACCTGCCCAAGAAGCGCTGCACCACCAGGTTAAGGACGTGAGCCACACAGGGCACATGGGTCAGTTGTCCCTGTCGGAGGGCGGAGAGGAGGTTGGTGCCATTGTCGCAAACCACCATTCCTGGCTTAAGCTGGCGTGGCGTCAACCACCTCTCGGCCTGGCCCTGCAGAGCAGACAGGACCTCTGCCCCAGTGTGGCTTCTGTCCCCCAAACACACCAGCGCAAGCACGGCATGGCATCTTTTTGCCTGCGTACTTGCGTAGCCCCGTGAACGGCTACGGAGCACCGCTGGTTCATAGGACAAACCACAGGAAGAGGCCATGGAGGAAGAAGAAGAGGAGGGGGTGGAGGAGAGAGGTGTGTCACAACCAGTAGTAGCATTTTGGAGGCGTGGCGGTGGGACAACCTCCAACACTACTGCACCTTGTCCTGAATCCTTCCCAGCTGCCAAAAGAGTGACCCAATGGGCCGTGAAAGAAAGGTAACGTCCCTGTCCATGCCTGCTGGACCATGAGTCAGCGGTAATATGCACCTTACCGCTGACCGCCCTGTCCAGCGAGGCCAAGACATTGCCTTCCACATGCCGGTAGAGAGCCGGAATAGCCTTCCGTGAGAAAAAGTGGCGTTTGGGAACCTGCCACTGAGGAACCGCACATTGCACAAACTCACGGAAGGGGGCCGAGTCTACCAACTGAAAAGGCAGCAGTTGAAGCGCTAGCAATTTAGCCAAGCTAGCATTCAACCGCTGGGCATGTGGATGGCTGGGAGTGAACTTCTTTCGACGGTCCAGCAGCTGGGGCAGGGAAATTTGCCTGCTAGAATCGGACGTCGGTGTACTGCTAGCAGAGTGGGCGCAAGTACTTGGCTGTGACACACCTAATTCTACACCTTCATTCCTCTCAGTGCATGTTTCAGAGAGGACTGAAGTTATAGTGGGGTTGGAGATCCCAGCTGATGCGGTGCAAGGAGAGGTCCGCTTGGTTCTTTGGTGTGGGTCTTTGAGGTAGGCTTGCCAACGAGCTGCATGGCAGGTCAACATATGTCTGGTCAGGCATGTGGTACCCAAGCGGCTGATGTTTTGGCCACGCGATATACGCTTGAGACATATGTTGCAAACAGCAGCTGTGCGATCTGATGCACTAGCCTCAAAAAAGGCCCACACCAAAGAACTTTTTGAATGACGGGCAGAGGCAGCGCCCTGCACAGGCGGAGCTCTGCGGTGTGATTCCGTCGGTGTACTGCCCTTACGCTGGCCACCAAAGGGCATCCTGCCTCGTTGGAGATGTGCCTCCTCCTCATCCTCCTCCTCCTCCTCTCTCCTATTAGGCACCCACGTGGAGTCATTGACCTCATCATCCCCTCCCTCCTCATCACTGGAGCCAATCTGGCAGTATGCTGCAGCTGCTGGAACATGACTGCCAGATTGGTGTCCTTCTTGAGCATCCCCTCTGTCTGCTCTCACGCTACTGCCTTCCTCTAGCTGGGTTTCATCATCAGACCCTTCGAAACGCTGGGCATCCTCCTGGAGCATGTACCCAACACTGTGCTGAAACAGTTCGGGGGACTCCTCAGGAGGAGGACATGGTGGGTCTAGGGAAGGAGTGACTGATGATTTGTCTGACATTGATACCAGGGAAGACGACGCTTTGGCAGCTGCTTTTCCAGTACCCTGAGCCTGGGTGAGAGAGGATGAGGAGGAGGAGGAGGGCTTGGTCATCCACTCTACCAAGTCTTCGGCATGATGTGGCTCAACATGTCCAGCTGCCGAAAAGAAGGACAAGCGTGTCCCATGGCCATGTGCTGATGACAATGCACCGCGTCCACGACCAGCACTGTTGCCCCCAGACACAGAGCCTGCTTGCCCTCTTTTATTGCCTCCTGACTGTCTGCCTCTCCTTGTTTGCCTTCCAGACATTCTAATAGATGGCCTGCAGGGAGATGGGAAAAAAGCAATAAGGGCTACCTTCAGGTGTCCTTCTCTGTCCCTTGAAACAAGGACTTTCACAGTGAAAGAAACTGACACTGTCCCTACCTAGAGTTTTCTGTCCCTAGAATAAATGTTTTTTTTAATCACAATATAGCACAAGGACAATTCACTCAATGTCTCTCCAGGTCCCTGGAAACAAGGACTTGCAGAGTGAAAGAAACTGACACTGTCCCTACCTAGAGTTTTCTGTCCCTAGAAAAAATGTTTTTTTTAAGCACAATATAGCACAAGGACAATTAACTCACTGTCCTTACAGGTCCCTGGAAACAAGGACTTGCAGAGTGAAAGAAAAAAAACACTCTCCCTACCTACAGTTTTCTGTCCCTAGAAAAAATGTTTTTTTTAATCACAATATAGCACAAGGAAAATTAACTCACTGTCCTTACAGGTCCCTGGAAACAAGGACTTGCAGAGTGAAAGAAAAAAAACACTCTCCCTACCTACAGTTTTCTGTCCCTAGAAAAAATGTTTTTTTTAATCACAATATAGCACAAGGAAAATTAACTCACTGTCCTTACAGGTCCCTGGAAACAAGGACTTGCAGAGTGAAAGAAACTGACACTGTCCCTACCTAGAGTTTTCTGTCCCTAGAATAAATGTTTTTTTTAAGCACAATATAGCACAAGGACAATTAACTCACTGTCCTTACAGGTCCCTGGAAACAAGGACTTGCAGAGTGAAAAAAAAAAAACACTCTCCCTACCTACAGTTTTCTGTCCCTAGAAAAAATGTTTTTTTTTAAGCACAATATAGCACAAGGACAATTAACTCACTGTCCTTACAGGTCCCTGGAAACAAGGACTTGCAGAGTGAAAGAAAAAAAACACTCTCCCTACCTAGAGTTTTCTGTCCCTAGAATAAATGTTTTTTTTAATCACAATATAGCACAAGGAAAATTAACTCACTGTCCTTACAGGTCCCTGGAAACAAGGACTTGCAGAGTGAAAGAAACTGACACTGTCCCTACCTAGAGTTTTCTGTCCCTAGAATAAATGTTTTTTTTAAGCACAATATAGCACAAGGACAATTAACTCACTGTCCTTACAGGTCCCTGGAAACAAGGACTTGCAGAGTGAAAGAAAAAAAACACTCTCCCTACCTACAGTTTTCTGTCCCTAGAAAAAATGTTTTTTTTAATCACAATATAGCACAAGGAAAATTAACTCACTGTCCTTACAGGTCCCTGGAAACAAGGACTTGCAGAGTGAAAGAAACTGACACTGTCCCTACCTAGAGTTTTCTGTCCCTAGAATAAATGTTTTTTTTAAGCACAATATAGCACAAGGACAATTAACTCACTGTCCTTACAGGTCCCTGGAAACAAGGACTTGCAGAGTGAAAGAAAAAAAACACTCTCCCTACCTACAGTTTTCTGTCCCTAGAAAAAATGTTTTTTTTAATCACAATATAGCACAAGGAAAATTAACTCACTGTCCTTACAGGTCCCTGGAAACAAGGACTTGCAGAGTGAAAGAAACTGACACTGTCCCTACCTAGAGTTTTCTGTCCCTAGAATAAATGTTTTTTTTAAGCACAATATAGCACAAGGACAATTAACTCACTGTCCTTACAGGTCCCTGGAAACAAGGACTTGCAGAGTGAAAGAAAAAAAACACTCTCCCTACCTACAGTTTTCTGTCCCTAGAAAAAATGTTTTTTTTAAGCACAATATAGCACAAGGAAAATTAACTCACTGTCCTTACAGGTCCCTGGAAACAAGGACTTGCAGAGTGAAAGAAACTGACACTGTCCCTACCTAGAGTTTTCTGTCCCTAGAATAAATGTTTTTTTTAAGCACAATATAGCACAAGGACAATTAACTCACTGTCCTTACAGGTCCCTGGAAACAAGGACTTGCAGAGTGAAAAAAAAAAACACTCTCCCTACCTACAGTTTTCTGTCCCTAGAAAAAATGTTTTTTTTAAGCACAATATAGCACAAGGACAATTAACTCACTGTCCTTACAGGTCCCTGGAAACAAGGACTTGCAGAGTGAAAGAAAAAAAACACTCTCCCTACCTAGAGTTTTCTGTCCCTAGAATAAATGTTTTTTTTAATCACAATATAGCACAAGGAAAATTAACTCACTGTCCTTACAGGTCCCTGGAAACAAGGACTTGCAGAGTGAAAGAAACTGACACTGTCCCTACCTAGAGTTTTCTGTCCCTAGAATAAATGTTTTTTTTAAGCACAATATAGCACAAGGACAATTAACTCACTGTCCTTACAGGTCCCTGGAAACAAGGACTTGCAGAGTGAAAGAAAAAAAACACTCTCCCTACCTACAGTTTTCTGTCCCTAGAAAAAATGTTTTTTTTAATCACAATATAGCACAAGGAAAATTAACTCACTGTCCTTACAGGTCCCTGGAAACAAGGACTTGCAGAGTGAAAGAAACTGACACTGTCCCTACCTAGAGTTTTCTGTCCCTAGAATAAATGTTTTTTTTAAGCACAATATAGCACAAGGACAATTAACTCACTGTCCTTACAGGTCCCTGGAAACAAGGACTTGCAGAGTGAAAGAAAAAAAACACTCTCCCTACCTACAGTTTTCTGTCCCTAGAAAAAATGTTTTTTTTAATCACAATATAGCACAAGGAAAATTAACTCACTGTCCTTACAGGTCCCTGGAAACAAGGACTTGCAGAGTGAAAGAAACTGACACTGTCCCTACCTAGAGTTTTCTGTCCCTAGAATAAATGTTTTTTTTAAGCACAATATAGCACAAGGACAATTAACTCACTGTCCTTACAGGTCCCTGGAAACAAGGACTTGCAGAGTGAAAGAAAAAAAAACACTCTCCCTACCTACAGTTTTCTGTCCCTAGAAAAAATGTTTTTTTTAATCACAATATAGCACAAGGAAAATTAACTCACTGTCCTTACAGGTCCCTGGAAACAAGGACTTGCAGAGTGAAAGAAACTGACACTGTCCCTACCTAGAGTTTTCTGTCCCTAGAATAAATGTTTTTTTTAAGCACAATATAGCACAAGGACAATTAACTCACTGTCCTTACAGGTCCCTGGAAACAAGGACTTGCAGAGTGAAAGAAAAAAAACACTCTCCCTACCTACAGTTTTCTGTCCCTAGAAAAAATGTTTTTTTTAAGCACAATATAGCACAAGTAAAATTAACTCACTGTCCTTACAGGTCCCTGGAAACAAGGACTTGCAGAGTGAAAGAAAAAAAACACTCTCCCTACCTACAGTTTTCTGTCCCTAGAAAAAATGTTTTTTTTAATCACAATATAGCACAAGGAAAATTAACTCACTGTCCTTACAGGTCCCTGGAAACAAGGACTTGCAGAGTGAAAGAAACTGACACTGTCCCTACCTAGAGTTTTCTGTCCCTAGAATAAATGTTTTTTTTAATCACAATATAGCACAAGGAAAATTAACTCACTGTCCTTACAGGTCCCTGGAAACAAGGACTTGCAGAGTGAAAGAAACTGACACTGTCCCTACCTAGAGTTTTCTGTCCCTAGAATAAATGTTTTTTTTAAGCACAATATAGCACAAGGACAATTAACTCACTGTCCTTACAGGTCCCTGGAAACAAGGACTTGCAGAGTGAAAGAAAAAAAACACTCTCCCTACCTACAGTTTTCTGTCCCTAGAAAAAATGTTTTTTTTAATCACAATATAGCACAAGGAAAATTAACTCACTGTCCTTACAGGTCCCTGGAAACAAGGACTTGCAGAGTGAAAGAAACTGACACTGTCCCTACCTAGAGTTTTCTGTCCCTAGAATAAATGTTTTTTTTAATCACAATATAGCACAAGGACAATTAACTCACTGTCCTTACAGGTCCCTGGAAACAAGGACTTGCAGAGTGAAAGAAACTGACACTGTCCCTACCTAGAGTTTTCTGTCCCTAGAATAAATGTTTTTTTTAAGCACAATATAGCACAAGGACAATTAACTCACTGTCCTTACAGGTCCCTGGAAACAAGGACTTGCAGAGTGAAAGAAACTGACACTGTCCCTACCTAGAGTTTTCTGTCCCTAGAATAAATGTTTTTTTTAAGCACACTATAGCAGAAGCACAAAACACACTGACACTCTCCCTACCTATCCTTCTCTTTCCCTAAACTAAAGGAATCCAGGTTAAGCAAGAAAGAAATAACAGTCACTGTCCCTGCCTATGCTACTCTATCCCTGCTCCGGAACACACTACACTAGGCCGCCGTGCTGGCGGCCTTTTATAGTGTGGGGCGTGTACTAAACACCCTCAGCAATAATTGGCCACAGGCATCCTGCCTGTGGCCAATCATTGCTCTCCTCGCTGCCGGCGCTGTGATTGGCCAAGCATGCGGGGTCACAGTGCATGCTTGGCCAATCACAGCGCCTGGATGACACTGCGATGGCGTAGTGCATTGTGGGCCGTTCGCGTCACTCGAATTTGGCGCGAACGGCCCAAATCGTTCGATCTTCGTCGAACGATCGAACAGCCAATGTTCGAGTCGAACGTATGTTCGACTCGAACACGAAGCTCATCCCTAAATGCCAGCAGTAAGAACTGCCTGAATTGGTTGTTGTGTCGGAACTGATACCAACAGAAGTAGGTTTAAAGGGATCGACCACCAGAAAAGTGTTATAAAAGGTTTATTGAGTTTCCCAGGTGGTTATAATAAAGGCTGAAACTAGGGATGAGCCGAACACCCCCCGTTTCGGGTCGCGGCAGAACATGCAAACGGACCGAAAGTGCTAATATGCAAGTTATTGTCATAAAAAGTGTTTGGGGACCCGAGTCCTGCCCCAGGGGACATGTATCAATGCAAAAAAAAGTTTTAAAAACTGCAGTTTTTCCCGTGTTTAGAACAGTCCCTGCACAAAATTACATTTCTAAAGGAATAAAAGTAATTTAAAACTGCTTGCGGCTGTAATGTAATGTCGGGTCCCGGCAATATAGATAAAAATGATTGAGAAAAACTGCATGGGTACCCCCCCAGCCCATTACCAGGCCCTTTGGGTCTTGTATGTGTAGCGCAAACACCCCCTTCTCCTTGTCTGCTTCGGCTCCTCTTAGGAGAAAGGGGCACACCGCACCACAAGCCTGTACCCTCCTGTGTTAAGAGGTTAGGCGGTGTTGTTTTTGGACCTTGTCTGCAGCCAGAGCATAAAGTCCTCCTGAGAATGATTCTCACCTCTACAGTGTGTAGATGCAAGTCCTTGACTTCCCCAGGAACGTAAATGTCCACACCAGCTGAAAATCCAACTCAATCTTTATTTTCCACTTGCACAACACATATTCTCTTGGATAGACGAAAGGCTGGAGCAAAGACACAGGACAGCTTTAAGGTGTGGAGGAGGTCCAGGCACAAACGTAGCTCAAACTCTTAGGACTGTTCAGATTCTCAAACAGTTTTGGCGCATGGTCTCTACCACAGACCATGAGGTTGGTCTCTGCCACAGACATGGTGGATAAGGTCACTGCCACTGACCTGGCGAACAGGGTCACTGCCACTGACCTGGTGAATATGGTCACTGCCACTGACCTGGTGAATATTGATTTCCTTCCTAGGACATAGCCCCTTTCAGGGAGAAGACATATCCCCAGAGAGTCAACAGACCCCTTCCTTCACCGTGTCCACAGCACCGGTCCTTCGGAACAGGTCCTCCCTTCTCTTAGGGTGCGGGTCCCCTTGCAAGGCGGTACCCTGGACTCCTCGATCCCTTGCGGACCCTAGCCGAAGGCTGCTGGGCTCCAGGTCGTTACTGCAACTCCTGGGCCTCCATGCCCAGGCGAACAGGAGCAGTGAGATAGTACCTCACCCCAGGCTAAAGGTGCCTGAGGTGGAACCGGAACAAGGCCTCCGGGCCAAGGGCACCCAGAGATGACGAACCACACACACACACACCCAGGCTGAAGGTGCCTTGGCGTGGATGGACGAAGACCCCTTCTCAGAAGATGTCTGCCCCTTTTATACCCTCTCCCGGCATGCACAGCAGGTTCCCCGCCCCACTGTACGGCTGCTGAGAGGGGACACAAAAGGCACAGCACTGCGCTCGCGGTTCAACCCTGGCCCAGAATGGCAGCGCCACCCACCGGCCACAGGGAACACATCACCAGCATTAACCCCTGAGAACAAAAATGGTCCATGAATCCTATCAATTTAATGTGTCTGAGCCTGGTTACCACTCAGACACTTCCCTTAAATTGAACACCCCGCTACATATGGATATTAAGGTTAACCCCGCACCCAAATAAAAAATAAAAAAAGGCGTGGGGCCCCCAGGCCCTACATACTCTGAACAGCAGTATACAGGCGGTCCCCGGGTTACAAACAAGATAGGGACTGTAGGTTTGTTCTTAAATTGAATCTGTTTGTAATTTGGAACAGGTACATTTTTTAAGTGTAGCTCCAGCCCAAAAATCTATTTTTAAGCTTTTTGGATAACATATGGAAGGGTTATCACCCCTGTAACATTTGTTTTGCTGTTTGTGCCCAATGACAATTGGATTTAATTTTTTTGGGGTTTTTAGGGAAACAAGGATTGGTGATAAAGCATCAGTAGAGACACCTTTTCCCCATATTAACTCTTACAGGAGAGAATTTCCCTTCCTAAGGGTAGATTTCCGCTCACTTCCTGTTGTCTCCCTCCGTTTGTAAGTAGGAGTTGTTTGTAAATCGGATGTTTAAAAGTAGGGGACCGCCTGTATATACTATACGGCCTGCCCTATATACTCTGCATAAAATTGGGCCTTAGGTGTTGGTGGTACCAGAATACTGTAAGTCCTCACAGTTACTCTTGGTGGGCACAGGAACGGGCCCTGCTGTGCAATATTGGATCAGAAATTGTAATTACACGCCCCTGTTAAACAGGGGCAGAAAAATTGGGTCTTAGGCAGTGGTGGTGGTGCCACAACACTGTAACCCCTCTCAGATTCTCTCGTTGAGCGCAGGAACGAGCCCTGCTGTGAAATATTAGAGCACATATTATAATTACATGCCCCTGTTAAACATGGGCAGAAAAATTGGGCCTTAGGCGGTGGTGGTGGCACAACACTGTAAAACCTCACAGATACTCTTGTTGAGCGCAGGAATGGGCCCTGCTGTAAAATATTAGATCAAAATTTTTAATTACGCGGCCCTGTTAAACAGAGGCAGAAAAATTGGGCTTAGGCGGTGGCACAATACTGTAAAGCCTACGAAACAAAAAAGTGTAGCGCTAAAAATGAGTAAGAACTGCCCACAATTAAGGAGCAGTGTATAACAGTGATATATAATTAGATAAACAATATAACATCTCTGCTAAACGAACTGAATAAATGAAATATTCAAAAAGTCCTCAGTAATGTGACATCTTAGCCAAACAAACTGAATAAAATAAAGTGTTCAAAGAGTCCAAAGAGTCCTTAGTGATGCAAATTAAATGCCACAATAGACACCAAAAATACTGAGTTCATAATAAAAACAAATAGAACATATATTGATGAAAGGTGAATGACAATCAAATTATGGTGCTCATAAGTAAACTTGACGTGAAGAGAGTGCACTCAAAGTGACCACCACCAATCGGTTGTAAGAAAGGCTTACCAGAAAGAGTGGACCCCAAAAACCTACGTTCAGAGGGTCAACCAAGCATAGGTAAGCCGCTGTGGACAGCAAATCTCCAACTGTGATTCAAATGGGGGACATCAAACTTCAATCCAGTCCAAAGGATAGAAAAAAATATCTCTCATATCCAGATGACAATGGGGCTTGTATGCAGTGCCCGATTAGAATCAGGTAGCGATGCCGAGTAGATTGCAGAATTTAGAAGGAAAGAAAAGGCACATAGTGTGATACTGTATAAAAAGGGGTATTTAATGTAGGTAGGTACACTTACATTTAGATGAATATAACAGCGCTTTGTCAAAATGATCAATGGCAACAGTAGGGTCTACCGACGCGTTTCGCATCCAAATGCATCATCTGGGGTGATCCCCCACTGTTGCCCTCCATGAATATATAGGTATTATGACCCCTAATTAGGAGGCCATCCCCTGGGCGTCCATGTGTTGAATAATCACTTCCTGGTTGAACCAAAATGGAGTCCAAGTGTGTGTTCCAAACCTCGATTTGGGTAACATTGTATGTATTAAAAAGTCTATAAAGGTCAGGGTGTACCAATATGGATGTTCCCCTTGAGTATCAAGCCTCCATCTGGATTGACCCAATGGATTGGGTAACCTATTTAGATCTTCCATAAAGCTAAGTGAGTTGGATGTTAGTAAACTCAACTCACGAATGTGTATGGTTAATCATACATTGTGACAATTAAACAGAATGAATCTATGTCTATCTATGCATATAATAGCCGTAATATAAGCCCGGCGAATAGATGAATCTGTTTGATTTTGAGTTTCAAGCCTCTTTCTGGTGGCCGGATGAGCGTCAAGCCTCACTCTGGTATCCTAGACATAGGAAGGATTCGGCTTGTGTATCAAGCCTCCTTCTCGCTAACGATCGCGCTCCGCGCCTCGTTCTGACATATAAGAGGTCACCTGACACAGCTTGTGTGTCAAGCCTCGATCTGGTATACGGGCGCGGTCCACGCCTCGATGGTCTCCTGGACATAGGGAAGGTTCGGCTTGTGTGTCAAGCCTCCTTCTGGTTGACGATCACGCTCCGCGCCTCGTTCTAATATATAAGAGGTCATCTGACACAGCTTGTGTGTCAAGCCTCGATCTAATATACAGGCGCGCGCCACGCCTCGATGTGACGTTCCGGCCGTCACTTAATAATAGAGTGAGCAGCGCCGAGCTCCTTATGTTTATGTGAAAACACATCTATAGAGGGGATAAGTTACATCATGATCGTGAATGGAGTCCTATGGTGATGTTCAAAATACTATAGGGATATTACCCCCAGCTAACCTAAACACATTTAGAATCATAATGGGACACACCATTAGGTCAAAATGTAAGTGATTAGTTAGTTATTTATATATTTTTATGAAGGGTTAATCTACAGGAGTGACCTAAAGACTGACAATAGTATGTCATTCCACCCGAATGAAAAATTTAAAACAACTTGTAAAATATGACACCAGTATACCTGATGTGATATAAACAAGATAGTAAGTATCAATTTTAATGCAAAATTAAAAAATTAAAAATATTAAATAAAAGAACCATGATAGTATCCGCTGAATAATGTTTGAGGTGTATGGGACTAATTCAAAGAATAAACTAAGAATCCCTATACTAAGCGGAACTATGTCAATTTATGGAAGTGGTTTACATGTAATGTGATTGTGTGGGTGAGAAAAACCCTCATGTGTTCTAGTAGATATAAACCACGCACATGGAATGCACTCCCACAGGGTTCACAATTACATCATATATACATTAGAATTGTATGAATGTCAGATTCACATACAATCTATACAAAGAATAACCATATAAATGAATACAGGATAAAATGGTAAAAAACATGTATATGTATTGCGCCAAAATAAAAGATGTATGTACAAAGGAGAGAACTTTAATGGGCCCACTGCTAACTAGGATTTATTGATGAATGAATTAATATCCCACTCAACGTTTAAACCAGAAGGCGTGTGCGACTGTAACTCATAAATCCAATAGGTCTCGAGTTGGGACACGCCTCTGGTTTTGGGACTGCCCCTCCAGGGGGGAACAAATTGGTCAATAACAAGGAATTGCGTGCCTGCAGGATTCCTGTTGTGGTACGCCCTATAATGCCTGGGTACCGTATGTTGTGTGTCGCCACCAAGAATAAGAGCTACGTGTTCACCAACGCGCACCGAAAAGGATCGTATTGTGCGGCCCACATATTGTTTACCACATGGGCAGGTTATGAGGTAAACCACATATTTGGTGGCACATGTGTAAAAACGCTTAATGGGATATGTTTTACCCGTGATAGTGGAACTGAATTCCAAGGTCTTACTCTTCCCTGAAGAATTACATTTACATACAGAACATTTTTTGCAAGGGTGATAGCCCACTAACTGATAGAAAAAGGAAGGTCGCACCGGAGGATTGATAATATTCGGTGCGATCTTGCTCTGAAGTGTGGGAACACCTCTAAATACCACTTTTGCTTGTTCCGGTAGAACACTGTGTAAAACTCGATCGTTTTTCGAAACTCCCCAATGTTTAGATATGATGGCTTTGACTTGCTTGTGTTGAGTGGAGAATGATGTAAGCATTGCCCATTTAAAGCTATCATCTTGTTCCCTTTTTGGTTTAACCTCAAGAAGGGAACCTCTGTCAACCTCCAAGGTCTTTTCAAGGTCCCGTTCCACGTCTATGGGGTTATAGCCCTTCTCAATAAATCTAAGTTTGAGAACATCTGCCTGTATTTTGAATGACTCCGTAGTAGTACAATTTCTACGGAGTCTCAAAAACTGGCTACGTGGGACTGCGTTTAACCAAGAGCGGTGGTGACAACTGTCAATGGGAATGAACCCATTACGATCATTTTTTTTTTTTAAAGTTTGAAATTGGAAACTTCGATCTATAATACTGATCTCCAAGTCCAAAAATTGTATCTTATCCTTATTGGCAATATATGTAAGGGAGATACCCCTATCATTATGATTGAGGGAACCCATAAAGGCTTCCAATGACATCATGTCGCCATCCCATAGGAGGAGGATGTCGTCTATATATCTTGCCCATAACACCACTGACGAGGTGTCATGGGTATAGACGACATCCTCCTCCCACTTGGCCATGAAAAGGTTGGCGACGCTGGGGGCGAATTTAGCCCCCATAGCTACGCCACGTGATTGTAGATAAAAATTGTCATTAAACCAAAAATAACTATGCTTGGTGGCAAATTCCAACAACTCCATAATGAACCTGCACTGGAATTGGGCTAGAGAAGGTTCCTTCTCCAAAAAATGTTGCACTGCCTCAAAACCTTTGTCATGGGGTATGCAGGTATATAATGAAGCAACATCTGCTGTTACCATGATGAGGTCGCTTTGTATATTGACACTTTCCAATTTCCTGATAGTGGCACCCGTGTCACCTAAATAAGATGGCACACGTCTGACCAGGGGCTGTAAATAATGGTCGATATATCGACCAACCCTGGAGGTGACCGAGTCGATGCCACTTACAATTGGTCGACCAGGTGGATGTATGGGGTCCTTGTGGACCTTAGGCAAAAAGTAAATAGTAGGGATCCTGGGAACAGTGGGGACTAAAAAAGCTCTCTCCTTCTTATTTAAAATGGCTCGATCAAAACCACTGTCAACCAACTTTTGAAGATCAGCTTTAAAGCAAGATGTTGGGTTAGTTGTTAACATCTGGTAAGTACCAGGCTCATTCAAAATCCTATGCATTTCTGTTTCATAGTCACATTTATCTAATATGACTATGCCGCCTCCTTTGTCCGCCGGACGAATTACCAAATCTCTGTCTTGACACAGGGACTTGAGTGCAATGCTGGACAATGGGGGGCGGCGGCATGGGCGGCTCACCTGCAACTCTGCTAGATCCTTAAGTACAAGATCTTTAAAAATACAAACAGCAGGTGCCACCGGAACTGGTGGGTTGAATAAAGATGGATTAGACAAACACGAATGAACCGTTCCAGATGTGGCCGCTCTACTTTCGCTAATAATGGGATTAGTGATAAGGTAACGTTGTATATTTACTTTACGAATATACTTTTGTATATCGATGAATGTATCAAACTTATTCAGTTTCTTAGGTGGGGCAAACTTGAGGTCTTTGTCCAATACAGATAATTCATCTTTCGTAAAGACCTTAGAGCTTAAATTAAAAACCCCTTGGCCTTTTACATGCGCCTTTTCTTTCCTTTTCTGGATTCTCCTCCCCCCTCTGATCCCTCTCCTGGGTCGGGGCCCCTTTTGCGAGGAGCTGGGTCCCTGTAAAAATCCCGACCTCTGCTAGAAGAGTCATACCCATAATTAGATGGATACTGGGAATTTCTAGTGTGGGTATGATAGCTATCATCCCGCACTTCCCCTAAAGGAGAGAATCTGTTATGAGTAGAAATGGGTGGAGGGCCATAGTGTGGGGAGCGATCACGATGATGCCTAGAGCGTTCACCATATCTAGCTGGTGATGGATCATAATAATGATTAGGGATGAGCTTCGTGTTCGAGTCGAACATACGTTCGACTCGAACATCGGCTGTTCGATCGTTCGACGAAGATCGAACGATTTGGGCCGTTCGCGCCAAATTCGAGTGACGCGAACGGCCCACAATGCACTACGCCATCGCAGTGTCATCCAGGCGCTGTGATTGGCCAAGCATGCACTGTGACCCCGCATGCTTGGCCAATCACAGCGCCGGCAGCGAGGAGAGCAATGATTGGCCACAGGCAGGATGCCTGTGGCCAATTATTGCTGAGGGTGTTTAGTACACGCCCCACACTATAAAAGGCCGCCAGCACGGCGGCCTAGTGTAGTGTGTTCCGGAGCAGGGATAGAGCAGCATAGGCAGGGACAGTGACTGTTATTTCTTTCTTGCTTAACCTGGATTCCTTTAGTTTAGGGAAAGAGAAGGATAGGTAGGGAGAGTGTCAGTGTGTTTTGTGCTTGTGCTATAGTGTGCTTAAAAAAAACATTTATTCTAGGGACAGAAAACTGTAGGTAGGGACAGTGTCAGTTTCTTTCACTCTGCAAGTCCTTGTTTCCAGGGACCTGGAAGGACAGTGAGTGAATTGTCCTTGTGCTATATTGTGCTTAAAAAAACATTTATTCTAGGGACAGAAAACTGTAGGTAGGGAGAGTGTCAGTTTCTTTCACTCTGCAAGTCCTTGTTTCCAGGGACCTGGAAGGACAGTGAGTGAATTGTCCTTGTGCTATATTGTGCTTAAAAAAAACATTTATTCTAGGGACAGAAAACTGTAGGTAGGGAGAGTGTCAGTTTATTTCACTCTGCAAGTCCTTGTTTCCAGGGACCTGGAAGGACAGTGACTGAATTGTCCTTGTGCTATATTGTGATTAAAAAAAACATTTATTCTAGGGACAGAAAACTGTAGGTAGGGAGAGTGTCAGTTTATTTCACTCTGCAAGTCCTTGTTTCCAGGGACCTGGAAGGACAGTGACTGAATTGTCCTTGTGCTATATTGTGATTAAAAAAAACATTTATTCTAGGGACAGAAAACTGTAGGTAGGGAGAGTGTCAGTTTATTTCACTCTGCAAGTCCTTGTTTCCAGGGACCTGGAAGGACAGTGACTGAATTGTCCTTGTGCTATATTGTGATTAAAAAAAACATTTATTCTAGGGACAGAAAACTGTAGGTAGGGAGAGTGTCAGTTTATTTCACTCTGCAAGTCCTTGTTTCCAGGGACCTGGAAGGACAGTGAGTGAATTGTCCTTGTGTTATATTGTGATTAAAAAAAACATTTTTTCTAGGGACAGAAAACTGTAGGTAGGGAGAGTGTTTTTTTTCTTTCACTCTGCAAGTCCTTGTTTCCAGGGACCTGTAAGGACAGTGAGTGAATTGTCCTTGTGCTATATTGTGCTTAAAAAAAACATTTATTCTAGGGACAGAAAACTGTAGGTAGGGAGAGTGTCAGTTTATTTCACTCTGCAAGTCCTTGTTTCCAGGGACCTGGAAGGACAGTGAGTGAATTGTCCTTGTGTTATATTGTGATTAAAAAAAACATTTTTTCTAGGGACAGAAAACTGTAGGTAGGGAGAGTGTTTTTTTTCTTTCACTCTGCAAGTCCTTGTTTCCAGGGACCTGTAAGGACAGTGAGTGAATTGTCCTTGTGCTATATTGTGCTTAAAAAAAACATTTATTCTAGGGACAGAAAACTGTAGGTAGGGAGAGTGTCAGTTTATTTCACTCTGCAAGTCCTTGTTTCCAGGGACCTGGAAGGACAGTGACTGAATTGTCCTTGTGCTATATTGTGATTAAAAAAAACATTTATTCTAGGGACAGAAAACTGTAGGTAGGGAGAGTGTCAGTTTATTTCACTCTGCAAGTCCTTGTTTCCAGGGACCTGGAAGGACAGTGACTGAATTGTCCTTGTGCTATATTGTGATTAAAAAAAACATTTATTCTAGGGACAGAAAACTGTAGGTAGGGAGAGTGTCAGTTTATTTCACTCTGCAAGTCCTTGTTTCCAGGGACCTGGAAGGACAGTGACTGAATTGTCCTTGTGCTATATTGTGATTAAAAAAAACATTTATTCTAGCGACAGAAAACTGTAGGTAGGGAGAGTGTCAGTTTATTTCACTCTGCAAGTCCTTGTTTCCAGGGACCTGGAAGGACAGTGACTGAATTGTCCTTGTGCTATATTGTGATTAAAAAAAACATTTATTCTAGGGACAGAAAACTGTAGGTAGGGAGAGTGTCAGTTTATTTCACTCTGCAAGTCCTTGTTTCCAGGGACCTGGAAGGACAGTGACTGAATTGTCCTTGTGCTATATTGTGATTAAAAAAAACATTTATTCTAGGGACAGAAAACTGTAGGTAGGGAGAGTGTCAGTTTATTTCACTCTGCAAGTCCTTGTTTCCAGGGACCTGGAAGGACAGTGACTGAATTGTCCTTGTGCTATATTGTGATTAAAAAAAACATTTATTCTAGGGACAGAAAACTGTAGGTAGGGAGAGTGTCAGTTTATTTCACTCTGCAAGTCCTTGTTTCCAGGGACCTGGAAGGACAGTGACTGAATTGTCCTTGTGCTATATTGTGATTAAAAAAAACATTTATTCTAGGGACAGAAAACTGTAGGTAGGGAGAGTGTCAGTTTATTTCACTCTGCAAGTCCTTGTTTCCAGGGACCTGGAAGGACAGTGACTGAATTGTCCTTGTGCTATATTGTGATTAAAAAAAACATTTATTCTAGGGACAGAAAACTGTAGGTAGGGAGAGTGTCAGTTTATTTCACTCTGCAAGTCCTTGTTTCCAGGGACCTGGAAGGACAGTGAGTGAATTGTCCTTGTGTTATATTGTGATTAAAAAAAACATTTTTTCTAGGGACAGAAAACTGTAGGTAGGGAGAGTGTTTTTTTTCTTTCACTCTGCAAGTCCTTGTTTCCAGGGACCTGTAAGGACAGTGAGTGAATTGTCCTTGTGCTATATTGTGCTTAAAAAAAACATTTATTCTAGGGACAGAAAACTGTAGGTAGGGAGAGTGTCAGTTTATTTCACTCTGCAAGTCCTTGTTTCCAGGGACCTGGAAGGACAGTGAGTGAATTGTCCTTGTGTTATATTGTGATTAAAAAAAACATTTTTTCTAGGGACAGAAAACTGTAGGTAGGGAGAGTGTTTTTTTTCTTTCACTCTGCAAGTCCTTGTTTCCAGGGACCTGTAAGGACAGTGAGTGAATTGTCCTTGTGCTATATTGTGCTTAAAAAAAACATTTATTCTAGGGACAGAAAACTGTAGGTAGGGAGAGTGTCAGTTTATTTCACTCTGCAAGTCCTTGTTTCCAGGGACCTGGAAGGACAGTGACTGAATTGTCCTTGTGCTATATTGTGATTAAAAAAAACATTTATTCTAGGGACAGAAAACTGTAGGTAGGGAGAGTGTCAGTTTATTTCACTCTGCAAGTCCTTGTTTCCAGGGACCTGGAAGGACAGTGACTGAATTGTCCTTGTGCTATATTGTGATTAAAAAAAACATTTATTCTAGGGACAGAAAACTGTAGGTAGGGAGAGTGTCAGTTTATTTCACTCTGCAAGTCCTTGTTTCCAGGGACCTGGAAGGACAGTGACTGAATTGTCCTTGTGCTATATTGTGATTAAAAAAACATTTATTCTAGGGACAGAAAACTGTAGGTAGGGAGAGTGTCAGTTTATTTCACTCTGCAAGTCCTTGTTTCCAGGGACCTGGAAGGACAGTGACTGAATTGTCCTTGTGCTATATTGTGATTAAAAAAAACATTTATTCTAGGGACAGAAAACTGTAGGTAGGGAGAGTGTCAGTTTATTTCACTCTGCAAGTCCTTGTTTCCAGGGACCTGGAAGGACAGTGACTGAATTGTCCTTGTGCTATATTGTGATTAAAAAAAACATTTATTCTAGGGACAGAAAACTGTAGGTAGGGAGAGTGTCAGTTTATTTCACTCTGCAAGTCCTTGTTTCCAGGGACCTGGAAGGACAGTGACTGAATTGTCCTTGTGCTATATTGTGATTAAAAAAAACATTTATTCTAGCGACAGAAAACTGTAGGTAGGGAGAGTGTCAGTTTATTTCACTCTGCAAGTCCTTGTTTCCAGGGACCTGGAAGGACAGTGACTGAATTGTCCTTGTGCTATATTGTGATTAAAAAAAACATTTATTCTAGGGACAGAAAACTGTAGGTAGGGAGAGTGTCAGTTTATTTCACTCTGCAAGTCCTTGTTTCCAGGGACCTGGAAGGACAGTGACTGAATTGTCCTTGTGCTATATTGTGATTAAAAAAAACATTTATTCTAGGGACAGAAAACTGTAGGTAGGGAGAGTGTCAGTTTATTTCACTCTGCAAGTCCTTGTTTCCAGGGACCTGGAAGGACAGTGACTGAATTGTCCTTGTGCTATATTGTGATTAAAAAAAACATTTATTCTAGGGACAGAAAACTGTAGGTAGGGAGAGTGTCAGTTTATTTCACTCTGCAAGTCCTTGTTTCCAGGGACCTGGAAGGACAGTGACTGAATTGTCCTTGTGCTATATTGTGATTAAAAAAAACATTTATTCTAGGGACAGAAAACTGTAGGTAGGGAGAGTGTCAGTTTATTTCACTCTGCAAGTCCTTGTTTCCAGGGACCTGGAAGGACAGTGACTGAATTGTCCTTGTGCTATATTGTGATTAAAAAAAACATTTATTCTAGGGACAGAAAACTGTAGGTAGGGAGAGTGTCAGTTTATTTCACTCTGCAAGTCCTTGTTTCCAGGGACCTGGAAGGACAGTGAGTGAATTGTCCTTGTGTTATATTGTGATTAAAAAAAACATTTTTTCTAGGGACAGAAAACTGTAGGTAGGGAGAGTGTTTTTTTTCTTTCACTCTGCAAGTCCTTGTTTCCAGGGACCTGTAAGGACAGTGAGTGAATTGTCCTTGTGCTATATTGTGCTTAAAAAAAACATTTATTCTAGGGACAGAAAACTGTAGGTAGGGAGAGTGTCAGTTTATTTCACTCTGCAAGTCCTTGTTTCCAGGGACCTGGAAGGACAGTGAGTGAATTGTCCTTGTGTTATATTGTGATTAAAAAAAACATTTTTTCTAGGGACAGAAAACTGTAGGTAGGGAGAGTGTTTTTTTTCTTTCACTCTGCAAGTCCTTGTTTCCAGGGACCTGTAAGGACAGTGAGTGAATTGTCCTTGTGCTATATTGTGCTTAAAAAAAACATTTATTCTAGGGACAGAAAACTGTAGGTAGGGAGAGTGTCAGTTTATTTCACTCTGCAAGTCCTTGTTTCCAGGGACCTGGAAGGACAGTGACTGAATTGTCCTTGTGCTATATTGTGATTAAAAAAAACATTTATTCTAGGGACAGAAAACTGTAGGTAGGGAGAGTGTCAGTTTATTTCACTCTGCAAGTCCTTGTTTCCAGGGACCTGGAAGGACAGTGACTGAATTGTCCTTGTGCTATATTGTGATTAAAAAAAACATTTATTCTAGGGACAGAAAACTGTAGGTAGGGAGAGTGTCAGTTTATTTCACTCTGCAAGTCCTTGTTTCCAGGGACCTGGAAGGACAGTGACTGAATTGTCCTTGTGCTATATTGTGATTAAAAAAACATTTATTCTAGGGACAGAAAACTGTAGGTAGGGAGAGTGTCAGTTTATTTCACTCTGCAAGTCCTTGTTTCCAGGGACCTGGAAGGACAGTGACTGAATTGTCCTTGTGCTATATTGTGATTAAAAAAACATTTATTCTAGGGACAGAAAACTGTAGGTAGGGAGAGTGTCAGTTTATTTCACTCTGCAAGTCCTTGTTTCCAGGGACCTGGAAGGACAGTGACTGAATTGTCCTTGTGCTATATTGTGATTAAAAAAAACATTTATTCTAGGGACAGAAAACTGTAGGTAGGGAGAGTGTCAGTTTATTTCACTCTGCAAGTCCTTGTTTCCAGGGACCTGGAAGGACAGTGACTGAATTGTCCTTGTGCTATATTGTGATTAAAAAAAACATTTATTCTAGGGACAGAAAACTGTAGGTAGGGAGAGTGTCAGTTTATTTCACTCTGCAAGTCCTTGTTTCCAGGGACCTGGAAGGACAGTGACTGAATTGTCCTTGTGCTATATTGTGATTAAAAAAAACATTTATTCTAGGGACAGAAAACTGTAGGTAGGGAGAGTGTCAGTTTATTTCACTCTGCAAGTCCTTGTTTCCAGGGACCTGGAAGGACAGTGACTGAATTGTCCTTGTGCTATATTGTGATTAAAAAAAACATTTATTCTAGGGACAGAAAACTGTAGGTAGGGAGAGTGTCAGTTTATTTCACTCTGCAAGTCCTTGTTTCCAGGGACCTGGAAGGACAGTGACTGAATTGTCCTTGTGCTATATTGTGATTAAAAAAAACATTTATTCTAGGGACAGAAAACTGTAGGTAGGGAGAGTGTCAGTTTATTTCACTCTGCAAGTCCTTGTTTCCAGGGACCTGGAAGGACAGTGACTGAATTGTCCTTGTGCTATATTGTGATTAAAAAAAACATTTATTCTAGGGACAGAAAACTGTAGGTAGGGAGAGTGTCAGTTTATTTCACTCTGCAAGTCCTTGTTTCCAGGGACCTGGAAGGACAGTGACTGAATTGTCCTTGTGCTATATTGTGATTAAAAAAAACATTTATTCTAGGGACAGAAAACTGTAGGTAGGGAGAGTGTCAGTTTATTTCACTCTGCAAGTCCTTGTTTCAAGGGACAGAGAAGGACACCTGAAGGTAGCCCTTATTGCTTTTTTCCCATCTCCCTGCAGGCCATCTATTAGAATGTCTGGAAGGCAAACAAGGAGAGGCAGACAGTCAGGAGGCAATAAAAGAGGGCAAGCAGGCTCTGTGTCTGGGGGCAACAGTGCTGGTCGTGGACGCGGTGCATTGTCATCAGCACATGGCCATGGGACACGCTTGTCCTTCTTTTCGGCAGCTGGACATGTTGAGCCACATCATGCCGAAGACTTGGTAGAGTGGATGACCAAGCCCTCCTCCTCCTCCTCATCCTCTCTCACCCAGGCTCAGGGTACTGGAAAAGCAGCTGCCAAAGCGTCGTCTTCCCTGGTATCAATGTCAGACAAATCATCAGTCACTCCTTCCCTAGACCCACCATGTCCTCCTCCTGAGGAGTCCCCCGAACTGTTTCAGCACAGTGTTGGGTACATGCTCCAGGAGGATGCCCAGCGTTTTGAAGGGTCTGATGATGAAACCCAGCTAGAGGAAGGCAGTAGCGTGAGAGCAGACAGAGGGGATGCTCAAGAAGGACACCAATCTGGCAGTCATGTTCCAGCAGCTGCAGCATACTGCCAGATTGGCTCCAGTGATGAGGAGGGAGGGGATGATGAGGTCACTGACTCCACGTGGGTGCCTAATAGGAGAGAGGAGGAGGAGGAGGATGAGGAGGAGGCACATCTCCAACGAGGCAGGATGCCCTTTGGTGGCCAGCGTAAGGGCAGTACACCGACGGAATCACACCGCAGAGCTCCGCCTGTGCAGGGCGCTGCCTCTGCCCGTCATTCAAAAAGTTCTTTGGTGTGGGCCTTTTTTGAGGCTAGTGCATCAGATCGCACAGCTGCTGTTTGCAACATATGTCTCAAGCGTATATCGCGTGGCCAAAACATCAGCCGCTTGGGTACCACATGCCTGACCAGACATATGTTGACCTGCCATGCAGCTCGTTGGCAAGCCTACCTCAAAGACCCACACCAAAGAACAAAGCGGACCTCTCCTTGCACCGCATCAGCTGGGATCTCCAACCCCACTATAACTTCAGTCCTCTCTGAAACATGCACTGAGAGGAATGAAGGTGTAGAATTAGGTGTGTCACAGCCAAGTACTTGCGCCCACTCTGCTAGCAGTACACCGACGTCCGATTCTAGCAGGCAAATTTCCCTGCCCCAGCTGCTGGACCGTCGAAAGAAGTTCACTCCCAGCCATCCACATGCCCAGCGGTTGAATGCTAGCTTGGCTAAATTGCTAGCGCTTCAACTGCTGCCTTTTCAGTTGGTAGACTCGGCCCCCTTCCGTGAGTTTGTGCAATGTGCAGTTCCTCAGTGGCAGGTTCCCAAACGCCACTTTTTCTCACGGAAGGCTATTCCGGCTCTCTACCGGCATGTGGAAGGCAATGTCTTGGCCTCGCTGGACAGGGCGGTCAGCGGTAAGGTGCATATTACCGCTGACTCATGGTCCAGCAGGCATGGACAGGGACGTTACCTTTCTTTCACGGCCCATTGGGTCACTCTTTTGGCAGCTGGGAAGGATTCAGGACAAGGTGCAGTAGTGTTGGAGGTTGTCCCACCGCCACGCCTCCAAAATGCTACTACTGGTTGTGACACACCTCTCTCCTCCACCCCCTCCTCTTCTTCTTCCTCCATGGCCTCTTCCTGTGGTTTGTCCTATGAACCAGCGGTGCTCCGTAGCCGTTCACGGGGCTACGCAAGTACGCAGGCAAAAAGATGCCATGCCGTGCTTGCGCTGGTGTGTTTGGGGGACAGAAGCCACACTGGGGCAGAGGTCCTGTCTGCTCTGCAGGGCCAGGCCGAGAGGTGGTTGACGCCACGCCAGCTTAAGCCAGGAATGGTGGTTTGCGACAATGGCACCAACCTCCTCTCCGCCCTCCGACAGGGACAACTGACCCATGTGCCCTGTGTGGCTCACGTCCTTAACCTGGTGGTGCAGCGCTTCTTGGGCAGGTACCCGGGCTTACAGGATGTCCTGAGGCAGGCCAGGAAAGTCTGTGTGCATTTCCGCAGATCTTATAATGCCAGTGCTCGCCTGGCTGAGCTGCAAAAGGAGTTGAACCTGCCCAAGAACCGCCTTATATGTGACATGCCCACCAGGTGGAACTCAACGTTGGCCATGCTGCAGCGGCTGCACACGCAGCAGAGGGCCATCAATGAGTACCTGTGCGACTACGGCACCAGGACAGGGTCAGGGGAGCTTGGTTTTTTTTCTCCACGCCAGTGGGGCATGATCAGGGATGCATGCACTGTCCTGGCACCATTTGAGGAGGCCACGAGGATGGTGAGCAGTGACAGTGCATGCATCAGTGACACTGTACCTCTTGTCCACCTGTTGGAGCACACGCTGCGTGGAATAATGGACAGGGCACTTGAGGCAGAACAGAGGCAGGAAGAGGAGGACTTCCTTGCCTCTCAAGGCCCCCTTTACCCAGACAGTGTTCCTTCTGTCCCACCCATCGCACAGGAAGAGGAGGAGGAGGAGGAGGAGGAGGATTGTGTCAGCATGGAGGTGGAGGCTGGCACTCAGCATCATCAGCAGCAGTCTTTTAGGGATGATTTACAGTCCCAAGAAACCAGTGGACTTGTACGTGGCTGGGAGGAGGTGGCTGCGGATCATGTCGTCCTTAGTGACCCAGAGGACTCCGGAGCGAATGCCTCAGCAAACCTACGCTGCATGGCCTCCCTGATCCTGCAAAGTCTGCGGAAGGATCCTCGTATTCTTCGGATCAAGGAGAGGGACCATTACTGGCTGGCCACTCTCCTTGATCCACGGTACAAGGGTAAGGTTGCGGACCTTATGTTACCGTCGCAGAGGGAGCAGAGGATGAGACAACTCCGGGAGGCCTTGCAGAAAGGTCTGTGCAACGCGTTCCCAGAGACTGGGAGGTTGCAAACTCCTGGTCCTGGACAACGAGTTGCTGAGGCTTCGGCCAGTCAAAGAAGGAGCGGTGGGGAAGGTGGCCGTCTGACCGATGCGTTCAGACAATTCTTTAGTCCGCAGCCCCAAAGTATGATCGGTTCCAGCAACCATCGCCAGCGTCTGATAAACATGGTGCAGGAATATCTAGGGGCAAGGTCAGACTTGGACACCTTCCCCACCGAAAATCCTCTGGCTTACTGGGTCTTGAGGATGGATCACTGGCCAGAGCTTGCACAGTATGCAATTGAGCTACTGGCCTGTCCTGCATCCAGCGTTCTTTCGGAACGCACATTCAGTGCTGCTGGAGGATTTGTCACGGATCACAGGGTGCGCCTGTCCACCGACTCGGTTGATCGACTGACTTTCATCAAGATGAACCAGTCTTGGATCACCACCAGCTACCACACACCTGATGCTGATATAACAGACTAATTGATTTTAACATGTCACATCCCTTCAAGACTGATGCTGATGCTGAGTGCCTGTGCTGTTATGTTGACTGGCTATCCTCCTCCTCCGAGTCCTCAATGATACGATTGATGATGATAGCTTGTAAGATCATTTTTGTTTATGGGTGCCGCCACCAGTGCCTAACGCCCAATTTTTCAGCCCCTGTTTAACAGGGGCGTGTAATTACAATTTTTGAAGCAATACTTTGCAACAGGGCTCATTGCTGTGCTCCAAGTACAGTATCTGTGAGGAGTTGCAGTGTTGTGCCACCAGTGCCTAAGGCCCAATTTTTCAGCCCCTGTTTAACAGGGGCGTGTAATTACAATTTTTGAAGCAATACTTTGCAACAGGGCTCATTGCTGTGCTCCAAGTACAGTATCTGTGAGGAGTTGCAGTGTTGTGCCACCAGTGCCTAAGGCCCAATTTTTCAGCCCCTGTTTAACAGGGGCGTGTCATTACAATTTTTGAAGCAATACTTTGCAACAGGGCTCATTGGTGTGCTCCAAGTACAGTATCTGTGAGGAGTTGCAGTGTTGTGCCACCAGTGCCTAAGGCCCAATTTTTCAGCCCCTGTTTAACAGGGGCGTGTCATTACAATTTTTGAAGCAATACTTTGCAACAGGGCTCATTGCTGTGCTCCAAGTACAGTTGCTGTGAGGGGTTGCAGTGTTGTGCCACCAGTGCCTAAGGCCCAATTTTTCAGCCCCTGTTCAACAGGGGCATGTAATTACAATTCTTGATCTAATAATTCACAGCAGGGCCCATTGCTGCACCCACCAAGAGTAACTGTCAGGGCTTACAGTGTTGTGGCACCAGCACCACCATCAAAGGCCCAATTTTTACTACCACTGTTCAACAATTATATGTAATTAA
Organism: Rana muscosa; assembly: GCA_029206835.1. Taxonomy (NCBI): domain Eukaryota; kingdom Metazoa; phylum Chordata; class Amphibia; order Anura; family Ranidae; genus Rana; species Rana muscosa. The sequence continues at coordinate 113,587,744 of CM055123.1, forward strand.
AATTCCTGATATAATAGTTGACAGCAGGGCGTTCCAGCACCAACCAAGAGTAACTGTGAGTGCTTACAGTGTTGTGCCAACACCAACAACTAAGGGGCCTATTTCTGCAGAGTATATACGGCAGGTCCCTACTTTCAAACATCCAACTTACAAACGACTCCTACTTGCAAACGCAAGAAGACAACAGGAAGTGAGAGGAAATCTACCACTAGGAAGGAAAATTCTCTCCTGTAAGAATAAATATGGGAGAAAGGTGTCTCCTCTGTACTGATGCTTTATCAGCAATCCTTGTTTCAAGAAAAACACCACATTTCAAAAACAGTTGTCATTGGGACGGAAAGTGAGGTGAAATGTTCTGAACAGGGGCACAGACAGCAAAACAAATGTTACAGGGGTGATAACCCTTACCTATGTTTTCCAAAAAGTTTAAAAATAGATTTTTGGTCTGGAGCTACACTTCAACAATGTACCTGTTCAAAATTACAAACAGACTCTACATAAGAACAAACCTACAGTCCCTGTCTTGTATGCACCGCCTGTATAGGGCTGTTCAGAGTATATAGGGCCTTTTTTATTTTATGTGCGGGGTTCCCCTTAATATCCATACAAGACCCAAAGGGGCTGGTAATGGGCTGGGGTAGGGGGGGGGTCATGGGGTAGCTATGCCATTTTTCTTAAAGAATTTCATCCATATTACCGGGACCAGACATTACATTAAAGCCGCAAGCAGTTTTAAATGGCTTTTTTTTCCTTTAGAAGTGTCATTTTGTGCAGGGACAGTTCTAAACACGGGAAACACGTGGCACTTCACAGGCATACTTTAGACACCCCCCAGGTACGATATTTAAAGGAATATTTGACTTTTTTTTTTTCACTTTATGCATCATTAAAATGACTGCTCCCGAAAAACGACCGTTTTTAAAACTTCTTTTTGCATTGATACATGTCCCCTGGTGCAGAACCCGGGTTCCCAAACCCTTTTTAGGACAATAACATGCATAATAGTTGTTATAATTAGCACTTTAGAATTCGAACGTTCGCATCCATTGTATTTAATAGGGTTCTAATGTTCGTTCGAACTTTCGGTCCGTTCGCGGGTTCTGGTGCGAACCGAACCCGGGGGTGTTCGGCTCATCACTAATAATGATCCTCATAATCATGATACTGGACACTGGGATATTGGGGGTACCCTCTGGAGTTACCCCTAGTACCTCTGTTACCTCTGGATTTGCCTCTCCCTCGTGGGTGATAATTAGGAGTATGGGGACCGGACTGATATGCCCTGGCCCTAGAGACTCGGGGATCAACACCCCGTGTATCACGTGAAGGGGGAACTACAGAAGGCACAACCGGAGGTTGACCCATAGTTGGAGTCCTTACCGGAATAGGAACAGAGGAAGTGGAGGGCAACAAAGCTGGAGTAGAATCCATATCTGCTCCAGAGGATGCAGAAAAAAGTTTTTGCCAAGCAAAAACAGTACCATTTTTATAATCACCAGTGTCTCTGGAATATTTCTTATGTTTCTTGTGCTTTTGGTCTCTATCTTCCTTTTCCAGGAAGTTTTGTAGGTTGGCTGAAAGCGATGCATATTCCAAGGAGTTTTTGTGTGACAATAATTTATCCTTGAGATCTTTAATCTCTCTATCCAACACAGTCAGCCTAACCTTTTTCTTGGAGATCAAAACGCCCAAAAACTTGATACCGGCATCATTAAAGTAATTAAACCAAGAATCGATCTCTAAGTCGCCTTGTTGTGGTTGAACTTCCCACCTAAGGCTCCTTGGGACCATGCGGTCCGTAATATAGCGTTCCAGAAATGCCAGGTCCCATTGTAAGTGAATTTCTGAAGACATCACGTTTTTTAATCTGACAAAGAGACCACCTATCTCAGTATCGCTGCCTGTGGCGATAAAAACGCCCTCTGTATTAACAGTGCGGGCTGCTCTATAGTCAAACACATCCATCTGAGATGGCATATAACAGTGAAGGCTGCTGCAGAATTAAATCAAAAAACAGAATAAAATAAATACAAAAGGAATTCCGCGCTGCCTGATAAATAGCCGCTCACACAACCAATTGAAAAATGGTGGAAAACAAACGAAACAAAAAAGTGTAGCGCTAAAAATGAGAAAGAACTGCCCACAATTAAGGAGCAGTCTATAACAGTGATATATAATTAGATAAACAATATAACATCTCTGCTAAACGAACTGAATAAATGAAATATTCAAAAAGTCCTCAGTAATGTGACATCTTAGCCAAACAAACTGAATAAAATAAAGTGTTCAAAGAGTCCAAAGAGTCCTTAGTGATGCAAATTAAATTCCACAATAGACACCAAAAATACTGAGTTCATAATAAAAACAAATAGAACGTATATTGATGAAAGGTGAATGACAATCAAATTATGGTGCTCATAAGTAAACTTGACGTGAAGAGAGTGCACTCAAAGTGACCACCACCAATCGGTTGTAAGAAAGGCTTACCAGAAAGAGTGGACCCCAAAAACCTACGTTCAGAGGGTCAACCAAGCATAGGTAAGCCGCTGTGGACAGCAAATCTCCAACTGCGATTCAAATGGGGGACATCAAACTTCAATCCAGTCCAAAGGATAGAAAAAAATATCTCTCATATCCAGATGACAATGGGGCTTGTATGCAGTGCCCGATTAGAATCAGGTAGCGATGCCGAGTAGATTGCAGAATTTAGAAGGAAAGAAAAGGCACATAGTGTGATACTGTATAAAAAGGGGCATTTAATGTAGGTAGGTACACTTACATTTAGATGAATATAACAGCGCTTTGTCAAAATGATCAATGGCAACAGTAGGGTCTCCCGACGCGTTTCGCATCCAAATGCATCATCTGGGGTGATCCCCCACTGTTGCCCTCCATGAATATATAGGTATTATGACCCCTAATTAGGAGGCCATCCCCTGGGCGTCCATGTGTTGAATAATCACTTCCTGGTTGAACCAAAATGGAGTCCCAGTGTGTGTTCCAAACCTCGATTTGGGTAACATTGTATGTATTAAAAAAGTCTATAAAGGACAGGGTGTACCAATATGGATGTTCCCCTTGAGTATCAAGCCTCCATCTGGATTGACCCGATGGATTGGGTAACCTATTTAGATCTTCCATAAAGCTAAGTGAGTTGGATGTTAGTAAACTCAACTCATGAATGTGTATGGTTAATCATACATTGTGACAATTAAACAGAAGGAATCTATGTCTATCTATGCATATAATAGCCGTAATATAAGCCCGGCGAATAGATGAATCTGTTTGATTTTGAGTTTCAAGCCTCTTTCTGGTGGCCGGATGAGCGTCAAGCCTCACTCTGGTATCCTAGACATAGGAAGGATTCGGCTTGTGTATCAAGCCTCCTTCTCGCTAACGATCGCGCTCCGCGCCTCGTTCTGACATATAAGAGGTCACCTGACACAGCTTGTGTGTCAAGCCTCGATCTGGTATACGGGCGCGGTCCACGCCTCGATGGTCTCCTGGACATAGGGAAGGTTCGGCTTGTGTGTCAAGCCTCCTTCTGGTTGACGATCGCGCTCCGCACCTCGTTCTAATATATAAGAGGTCATCTGACACAGCTTGTGTGTCAAGCCTCGATCTAATATACAGGCGCGCTCCACGCCTCGATGTGACGTCCCGGCCGTCACTTAATAATAGAGTGAGCAGCGCCGAGCTCCTTATGTTTATGTGAAAACACATCTATAGAGGGGATAAGTTACATCATGATCGTGAATGGAGTCCTATGGTGATGTTCAAAATACTATAGGGATATTACCCACACCATTAGGTCAAAATGTAAGTGATTAGTTAGTTATTTATATATTTTTATGAAGGGTTAATCTACAGGAGTGACCTAAAGACTGACAGATATATCTACTAGAACACATGAGGGTTTTTCTCACCCACACAATCACATTACATGTAAACCACTTCCATAAATTGACATAGTTCCGCTTAGTATAGGGATTCTTAGTTTATTCTTTGAATTAGTCCCATACACCTCAAACATTATTCAGCGGATACTATCATGGTTCTTTTATTTAATATTTTTAATTTTTTAATTTTGCATTAAAATGGATACTTACTATCTTGTTTATATCACATCAGGTATACTGGTGTCATATTTTACAAGTTGTTTTAAATTTTTCATTCGGGTGGAATGACATACTATTGTCAGTCTTTAGGTCACTCCTGTAGATTAACCCTTCATAAAAATATATAAATAACTAACTAATCACTTACATTTTGACCTAATGGTGTGTCCCATTATGATTCTAAATGTGTTTAGGTTAGCTGGGGGTAATATCCCTATAGTATTTTGAACATCACCATAGGACTCCATTCACGATCATGATGTAACTTATCCCCTCTATAGATGTGTTTTCACATAAACATAAGGAGCTCGGCACTGCTCACTCTATTATTAAGTGACGGCCGGGACGTCACATTGAGGCGTGGAGCGCGCCTGTATATTAGATCGAGGCTTGACACACAAGCTGTGTCAGATGACCTCTTATATATTAGAACGAGGCGCGGAGCGCGATCGTCAACCAGAAGGAGGCTTGACATACAAGCCGAACCTTCCCTATGTCCAGGAGACCATCGAGGCGTGGACCGCGCCCGTATACCAGATCGAGGCTTGACACACAAGCTGTGTCAGGTGACCTCTTATATGTCAGTACGAGGCGCGGAGCGCGATCGTTAGCGAGAAGGAGGCTTGATACACAAGCCGAATCCTTCCTATGTCTAGGATACCAGAGTGAGGCTTGACGCTCATCCGGCCACCAGAAAGAGGCTTGAAACTCAAAATCAAACAGATTCATCTATTCGCCGGGCTTATATTACGGCTATTATATGCATAGATAGACATAGATTCATTCTGTTTAATTGTCACAATTTATGATTAACCATACACATTCATGAGTTGAGTTTACTAACATCCAACTCACTTAGCTTTATGGAAGATCTAAATAGGTTACCCAATCCATCGGGTCAATCCAGATGGAGGCTTGATACTCAAGGGAAACATCCATATTGGTACACCCTGACCTTTATAGACTTTTTTAATACATACAATGTTACCCAAATCGAGGTTTGGAACACACACTGGGACTCCATTTTGGTTCAACCAGGAAGTGATTATTCAACACATGGACGCCCAGGGGATGGCCTCCTAATTAGGGGTCATAATACCTATATATTCATGGAGGGCAATAGTGGGGGATCACCCCAGATGATGCATTTGGATGCGAAACGCGTCGGTAGACCCTACTGTTGCCATTGATCATTTTGACAAAGCGCTGTTATATTCATCTAAATGTAAGTGTACCTACCTACATTAAATACCCCTTATTATACAGTATCACACTATGTGCCTTTTCTTTCCTTCTAAATTCTGCAATCTACTCGGCATCGCTACCTGATTCTAATCGGGCACTGCATACAAGCCCCATTGTCATCTGGATATGAGAGATATTTTTTTCTATCCTTTGGACTGGATTGAAGTTTGATGTCCCCCATTTGAATCGCAGTTGGAGATTTGCTGTCCACAGCGGCTTACCTATGCTTGGTTGACCCTCTGAACGTAGGTTTTTGGGGTCCACTCTTTCTGGTAAGCCTTTCTTACAACCGATTGGTGGTGGTCACTTTGAGTGCACTCTCTTCACGTCAAGTTTACTTATGAGCACCATAATTTGATTGTCATTCACCTTTCATCAATATATGTTCTATTTGTTTTTATTATAAACTCAGTATTTTTGGTGTCTATTGTGGCATTTAATTTGCATCACTAAGGACTCTTTGGACTCTTTGAACACTTTATTTTATTCAGTTTGTTTGGCTAAGATGTCACATTACTGAGGACTTTTTGAATATTTCATTTATTCAGTTCGTTTAGCAGAGATGTTATATTGTTTATCTAATTATATATCACTGTTATACACTGCTCCTTAATTGTGGGCAGTTCTTACTCATTTTTAGCGCTACACTTTTTTGTTTCGTTTGTTTTCCACCATTTTTCAATTGGTTGTGTGAGCGGCTATTTATCAGGCAGCACGGAATTCCTTTTGTATTTATTTTAATACTGTAAAGCCTCACCTATACTGTTGTTGAGCGCAGGAACGGGCCCTGCTGAGAAATATTAGATCAAAAATTGTAATTACGCGCCCCTGTTAAACAGGAGCAGAAAAATTGGGCCTTAGGCAGTGGTGGTGGTGCCACAACACTGCAACCCTCTAGTTGAGCGCAGGAACGAGCCCTGCTGTGAAATATTACAGCAAAAATTGTAATTACATGCCCCTGTTAAACAGGGGCAGAAAAATTGGGACTTAAGCAGTGGTGGTGGTGCCCTGAAACAAAAATATTCTTAGAAGCTTTCAACATGAATATTGAGGAGGAATAGGATAGTCACTCAGCATAATAGGATAGTCACTCAACATAGGCAGTCTTCAAGGGATCCCACATCCATAGAAAAATCTATTGGTTACATCAGTATCAGGTGCTTGGTAGCTGGTGATCCAAGACTGATTTATTTTTATGAATGTGAGACGATCAACAGAGTCTGTGGACAGGAGCACTCTGTGCCCTGTCCATTATTCCATGAAGCGTGTGCTTCAACAGGAAAACAAGAGGGACAGTATCACTGATGCATGCACTGTCACTGCTCACCATCCTTATGGCCTCCTCAAATGGTGACAGGACAGTGCATGCATCCTTGATCAGTAGCCACTGGCATGGCAAAAAAAGCCAAGCTCCCCTGACCCTGTCCTGGTGCCATACTCACACAGGTACTCATTGATGGCCCTCTGCTGCGTGTGCAGCCGCTGCAGCATTGCCAACGTTGAGTTCCACCTGGTGGGCATGTCACAAATGAGGTGGTTCTTGGGCAGGTTGCATTCCTTTTGAAGGTCAGCCAGCCGAGGACTGGCATTATATGACTGGTGGAAATGACCACAGACTTTCCTGGCCTGCCTCAGGAGATCCTGTAAGCCTGGGTACCTGCTCAAGAACCACTGCACCACCAAATTCAGGATGTGAGCCAAACAGGGAACATGGGTCAATTGTCCCTGTCGGAGGGCGGAGAGGAGGTTGGTGCCATTGTCGCATACAACCATTCCTGGCTGAAGCTGGCGTGGCGTCAACCACCTCTGAGTCTGCCCCTGCAGAGCTGACAGAATCTCTGCTCCAGTGTGGCTCTTTTCCCCTAAGCAGACCAACTCAAGCACTGCATGGCATCTTTTTGCCTGAGTGCTTGCGTAGCCCCTTGAACGCCTACGGAGCACCGCAGGTTCATAAAAAAAATCTGCAGAGGAAGAGGCCATAGAGGAAGAAGAAGAGGAGGGGGTAGAGGAGAGAGCTGTGGCAGAATCACCACTACTAGCATTTTGGAGGTGTGGTGGCGGAACAAGCTCCAACAATACTGCACCCTGTCCTGCATCCTTCCCAGCTGCTAGCAGAGTTACCAAGTGCACCGTGAAAGAAAGTTAACGTCCCTGTCCATGCCTGCTGGACCATGAGTCAGTGATAATATGCACCTTACTGCTGACCGCCCTGTCCAACAAGGCCAAGACATTGCCTTCCACATGCCGGTGAAGAGCCGGAATGGCCTTCCGTGAAAAGAACTGGCGTTTAGGAACCTGCCACTGAGGTGCCGCACATTCAACAAATTCATGAAAGGGGGCAGAGTCTACCAGCTGAAAAGGCAGCAGTTGCAGTGCTAGCAATTTGGCCAAGCTAGCATTCAGACGCTGAGCATGTGGATGGCTGGGACCGAGTTTCTTTTGACGGATTAGCAACTGGGGTAGGGAAATTTGCCTGCTACAATCGGATGTTGGTGTACCGCTAGCAGATTGTCTCTGGAGCAAACTTGGCAGTATGCTGCAGCTGGGGGAACATGACTGCCAGTTTCTTGTCCTTCTTGGGCACCCAGGCTCTAGGCTCACGTTACTCCCTTCCTCAACCTGGGTACCATCATCAGAGCCTTCAAAACGCTGCGCATCCTCCTGTAGCATGTACCCGACACTGTGGTCGAACAGTTCGGGAGACTCCTCCGTGCATGATGGTGGGGCTAGGGAAGGAGTGACTGTTGACATGGAGCCGATGAAATAGGCCACTTTGGGAGGTGCATTGGCAGGCAAACTACTCTGAGCCTGGGTGACAGCGTCTGCCTCTCCTTGGTGGCCTTCCAGACATGGTGTAAATTTTGATTAGCAAAACACCGCCTGAAGTTTATTAGAAAAAGTACACCAGAAATGGCCTGCAGTCAGATATAGGCTTGGCTGGACTGGATGCAGTGGATATATATATATATATATATATATATATATATGTACGAGACTGTATGTATATATATACATATATATATATATATATATATATATATATATACATATATATATATATATATATATTGTGAAGGGGGTTAGCTCGGCAGCGGGTGTGTGTGACCCCCGGGATGGGCTCCCCACACAAAACAGGCCCAGCAAACGGAGGTTGTGGTTTTCAAAATCAAAAAAGGTGCGGTTTATTTTCTATTTACAGTGACAAAACACAGCAAAGCAAAAGAAACATAACCAAAATAAATCCTGGTCAAGTTGACCTCTGACTAAACATACAGGTTTCCTAACTAACAACTGGGATCAGCCTAGTGCTGTCCTAGTCCCTAAGTCCCTGGTTTAGTAAAAGTCCAAACAAATAGCCACACAGGCTTTGCCTCACCGCACAGGGGTTCACTCTCCCTAGACAGTCCACACAGGTCTGGTTCCAGGCATGAGCTAACACCTAATGAATCTGGGAGTTTTTATAGAGGCCTTAAACGAGCTGACAAGCTTCAGCTGGTCTCATCAACTCCCTGTCTGTACGACGCCCCACACTCTCCCTAGAGGTATGAGTCATCCATGAGCCCACTAGCCTTAGCTGGGCTTATACAACTCTCCACCTAGTTGTATAAGTCGGCGTAAAGCCTGAATCTGGGCGAAATATATCTACCCCCCTGGATGCAACCAGGTGACTTTACCTTCCTGCTGTCACATACCCCCCCCCCTCTTGTTTTAACCTCGGGGTTGGAACACCAGCAATCAGGCATTCATGTACTCGAGACAAAGCATCCACATTCCCCATTTGAATGCCAGGGCGATGCTTTACTCTGAAGTTGAATTCCTGGAGGGCCAGGAACCACCTATTCACTCTTCTATTTGTTTCCTTGTTTTGAGCCATCCACTTTAACGGAGCGTGATCCGTAACCATGTCAAAGTGCCTACCTAGCAGGTAGTACCGAAGGGAATCTAGAGCCCACTTCACCGCTAAACACTCCTTTTCAACGGTGGCGTAATTTACCTCATGGGACTTCAACTTCCTGCTGAGGTAAATGACTGGGTGCTCTTCCCCGTTCCAGACCTGGGACAATACTGCTCCTAACCCCACATCTGACGCATCACTTTGTACGACAAAGTCTTTAGAGAAGTCGGGTGAGTACAACACTGGCTGGCTACATAAGGCTTGTTTCAAGAATTGGAATGCTGCCTCAGCCTCGGGGGTCCATTTAATCATGACCGACCCTTTCCCCTTCGTCAGGTTGGTTAGGGGCACAGCCTTAGAAGCAAAGTGGGGAATGAATCGTCGATAATACCCAGCGATTCCCAGAAAGGCTCGTACCTGCTTCTTGCTGTTGGGACGTGGCCAACTCTGGATGGCCTCGACTTTGTTGAGTTGGGGTTTTATTACTCCCCTCCCAATGGTGTACCCAAGATATTTGGCCTCCTCCTGCCCAATGGTACACTTCTTGGGGTTAGCCGTAAACCCCGCTTCCCGAACAGAGTCCAGGACTGCTTGCACTTTTGGCAGATGTGAGGCCCAATCTGTGCTATGGACAATTACGTCATCCAGGTAAGCCGCAGCATACTTCCGATGGGGCCTCAGCATCTGGTCCATTTTCCGCTGGAATGTGGCCGGCGCATTCTGTAACCCGAACTGCATTCTTTTATATTGGAACGCCCCGTCTGGGGTTACAAATGCGGTTTTCTCTTTGGCCGACTTGGCCAGGGGGATTTGCCAATACCCTTTTGTGAGGTCAAGAGTCGTCATGTATCGGGCTGTTCCCAGCCGGTCGATCAACTCATCTATACGTGGCATGGGGTAGGTGTCAAATTTTGTAACTTTGTTCAACTGACGAAAATCGTTACAAAATCGCCAGCTCCCATCCGGTTTAGGCACCAACACGATGGGACTAGACCAATCACTTTGGGACTCCTCTATCACCCCTAAGTTCAGCATTTTCTGTACTTCCTCCCGTATTGCCTCCCGTCGAGCCTCTGGGATCCGATAGGGTTTTAACTTCACCCTTTCACCGGGCGGGGTAATGATGTCATGCTCTACCCCAGATGTTTGTCCCGGCAGCTCAGAGAATACCTCCTTGTTGCGAAGCACAAACTCCTTAACCTCCTGTTGTTGGGGTTGTGACAAGGTGGCTGCTATTCCAACCTCAGGAATCACGCAACCAGTTTGAGCTGGTGACCAAGTGTCTGCGACTAGGGACTCTCTATCCCTCCAGGCTTTCAACAGATTAACGTGATAGATCTGTTCGGGCTTTCGCCTTCCTGGTTGTCTGACCTTGTAATTCACTTCGCTCACTTTTTCCATTATCTCGTAGGGGCCTTGCCATTTGGCAAGGAATTTACTTTCAACCGTAGGGACAAGTACCAATATCCTATCCCCCGGGGAAAAGGTACGGGTCTTGGCTCCACGGTTGTACACTCTCTGCTGTGCCAACTGCGCTTGGGCCAAATGTTCCTTCACGATGGGCATTACCTGTGCAATTCGATCTTGCATCAGGGCGACATGCTCAATCACACTCCTGTGGGGAGAACTCTCACTTTCCCAAGTTTCCTTGGCAATATCCAACAGCCCTCTTGGGTGTCTCCCATACAGTAACTCAAAGGGGGAGAATCCCGTAGAGGATTGGGGCACCTCCCTAATAGCAAACATCAAATAAGGAAGTAAACAGTCCCAATCCTTTCCATCTCTATCCACCACTTTCTTCAACATTTGTTTTAGGGTTTTGTTGAATCTTTCAACCAGCCCATCGGTTTGGGGGTGATACACTGACGTACGCAATTGCGTCACTTTGAACAATTTACACTGCTCTTTCATAACCCGGGACATAAAGGGTGTACCTTGGTCCGTAAGCAGTTCTTTACAAATACCCACCCGGCTAAAAACAAGAGATAGCTCTTTGGCTATGGTTTTGGCCGAGGTATTTCGGAGAGGGATCGCTTCTGGATAACGGGTGGCATAGTCCATTATAACTAATATGTACTGGTGCCCCCTAGCGGACTTGATTATAGGACCTACCAAATCCATGGCGATCCTCTCAAGCGGGACCTCAATGATGGGTAGAGGGACCAGCGGGCTACGGAAATGTGGCATCGGGGCCAACCTCTGACACACAGGGCAGGAGGAACAATAATTTTCTACGTCCTTCATCACCCCCGGCCAATAGAATCTCTGTAATACCCTCTCTCGGGTTTTCTCTGTCCCCAGATGACCTCCAAGAATGTGCCCATGGGCCAACTCCAACACCAACTTCCTGTAAGGTTTGGGCACCACAAGCTGCTCAACGGTTTCTTCTGCCCTTTTTGCCACCCGATACAGTAGGTCCTTCTCTACGCTGAAGTATGGGTAAGTGCAGGTATTATCTGGGTTCACTAACTCGCCATCTATTTTCACTACGTTTTCCCGTGCCTTTATTAGGGCGGGGTCTTTCAACTGTTCTGTGGCAAAGTTTTCCCTGTGAACCTCAAGATCAGAAAACTCCACAGACGGTAGGTTTTCGTCTGAGGAGGTGGGCTCCTCTCCAGTTTCTTGAGTCTCCCCTGCCAATACTGATAAGGGAAATTCCGGAGAGTCCTCACCACTCTCAGGGGAGTTCTGGCTATCACATTCCTGGTACATAGGGGCACCAGTGAGGGGCTCAGGATCATCCCACAGTTTCCAGAACTTCGGAAAATCCCTTCCCACAATGGCGTCATGCGGTAACTGAGATACTAAGCCCACTGGATGAGAGAGGGTACCTTTGGGGGTCTCGAAACACACTGTAGTCACTGGATACTCTCGGGTGTCCCCATGCACACAAATAACAGCTACCTTGCTATTCCCAGAGACCTCTGTTTTAACTAACTCAGCCTTTATCAGGGTCACAAGGCTACCTGAATCCAGCAATACCACAACATTTCTACCATTAACACACATTTTGCATAAATGTTTCTCAGTTCCTCGAATGGCAGTGCATGCGACTGTCGCACACAGCGACTGACGTCTGCCCATCAGAAAGTCACACTGCATGGGTTCCTCCACAACCGGGCAATTGGCTGCAATATGTCCCGCTTGCCGGCAGCGGTAGCAAACGATCCTTCTTGCCGCCTCTTGAGCCGCTGATTTCCCAGGCTGTTCTCGCCAAACTTGGGGTAGAGCTCCCACCCTCTCACTCTCTCCACCCTCACCCCTTGGAATCCTCTTATCCGCCCCTGGGGATGGTCTGGTCTTAGGGTGGAAAGTCCGAGTGTCTCTGGAAGAGGCCGTCAGGTTCTCTGTAGCCAAGTATTTCTCCACACGATCCACAAGACCATCGGCCATCTCTGGGTCTCCATGGCTTACCCACTTTTGGATGGCAGTAGGAAGAGCTCTCAAAAACCGATCCATTACAACACGTTCCACAATCTTTGGTGCGGACAAAGTCTCTGGCTGTAGCCACTTTCTGCTCAGGTGAATGAGATCATACATTTGAGACCTGGGGGGTTTTCCAAGCTGGAAAGTCCAGTTATGCACACGCTGAGCCCGGACAGCCTGGGTGACACCCAGCCTTGCCAAAATTTCAGCTTTTAGCATCACATAGTCTTTTGCTTGGTTAGGCTCTAGGTCATAGTAAGCTTTCTGCGATTCACCAGTTAACAGAGGAGCCACCAGTCCAGCCCACTGCTCCTCAGGCCACTTTTCTCTTTCAGCGGTCCTTTCAAATGTGGTCAAAAATACCTCTGGATCATCCTCTCCAGTCATTTTTGTCAATAAACGACTCACCCCAAAGGACGCGGTATTAGTGGGACGGCTTTCCTCACTGGTCTGCGGACGTTGCTGCATTACTGCTTCCATTTGTTGTAGTCTCTGCTCTTGCTTCTGTAACAGGTCTATGAAGCGGGCCTCAGATTGCTGCTGGGCTCGTTGCTGAGCCTCCAGACTCTGTTGCAAAGTTGCGTTTGTCTGCTGCTGGGCTGCAAGGCTCCTTTGCAAACCTGCATTTGTCTGCTGTTGATTGGCATTTGCTAGAGCCAGCTGCTTCAGTATCTCCTCCATGCTGGCTTAAAAAAAACTGCCCGCATTCTCCACCAACTGTGAAGGGGGTTAGCTCGGCAGCGGGTGTGTGTGACCCCCGGGATGGGCTCCCCACACAAAACAGGCCCAGCAAACGGAGGTTGTGGTTTTCAAAATCAAAAAAGGTGCGGTTTATTTTCTATTTACAGTGACAAAACACAGCAAAGCAAAAGAAACATAACCAAAATAAATCCTGGTCAAGTTGACCTCTGACTAAACATACAGGTTTCCTAACTAACAACTGGGATCAGCCTAGTGCTGTCCTAGTCCCTAAGTCCCTGGTTTAGTAAAAGTCCAAACAAATAGCCACACAGGCTTTGCCTCACCGCACAGGGGTTCACTCTCCCTAGACAGTCCACACAGGTCTGGTTCCAGGCATGAGCTAACACCTAATGAATCTGGGAGTTTTTATAGAGGCCTTAAACGAGCTGACAAGCTTCAGCTGGTCTCATCAACTCCCTGTCTGTACGACGCCCCACACTCTCCCTAGAGGTATGAGTCATCCATGAGCCCACTAGCCTTAGCTGGGCTTATACAACTCTCCACCTAGTTGTATAAGTCGGCGTAAAGCCTGAATCTGGGCGAAATATATCTACCCCCCTGGATGCAACCAGGTGACTTTACCTTCCTGCTGTCACAATATATATATATATATATATATATATATATTGTGACAGCAGGCAGGTAAAATCACCAGGTTGCATCCAGGATGGAAGATATATATGTCCCAGATTCAGGCTTTATGCCAATTTATACCACTAGGGAGAGTGCTGGGAGTCTTTCAGGGGAAGGGTTAATGAGCCCAGCTGAAGTAAGTGGGCTCATTAAGGCCTCAACGCCACAATTGAGAAGGAGTGTTTAGCGGTGAAGTGGGCTCTAGATTCCCTTCGGCACTATCTGCTAGGTAGGCACTTTGCAATGATTACTGATCACGCTCCTTTAAAATGGATGGCTCTAAACAAAGAGACAAATAGAAGAGTAAATAGGTGGTTCCTACAGGAATTCAACTTTACGATAAAGCATCGCCCTGGCGTTCAAATGGGGAATGTGGATGCTTTGTCTCGAGTACATGCATGCCTGATTGCTTGTGTTCCAACCCCAAGGTTAAAACAAGAGGGGGGTATGGGACAGCAGGCAGGTAAAATCACCAGGTTGCATCCAGGATGGAAGATATATATGTCTCAGATTCAGGCTTTATGCCAATTTATACCACTAGGGAGAGTGCTGGGAGTCTTTCAGGGGAAGGGTTAATGAGCCCAGCTGAAGTAAGTGGGCTCATTAAGGCCTCTACAAGAACTCCCAGCATGCTAAGGGATATGCTCCCTCCTGGAACCAGTTCTATGTTGTGTAGACTGTGGAGTGTGCGTTCTGTCCTGTGCGGTGAGACAAAGCCTGTGTGGCTTAAACTTCTAAAACAGGGAGATAGGGGCTGGGGCAGCACAAGGCTGCACCTAGTGGTTAGACAGGGAAACTGCGTGTGTAGTAAGCGGTCAAGCTGACCAGGATTTCTTTTCATGTTTCTTTTGTTTTGCGGTTATATTTTTCACTGTATATAGTTTAAATAAACCGCACCTTTTAGTTTTTTCGACTACAACTCTGTCTGCTGTGCCTGTTTTTGTGTGGTGAACCCATCCAGGGGGTCACACACACCCGCTGCTGAGTTAACCCCCTCACAGTTGGTGGAGAATGCGGGCAGTTTTTTTTGGCCAGCATGGAGGAGATACTGAAACAGCTGGCTCTAGCAAATACCAATCAGCAGCAGACAAATGCATGTTTGCAAAGGAGCCTTGTAGCTCAACAACAGAGCCTCGCATCCCACCAGCAAGCTCAACAACAGAGCCTCGCAGCCCAGCAGCAGACAAATGCAGCTTTGCAAAAGAGCCTCGCAGCCCAGCAGCAAGCTCACCAACAGAGTCTGGAAACTCAGCAACAAGCCCAGCAGCAATCTGAGGCCCGCTTTATAGACCTGTTGCAGAAGCAAGAGCAGAGACTACAACAACAAATGGAAACGTTAATGCAGCAACATCCGCAGACCAGTGAGGCAAGTCGCTCCACGAATACCGCATCCTTTGGGGTGAGTCGCTTATTGACAAAAATGACTGGAGAGGATGATCTAGAGGTGTTTTTGACCACATTTGAAAGGACTGCTGAAAGAGAAAAGGGGCCTAAGGAGCAGTGGGCTGGACTGGTGGCTCCTCTGTTAACTGGTGAATCGCAGAAAGCTTACTATGACCTAGAGCCTGACCAAGCAAAAGACTATGTGATGCTAAAAACTGAAATATTGGCACGGCTGGGTGTCACCCTGGCTGTCCGGGCTCAGCGTGTGCATAACTGGACTTTCCGGCTTGGAAAACCCCCCAGGTCTCAAATGTATGATCTCATTCACCTGAGCAGGAAGTGGCTACAGCCAGAGACTTTGTCCGCACCAAAGATTGTGGAACATGTTGTGATGGATCGTTTCTTGAGAGCTCTTCCTACTGCCATCCAAAAGTGGGTAAGCCATGGAGACCCAGAAACGGCCGATAATCTTGTGGATTGTGTAGAGAAGTGCTTGGCTACAGAGAACCTGACTGCCTCTTCCAGAGACTCACGGACTTTCCACCCTAAGACCAGACCATCCCCAGTGACGGGTAAGATAATTCCAAGGGGTGAGGGTGGAGAGAGTGAGAGGGTGGGAGTTCTACCTAAGGTCTGGCGAGAACAGCCTGGGAAGTCAGGGGCTCAAGAGGCAGCAAAAAGGATTGTTTGCTACCGCTGCCGACAAGAGGGACATATTGCAGCAAATTGCCCGGTTGTGGATGAGCCCATGCAATGTGACTTTCTAAGGGGCAGACGTCAGTCGCTGTTTGCGACAGTCGCATGCACTGCCATTCGGGGAACTGAGAAACATTTATGCAAAATGTGTATTAATGGTAGAAATATTGTTGTGTTGCTGGATTCAGGTAGCCTGGTGACACTGATAAAGGCTGAATTAGTTACTACAGGGGTCTCTGGGAATAACAAGGTAGCTGTTATTTGTGTGCATGGGGACACCCGAGAGTATCCTGTGACTACAGTGTGTTTTGAGACCCCCAAAGGTACCCTCTCTCATCAGGTGGGGTTAGTGTCTCACTTGCCACATGATGCCATTGTGGGAAGGGATTTTCCAAAGTTCTGGGAACTATGGGATTATCCTGAGCCCCCCACTGGTGCCCCTATATACCAGGAAGGTGATAACCAGAATTCCTCTGAGAGTGGTGAGGACTCTCAAGAATTCCCCTTGTCAGTATTGGCAGGGGAGACTCGAGAAACTGGGGAGGAGCCAACATCCTCAAACGAAAACATGCCATCTGTGGAGTTTTCTGATCTCGAGGTTCACAAGGAAAATTTTGCCACAGAACAGTTAAAAGACCCCACCCTAATAAAGGCACAGGAAAACGTAGTAAAAATAGATGGCGAGTTAGTGAACCCAGATGAGACCTGCACTTACCCATACTTCATCGTGGAAAAAGACCTACTGTATCGGGTCGCTAAAAGGGCAGAAGAAACCATTGAGCAGCTTGTGGTGCCCAAACCTTACAGGAAGTTGGTGTTAGAGTTGGCCCATGGGCACATTCTTGGAGGTCATCTGGGGACAGAGAAAACCAGAGAGAGAGTATTACAGAGATTCTATTGGCCTGGGGTCATGAAGGAAACAGAAAATTATTGTTCCTCCTGCCCTGTGTGTCAGAGGTCGGCACCGATGCCCCATTTCCGTAACCCACTGGTACCTCTCCCCATCATTGAGGTCCCCTTTGAGAGGATCACAATGGATTTGGTAGGTCCGATAATGAAGTCCGCTAGGGGGCATCAGTACATTTTGGTTATATTGGACTATGCCACCCGGTATCCGGAAGCGATTCCTCTCCGAAATACCTCAGCCAAAACCATAGCCAAAGAGCTATCTCTTGTTTTTATCCGTGTGGGTATTTGTAAGGAACTGCTTACAGACCAAGGTACACCCTTTATGTCCCGGGTTATGAAAGAGCTGTGCAAGTTGTTCAAAGTGACACAATTGCGGTTATATTTTTCACTGTATATAGTTTAAATAAACTGGCACCTTTTTGTTTTTTCACCTACAACTCTGTCTGCTGTGCCTGTTTTTGTGTGGTGAACCCATCCAGGGGGTCACACACACCCGCTGCTGAGTTAACCCCCTCACAATATATATATATTAAATGGACTGCAGCTCACTGAATCGCCTGCCTGAAAGTATATTTGAAAAAGTACACCAGGAATGGCCTGCAGTCAGACATAGGCTTGGCTGGACAGGATGCAGTGGATATATATATATACTGTATATATATATATGTATATATATATGAGACTGTGTGTGTATATATATATATATATATATATATATATATATATATATATATGTATATATATATATATATATATATATATATATATATATATATATTAAATGCACTGCAGCTAACGGAATCACCTGCCTTCCTGAAGTATATTAGAAAAAGTACTCCAGGAATGGCCTGCAGTCAGATCTAGCTACACTGGATGCAGTAGATGTGTATATATATATATATATATATATATATATATATATATATATATATATATATATACACACACACAAGACTGTATATATATATTAAATGCACTGCAGGTAACTGAATCACCTGCCTGAAGTATATTAGAAAAAGTACACCAGGAACGGCCTGCAGTCAGATCTGGGTTGAGTCGCTTTGCTTTGTTGCGGTGCGACTACAATCCCCAGTACGCTTTGCGCACAGTTACGTCAGTCATGAGGGCTCATAATGTCATGCGTGCTGATGACACGATGGCGCCGCCAGCCATGTTGATGGCACATTAGATTCTATTGGACGTCTGGGATTTGTTTAAGAAGCACACATGACTCAGTCATGTGATACGGAGACACTCACATGATCCTTCGATCCCGGAAGGAAGTTGCACATTTGAACACATAGGCGTCCAATTAAGGTAATTTCTCTTCCTACTTATAGCGTGGGGGGCACCAGGATGGCGTATACCCCAGTTGTTGTCTCATTAGACGAAACGCGTGGGGTTTACATGCCAGCCTTGGTTGCCTACTCCACGCACTTTTGAAATTCAGAGCTGCCGATTTTTTTGAAATTTTTTTTTGAAGTTTTATTTTGGATTTGTTTGGTCTTTTATTTTGAAAAACTTTTTTGGATTGAACTGTTCATTGAGATTTTTTGTATTGGATTACTTTTTATCATTTTACCATTTTTAATAAATTCCTATCCGGATTTACACTATGTGGAGGATTTTTTCTCGCTCTTTTTCATGGTGATATTACTTACATGGAGGAATTTGGTGTCACATACTGACCCTTCGCATTGGAAGTGAGTGTCACGGTGGAAAACCTTGGTGAATACTTTCTGGAACACTGAAAGACGCTGATTGAAAATCAGTCTTGGATTTCCATCCACCAGTCCCTGATGCGGACATAAGCCTGATAGATCCACCGCTATATGGTGAGCTGGATCTACAACACTTGGTAAGAGTATATATTCCTTACTCACTTCCCTGATCCAACGGTGAAGGCACTCACGGGTGTTACAACCTATTGATATAGAGAGCGTTCAATCCAAGGAATTATTTGGGACTGAATTCACATTCTGCTGCACATATGATGTTTGTTGATATTTTCATCAGTCTACACATCTATTGAAAGACTTTTCTTAAGTTTGGCACCATTACACTCTGTGGACTACTTTTACACATGTTAACAATGTTTTTTCCTCTTTTTAGAGATTTATTGTTACATTGATTCATTTTTGATTTATTTCACCACTGTATCACTATTTGATACTTATCTTATGCTTTCAGTGAACGTCACATGCATTTTTTACTCATGAGGTACACAGGACCATATTGATGTTCAATATAGCACATTGTTCTTTATAAAGTAATTTTTTTCACTTGATATCACTTCTTGTCTAAAATACAGCGCCACACTTTATTTATATATTTTTTTTTACACTTTGTCAGGTTGTTGTGTAGGCTGCTAAAATTTGATTCAAAGGTTGGCGCAATATTTTTCTGCTTACTACCTTATAAATTTTGACTGTATATATTGCAGCCTTCCTTAGCGTTTTACATTGCACATATTATTTGAATACTATCTTTTCACTATGGATGTATTTGAGTATCGCACCAGTCGTACATTAACCACAGAGGGTGTTTTTGTAGCCACTAGCACGGACTCTGAGATAGGAGGTCTGTTCATGAGGCTGAAAAACCTCATGACCACAGAGGTACACCTTGAATGGGATAAAGCCTTTTTAGACCAGTATCTCAAAGAACGTATGGTTCCCAGAGGACTAAGGTGGGATGTATGTCCACAGCAGGGTGACCTGGAACTGGACTTATGGTTTCGTTATTTTAACGATGCGGGAATTTCATTTATTTCTTTTTTATTAGAGAAAAAAATTACCCGCCTAGGACTTATCGATAAAGAGATTAAAGACATTAGGGAGAAATTTTTACCACACAAATCCACTTCAGAATATGGCATGCTATCCACAAGTTTAAAAACTCATTTAGAGAAGGAAGAGAAAGAACAGAAGTTAAAAAAGCAAAAGAAATACACTCGTGATGTCAATGACTACAAAAACGGGTGTGTGTTCAGTTGGCAATCTAAAGAGAGTGTAATAAGAACCATCGAAGGGAGCTCAATAATATGGAAATTTCTGCTCCCCCAATAGGAGAATTAAGATCCCAGCCTGTCCAACCTCCAAACCGTCCATATGGTCCCAAGGAATCCAATCCTAGGCAGTCTGGTGGACGGACTCCCACTACCCAACCAAAAGGACCTAATCCAGCCCAGGGTGGGAGGGGTAAGGGACCTTGAGGTAACAACAGAGGTAGAAGGGACCACTCTCGTGAACATTGGAGACATGACTCACCACGGGGTAGAAGTGGGCAGGATCATTATGACTATGACTATCACTCCTACCCATCACAAAGAACACCAGTAGAAACTTATAATAGGTTCTTTCCTCTCAGAGAAGAACATGGAACATATCAATCCCAATCCAGTCATAGGGATAATGATGATAGTCATCAATTTAATAGGTCCCCATACAATTATAATCAGAACCACCCAGGGCCTTCATACTCAGGGGGTTTTTATCAGGAGCAGAGGGGGTACAATCAAAACCCCGACACAAACGCGGATGCAGAGGCGGATGGCGCGCCAAGAAAAAGAAAATGCATCTAACCTTGGATGGAATTTTTAATTTAAGTTCGGCCATTTTCACTGATGCCGAAAAAATTGTTTTAAGTAAGGGATTGAAATACGTCCCTCCCAAACAATTAAACAAATTTGCCACGTTCATTGATGTGCACAAATACGTGCGGAAATTAAATATACAAAGATATTTTATTTCTAATCCAGCTAGATCCACCTTACCTGAAATTACTTCTCTCACTGTCCATACAGGACATTCAAATCCCTCACTTTTCAATCCCCCCGGGTCCACAGCACCTTCCATACAAGTATTCAAGGACTTAGTATTAAAAGATCTAGAGGTGTTACCTAAGAAGAAAATTCATAGTGACCCTAAGATTAAGGAAGGCCTCAAGGCGTTGTGTGAACGTAAAGACCTTACCATACGCCCCGCGGACAAGGGTGGGGGTATAGTAGTTCTTGACAAAATAGCATACCACACAGAGATGAATAAGATTTTGAGTGACACGGACACCTATGTACGTCTATTTAAGAATCCTACACAGAATTATAAGAAAGCGTTGGCAGATTTGGTAGACACTGGGGCACAGCTTGGTATTTTAGATAAAAAAGAAAAAAGCTATCTAGTACCTGTCGCTCCACGGATTCCAATCATTTATTACCTTCCTAAGGTACATAAAGATGCCAACCACCCTCCCGGCCGTCCGATCATCAGCGGCATAGATTCTGTGACCTCCCGCATAGGGAAATACATAGATTTTCATTTACAACCGATTGTCCGTTCTATTCCATCGTATCTCAAGGATACAAGGCACACCATTTCCCTGCTGTAACAGGTAGATTATAGTGAGGGTATACTATTGGTAACGGCTGATGTAGCCTCATTGTACACATGCATCTCACATGAATTAGGCATATCAGCCATCAAATTGTTTTTGTCTAGAGACAATAACTTACCCGGAACTCAAAAAAGATACATTATGGATATTCTACAATTTGCGACAACGCATAACTACTTTTGGTACAATGGCGATTTTTTCCTGCAACAAAGGGGAGTTGCGATGGGAGCTAAATTTGCTCCTAGCCTGGCCAACATTTTCATGGCCAAATGGGAGGAGGATGTCGTCTATGCTTTAAATCGCCCAGAGATTGCTCTCTGGGTTCGATACATCGACGACATCCTCCTCCTGTGGAGGGGCGATCAGGACTCCCTCAACAGATTCATGTCTACCCTTAATGACAATAATATTGGCATTAATCTGACCTATGAAATGAGTTACACAAATATTAATTTCTTGGATTTGGAAATCTTTGTCAGTGACGGTCAATTACAGACAAAAACATTTTTCAAGCCTACCGACCGGAATGGATACATTCCGGTCGATAGTTGCCATCACTCAGCATGGTTAAAATCTGTACCGCGTAGTCAACTATTGCGAATTAGATGCAATTGCTCTAATCTTTCAGATTTTTATCATCAAGCAAATATTTTGAAATCCAGGTTTGTAGATAAGGGTTACAGTTCACATCTGACAGATGATGAAATTCGAGGCATTGCTACCACTAGTAGGGATTCATTACTAATAGAGAGAGGTAAATCAATTCAGGTTTCTAAATATAAATGGTCTTTTTACACCACATTTTCCGCCCAGCACAAACAAATTAAGGACATTTTCCAAAGACATTGGAATGTCCTTAAAAATGATCATGTTCTTGGCCCTTCGCTTCCAGATAGGGCCGGTGTAATCTATAGGGGAGCTTTCTCTCTGAAAGGTCAGATCGCTCCTAACGTGATTGACCCACCCACCATTCCTGTCTTTTTTCCACACCTAAAGGCATACTACCCATGCAAGAAATGCAAAGTATGTCAGGTGAATCAGTGTGGCAGACAGAAAACTGACTCTTTTTGTTCCACCTCAACAGGAATAGAATATAAGATGAAACATTTCACCACATGTGCGACTAGATTCATTGTTTATTTGCTTACCTGCCCCTGCGGGAAGCAATACGTAGGGCGCACGATTCGCACGTTTTCGATTAGGGTCGGTGAACACCTTACTAGCATCCGTAAAGGAAAAACTAATCACAGTGTTCCGAGACACTATTTGGAATCGCACAACAAAGACCCTAGAGGGACCACGTTCATCATTATAGATAAATTTGTTCCTCATTGGAGGGGGGAGTCCGGTGTTAAAGGGGTCTCTAGACTTGAGACTTATTGGATTTACCAATTAAAAAGTTATAGGCCTCATGGACTCAACATTGATTGGGACATTAATGCTTTCATTAATCAAGCATAATGTCGACCCCTTCTAGTCCCTCCTTTTTATCCCTTTTTAGTTACATTGTTAATTGCTCCATTTAATACCCCCTTTTTTATTATATCATTATATTATTATTATTACTTTATACATTTTTCACATGTGTAATTCTTGTCTATACATGTTCTACAATGTTCCATGTTTTTTCTCATTTTGGACCTCACACATAGAGGGCCTCTTGACTAATGGATTTAGTGCAGTCCTGTTGTTACACTGATGCCATATATGCGTATGTCTATGTATAGAATGTGCCTGCCTTCCGGGATATACATTATAGATACCAACAGTCTTTTTGTTTGACAGAATGCGCAATGTGTTTTCACATCACATTGGAGAATCGGTTTAATGTATTATAGTCATAATGGCTAGGTTTCCGAATTCTGTATCACAATGCGCTGAGTGCTGTCCCTTTCATGTGACGTTTGTGTTTGCAGGCCTACATGGGAGACATGCTGGTCGTGATGAGTCGTTCTGCTTTATTGCGTTACGACTACAATCCCCAGTACGCTTTGCGCGCAGTTACGTCATTCATGGAGGCATTTACGGGACGCTGTGCGCCGCTGCTTCCATGTGACATCTGTGTTTGCAGGCGTGGATGGGAGACACGCTGGCTGGGTTGAGTCGCTTTGCTTTGTTGCGGTGTGACTACAATCCCCAGTACGCTTTGCGCACAGTTACGTCAGTCATGAGGGCTCATAATGTCATGCGTGCTGATGACACGATGGCGTCGCCAGCCACGTTGATGGCACATTAGATTCTATTGGACGTCTGGGATTTGTTTAAGAAGCACACATGACTCAGTCATGTGATACGGAGACACTCACGTGATCCTTCGATCCCGGAAGGGAGTTGCACATTTGAACACATAGGCGTCCAATTAAGGTAATTTCTCTTCCTACTTATAGCGTGGGGGGCACCAGGATGGCGTGTACCCCAGTTGATGTCTCATTAGACAAAACGCGTCGGGTTTACATGCCAGCCTTGGTTGCCTACTCCACGCACTTTTGAAATTCAGAGCTGCTGATTTTTTTGATTTTTTTTTTTTTAAAGTTTTCTTTTGGATTTGTTTGGTCTTTTATTTTGAAAAACTTTTTGGGATTGAACTGTTCATTGAGATTTTTTGTATTAGATTACTTTTTATCATTTTACCATTTTTAATAAATTCCTATCCGGATTTAAACTATGTGGAGGATTTTTTCTCGCTCTTTTTCATGGTGATATTAGTTACATGGAGGAATTTGGTGTCACATACTGACCCTTCGCATTGGAAGTGAGTGTCACGGTGGAAAACCTTGGTGAATACTTTCTGGAACACTGAAAGACGCTAATTGAAAATCAGTCTTGGATTTCCATCCACCAGTCCCTGATGCGGACATAAGCCTGATAGATCCACCGCTATATGGTGAGCTGGATCTACAACACTCGGTAAGAGTATATATTCCTTACTCACTTCCCTGATCCAACGGTGAAGGCACTCCCGGGTGTTACAACCTATTGATATAGAGAGCGTTCAATCCAAGGAATTATTTGGGACTGAATTCACATTCTGCTGCACATATGATGTTTGTTGATATTTTCATCAGTCTACACATCTATTGAAAGACTTTTCTTAAGTTTGGCACCATTACACTCTGTGGACTACTTTTACACATGTTAACAATGTTTTTTCCTCTTTTTAGAGATTTATTGTTACATTGATTCATTTTTGATTTATTTCACCACTGTATCACTATTTGATACTTATCTTATGCTTTCAGTGCACGTCACATGCATTTTTTACTCATGAGGTACACAGGACCATATTGAGGTTCAATATGGCACATTGTTCTTTATAAAGTCATTTTTTTCACTTGATATCACTTCTTGTCTAAAATACAGCGCCACACTTTATTTATATAAACTTTACTTTAGATACCCTTGTGCCCAATGGACTCAACGAGGAACTAGACGTGAATACCATACTTTAAAATCCCTACTATTTTATGGTTGCCCCAATGTCACATAGTGTTGCCATCATTGTCCTTGAGACATATATGTATGTGTGCACGTGTATGTGCATGTGTTCACATGCATGCATGCACGCATGTATGTATGCTTCTTTTATATCTATATTATTTACACATTAATTCATCTTCTTTTATCACATGGATTATTTTTGTATCATTGGCTGTATAGAGTCCATCTATTGAGGGCCCTACATTTAAACATGCTCTTACACTCCATCCACCCCTTGGCACTGATAATATCTCTGCCTTATATACCCCCACTGTCTAATTTCTAAAATGTAAATCCACATGTGCATGTAAACATCATTCATGTGGGGTTGTAATTTAATTAAATTTATTTACATTATTATTTTTATTTTTATTTTAATTTATCCTTGTTATCGTTCATTATCATTGTATATTATGTCCATGTTTCTTTTCCATCGTTTTTCTTTCTTTTTTCTCCCCCCCCCCTTTTTGTATGTGCATAAGCACATACAATGACTGTACATTGCTAAATAATTATGGCGCTGGACGTTGCTGTCCTTTTAATTAATGTTCTCATCTTTGTGGTAAACAGTTATTCTTCTTTTTATCCAACTCATCTGTCAAGTGACTAGTTAACTTTTTCTGCCGATGGGCAGAAGTGCCTTTAAAAATCCGTCCTTCCTGTCCCTCTATACACTTGAGAAAGGAGCGCGCAGGCTCTGTTTGAGAGCCGCGCATGCTCTGAAATGCGTTGTGGTTCCCTGGTCAACCCGATCCAGCTGACGTCAGACGCTCTCTCTCGGACTGATCACCGCCATCTCCCGCTGCCATCCTTCATCACGGACTAACCAGCTCGCACTTTGGCCACTTGCGGCTGCTACTGTCGGGACTTAGGGCATCCGCGGAGAAGCGTCATAGACCCTGGATCCAGCATGAACACTCATTACACTGGAGTACACCTGAACTTACCCTAATGTAAGTGTTGGATATGATTTGTTTTATCTAACAATAAACCTGTTTTACTTAGAGGTGCTTTTCTATTTTCTCCTTTTTTTATAATTCTATTAAGGACCATGCCCAGTATGACAAACGCTGGCAGGAGGTCAAAGATTATATCACGAAAATTACTAAAGATATAATACCTAAAAAACAAAATAAAATGTCCAAAGATAAGATGGCTTTTATGGAAGTATTTGCTTATAGATGGTCAAACCCTCATCAAGGGAGAGGCCCTAAGAACAGAGCTAAGGCTACTTATGTTGGGAATGATTTTGGATATACTGAAGAAGACACAGAGTCTGATTCATCTGTTTCTATTTCTACTCTTCCTTTACATCCCCCAAACAGACATGGAGCACCTACATCAACCAATAACACTCAAGGATCATGTAAGCGGAGTCATGGTGGTGGGTACTATACACCCTATTCCAAAAAACGTCCCTCTGATGTTAATAACAGCTCTAGGAATCACACTCAGGAGGTGGGAACTACATCTTTGCACTGGTGGTGGGAATAGTTCACAAATGAAATACATGGGTGCTATTGCTCAGCAAGCAGCTCAAATACTTAATATCCAACCGAACTCAAAAAATCCCCCCACACCGGCTCCAGTATCGAGCCAGGCAACAAATTCCTCCAATGTATCAACACCAAATTCTATGTCATCTGTTCCATCATCTCAACCATCTAGTTCCAATAGTCAATCATTCCCTAATTCTTTTTCTTTGATATAGGTCCAAATGTTTACCAAACAAAGCACCTTAGATCCACATTTGGCTCAATCAAGCCCTTCCTCTCCAAATTTTCAATTGCCGGGGCCTCATCCACCCCAAACCTAGCACTTGACATAATCAATCTTACACCCTACCAATTCACAGATAAGGAATTAGAGGTTTTAAAACTTGGTTTGAGTTTTTGTCCATCTGCTAATATGGACAAATATGAACTTATCAAAGATATCTATATGTTTGCACGTAATCTTACATATAGATATATGTTTGATCAAGATAGTGTACGAGCCAGACAAGAACGGGAATTCTCCGAAAGCATTAAGCACTATACCATGGAGGACTTCTGAGCCCTCCGGGATTTGATGCTGCTTTTGGAGGAAAACAATGATGTCATTGGTCCCACTAACACAGACTCACAACCTGTGCTTGATACAATTTCTGAGTCTCCAATCACGTCTAAGACGACTGCTTTACTTCCGGTCCCAACCAAATTCAAACCGAAAACTCTGAGATTCCCAGATTTAGCTATGAATTCCTATGTCTGGGCTTTTTTGGTAGGGGTAGTTAGTGATATTAAACAGATGCAGATTGCATCTTATCCAAGTAATCTTACATCAGCACAAAGGCTAGCCATTTCCAAGCTTAGTGAACACTCTGAACTGATAATCAAGGCATCCGATAAGGGAGGCAATGTTGTCTTGATGACCAGACCAAACCAAACTATGAGAAAATATGCTCAGCCATATTGTCCAATAGAAATTGGTACCATATAATCCCTGTCTCACATATCCCAGCATTTAAAGGCGAATATTTAGCAATCATCAATGATGGCTAACAGAAGGTTTTGAGTGACCAGGATACCTATGATTATCTAAATACTAAATACCCTAGAGAGGCAACATTTTATTCATTGCCCAAAGTACACAAAAACCCTACAGACCCACCTGGCAGACCGATTATATCGGGAATCGGTTCACTGACTGAAAATGCCAGTAGATTAATTGATGCCACACTCATGCCTCATGTTACCAGCCTGTCATCCTTTACTAAGAATACGCTCGACCTCCTAAAAAAGATTGAAGGTCTAGTGGTCCCTCCCGCCGCCCTGCTCGTGACCTTGGATGTAGAGTCCCTACATCCAAGCAGGGCGTCCGAATGGTCCGAGCCTTCTTACATGAAGAGCCACACACACTGTGGAAATACAACGAATTTATACCCACACTTCTCAAATTTGTCCTGACACACAATTGGTTTGGATTTAAGGGTTCCCACTACCTCCAGGTGCAGGAAGTGGCAATGGGCACGTGCTGTGCACCGGCCTATGCAAACCTGTACCTGGGGGGTGAGAACGCTACATCTTCTTGAATGAACATATGTCTATGTATACGGACCAGGCTATGTGCTGGATGCGATACATAGATGATATTTTTATGATCTGGACTGGCACATGCGAATCGCTTGTGGCTTTCATTGATATATTTAACCACAATTCATTCAATCTCAAATTTACACTCAATGTGAATTTGCACAAAATCACATTTCTAGACCTTACTATTTTCAAGGATCAGGATGGTTGTTTAGCTACCAGCCTGTATCGCAAGGAAACTGCCGGTATTACCATGCTGCATGCAGCTAGTGCGCACCCAACAGCATTAATACGGAGTATTCCATCTGCGCAATATATAAGGCTGCCCCGGAACTGCACTCATCTTACTGATTTCAAAACGGAAGCAAAATCGCTGCGCATGCGGTTGCCAGCCAGAGGATACAGCAAGTCCCTCCTGTGCAAGGCCTACAACAAGGCCTTGGGGCGGTCAAGAAGTGATTTGCTGTATCACAACACCAAACCCTCATCCGAATCTAGACCAAATTTGAGAATTATTACACGATTTTCATCTCAACATCAAGAGGTGCGCAACATATTGACAAATCACTGGCATGTGTTGCATCAAGATCCTATTATTAAAAAACATGTGGGTGCTAGACCTGAATTAACCTTCAGACGGGCCAATTCTCTACGGGATAAGCTGGTATCCAGCCACTATTCTGTAACCTCTAACTCCGGAGTTAAAGCAAAGGTATCCATAGATGTGGTCAATGTAAATTCTGTCCCTGGGTCCACACAGGTAGCCAATTTACCCTTCCCAGTGGGGAAAGTTTCTGCCCCAAATTCAGAGCAGACTGTAATACACAGGGGGTCGTTTATTTGATGTCCTGTGTATGCAGTGTTTTTTACGTTGGTAAAACGGCCTGCCATTTTTGGCAACGCATCAAGGATCATGTATACTACTCTGGGAATGGTAAAATGCTAACTCCTGTCAGTAGACACTTGGATCTTTATCATAGGTTTGACACTACATGTGTCTCCTTCAATGCACTAGCTGGGGGAACTGGGATAAATATATTTTACAAAAGGAAACCCTATGGATTGAGAGACTTAATGCTATCCATGCTCCAGGTATCAACGAGGAGCACTCATACAAACCTTTTTTGTAAGCTACCTTCCAAATAGTGGTCCCTAACTTTTCTGTCCCCCCTCATTTTGCTCATGCCAAACTGTACAACACAAGACCCTGATGTTAGGTTTACATTCCAATCTAACAGCGGGTTTTGTTGCGCTCCCCTTTCATCCAATTCCCTTTTCCTTTCCTACCTAGGTATATGAACAGCTCCTATAATATGTGATGACCAAAATGTATATATATGATTATATACTTATAATTTTATTATCAAACTTTGTTTTATCATATTTTGTTTTTAATGGTCACTATATATTTTTTTATTTCAATACTGTTTTGAGAGATCTTTTTTTCTTTCTCTGTATTGGTCCTATAGCAATGTGTGGTTTCTACACACCTTGCAGCATTTATGTTAGATACTTTACTAATGTCCTTGCCAGTTTTGGCTTGCTGCACAGCCTTTCATATGCCCGCTCTGAGGTGTAATTGCCTTGTCTAGTCTGATGGCTGTATTCACAATTTTCTTTTCCATTAAATTATCCTGCAGCATATCTGCTTATGGATAGCTAGGGATGCTGTCTCTGTCACCACGGGAGGCGTATTTCCTGCCCCTGCTCTGTGTGTCATCTGCGAGTACTCGGCCCGCCCTGTCGCTCTGATTGGATATGATGGAGGATCTTGGCCAAGTCACGCATGCGCAGTGGAGCTATTGATGGCTCTCCCGGATCGCGTCGCAATGACGTCATTGCCGGGATGAGCGTTCAAATAGCGAGGAATGGCGGCATTATGCACAGCCATTCTCTCACTGCTGAGACTGTCACCACAGGTGGAGAATCCCGGGCAACGCACTGCGAACGGTAGGTTCTATTATTGGGCTAATGTTCATGCTTAAAGGTCGGACATACCAGCATCTCTTTGAGATGGGGGGGTTACCTGATTGGATGCTGCTTAGTAAATTCCTCAATATTTACTGTATTACAGATACCTATCCTGAAAAGCTTCCCCCCCCTTTTGGACACACAAATCTTCTAACTAGTGGGAATGTCCCTCATTATTCCATGAACTCTATCAGAAGTGTCCACTATAAGGCTTCTTTTTTGGCTTCATCTTACTTTATTGTGCAAGTTTTCTGTCATTATCTAAACTAAGGACCCTCTTGGAGTCTGTACCTATTGGTAAGTATAGCTTAGTATTGGCCCCACCTATCGTTGTTATATACCCCTGAATCTTCCTCTTTCTCTGTTTTGTATGTTTGGCTCTGTTGGTTTATTATCACCATGCTAAACAAAAGACTTCCATATACAGATTTTTTCTTTGTGAAGCAACCAAAGGATTGATTCTTGTGAACTCGCTTGTGCTTTTTTGATTTTGAACATATTCTCCACCTGTTTTCCTACCATCTACGTTTTGAAATGTAAGTCATCGACAAGATTTATATTAGCCCCCCCCCCCCCCTTTTCACTGGCCCTTCCCTCTCTCTCTCCTCTCCTATTCTATCCCCTTTCAATATATATGGGGATTATACCACGGCCAGAATACACTATTAGTGTTGCCAACATACATTTTACTTTATTTTATACCATATTAAGGGGTGGGGCCACTTGATGGGTTGTGTTGGGCTCTGCAGCAATGCCAAAATATATTAAGACACAGGTAAAATGTTTTCATGTTTATTTGTTGTGTGTCTTTGAGAAAAAGTGATCTGTAAAATTTCTTATCTTGTAGAACTTGTCATAAGCTCCTGAAGAGGCCTTTTTTCCTAATAACGCGCAATATGTCGAGCTGAGCTATACACGATACATTGCCTTACATAAACTATGTGGTTATATACATATATCAGTAGGAAGTGATCTTGGTGTCTTCCTCTCATTATATTGTACTTTTTTGGTTATAGGTGGTGTGTTATGAAATTTTGTGTTCTCAGGCCCGTCTAGGAATGGCCAATACTGTTATTTATGTCTTTTAAAACAACTTGTATGTTTCTCCCTCAATAAATATAATTTTTTTAACTGTAATACGCCTACAAAGTCCATCATCTGCCTACTTATTGTTTTAACCTGATCTATCGGGACTTGGCATTGTTTTTTGTTTTTCATATCCACAGTTCCACTCTGTGATGATATGATTTTTTATTTCATATATATATATATATATATTGTGACAGCAGGAAGGTAAAGTCACCTGGTTGCATCCAGGGGGGTAGATATATTTCGCCCAGATTCAGGCTTTACGCCGACTTATACAACTAGGTGGAGAGTTGTATAAGCCCAGCTGAGGCTAGTGGGCTCATGGATGACTCATACCTCTAGGGAGAGTGTGGGGCGTCGTGCAGACAGGGAGTTGATGAGACCAGCTGAAGCTTGTCAGCTCATTTAGGCCTCTATAAAAACTCCCAGATTCATTAGGTGTTTGCTCATGCCTGGACCCAGACCTGTGTGGACTGTCTAGGGAGAGTGAACCCCTGTGCGTTGAGACAAAGCCTGTGTGGCTATTTGCTTGGACATTTAAAACCAGGGACTTAGGGACTAGGACAGCACTAGGCTGATCCCAGTTGTTAGTTAGGAAACCTGTATGTTTAGTCAGAGGTCAAGTTGACCAGGATTTATTTTGTTTATGTTTCTTTTGGCTTTGCTGTGTTTTGTCACTGTAAATAGAAAATAAACCGCACCTTTTTTTTTTATTTTGAAAACCACAACCTCCGTTTGCTGGGCCTGTTTTTGTGTGGGGAGCCCATCCCGGGGGTCACACACACCCGCTGCCGAGCTAACCCCCTCACAATATATATATATATATATATATATATATATATATATATATATATGAGACTGACTGTATATATATATATATATATTAAATGCACTGCAGCTAACTGAATAACTTGCCTGCCTGTTCAATCTAAATGACACTCTCGCCGTCCACGCCAGCAACACACTACACAGGGCCGACGTACAGGCAGCCTTATATAGTGTGGGGCGTGGAGTTAGTCCCCCTGAGCCATAATTGGCCAAAGACACCCTGCCTTTGGCCAATTATGGCTCTCTTTGCTGAAGGAGCTGGGATTGCCCAAAGCATGCGGGTCATAGTGCATGCTTTGGCCAATCATCATACAGCAATGCACTGCGATCTCGCAGTGCATTATAGGGCGTGACGCAGCGCTCAAATTTGGCACGAATGCCCCATAATGTTCGTTTTTCGACGAACGGGTGAACATAAAGCTCATCCCTAGCCAGTGCCGGCCCAAGACATGGTGCTGCCTGAGACCAAGAATGAAATGCTGCCCCCCCCCCCCTCAAAAAAAAATAATAAAAAAACACGCCCACCAAAAGGCCCCCACATTCATTATTTTATATCATAATCATCATCAACCAGGCCATTTTTTACTATTTAGCACGGCACTAATTTAAGTGGTGATTGCGCGGTCATGTAACACTGTACCCAAATAAAAATTTTATCATTTTTTTCCCACACAAATAGAGCTTTATATTGGTGGTATTTGATCACCTCAGTTTTTTAATTTTTAATTATTTAAACGAAAAAAAGACCGAAATTTTTGAAAAACAAACAATATTTTTTACATTCTGCTATAAAACATAACCAATAAAAAAAATCAAATTTCTTTATAAAGTTTGTCCAAAATGTATTCTGCTACATTTGGTAAAAAAAATGGCAATAAGTGCATATTGATTGGTTTGCATAAAAATGATAGCGTTTACAAACTATGGTACATATACCGTAAATTATTTTTTTTAGACCACTAATGCCAGTAAACAGCGACTAATTCTAAGATAATTGGACTGCGATAGTGCGACGGACAATCTGACACTGAGCAGGGACTAACTACCACTGACATCACCAGTGACACTAATACAGTGATCAGTGATTATACTATACACTGTCACTGTACTAATGACACTGGCTGGGAAGGGGTTAACATCTCAGGTAATTAAAGGGTTAAACGTGTGCCAATTTTTTTTAAATTTGTGTAATGTGTGCTGCTTTTTACTATAGATCTCTGTTTCTTCTTCCTGCAAAGCAGGGAGAAGAAACCGAGAAATGTTTTTCTTCTGTACAAAGCCCTGTAATGATTGCCAATGCAGGGCTCTGGGCTGTGATTGGACACAGCCAATCAGCAGATCCGGGCCATGAATCATTGGCGGGGACCATCTCCTGCTGAGTACAATCACAGTGGGTGACAGTGGGTGGGGGGGGGGCATGCATGCACCCTAAACCCAGAAACAGGCAGCAATGTACCAGTATGTTGCTGTGCCTGTATGGACCACCCGTCCGCAGTGCATTGTGGGCAGGCGGTCTGGAAGTGGTTACAGAATAAGTGCATTTGTAAACAAGTGAATCCTAAGGCCCCTTTCACACTGGGGCGGTGGGTGCGGTGGCGGTATAGCACCGCTATTTTTAGCGGCGCTATACCGTCGGAATTGCGCGGAATTGCGGCGGTATTCGGCCGCTAGCGGTATTAACCCCCGCTAGCGGCCTAAGAAGGGTTAATACCACCCGCAATACACCTCTGCAGAGGCGCATTGCCGGCGGTATTACCGCGGTTTGCCATTACTTTCAATGGGAAGGAGCGGTAAACACACCGCTCCTCTCACCGCTCCAAAGATGCTGCTAGCAGGACTTTTGGAGCAGTCCTGCTAGCGCACCGCCTCAGTGTGAAAGCCCTCAGGCTTTCACATTGAGACTGCATGGGCAGGAGTTTTCAGGCAGTATTTTGGCGCTATTTTTAGCGCTAAACCACCTGAAAAACTCCTCAGTGTGAAAGGGGTCTAACTGCTCTGCTCCCATTCTAGCTGTACTCTCAGTTTGACCAACCTCAGATTAGAGGGCGGGGCAGTGGCCTGGTGACATGCCAATCCTTTTTGAGTTGTTTGAGACATGCGGTGCTAAGCAAGCATAGCTTTTCACCATAGGTCTTAATGGTAAAGCTTGAAAAGCCTACAAGTTGATGACTTAACCATTAGGGCTAATGAATAATAGTTTGCACATGGACAGTACCATGAGCAGGAATCAAGCGCTGCCCAGCACAGGCCACAACTACTAGACTGGGTTGCCAGCTGATCTTCAGTATAGCAAGACGGGAAAGGCGGACAGCTAGGATTAATTAGTATAAAAGTATAGTTAATTTCTATTTATCACTTCAATATACCATCGTGAAGAACATAATGAAAAAATGGATTACGTAGATACTCCTTCAGTATTCATTCATAATGCTGAGGAGGAGCCAACTTTATAAAAATGGCTGTGGGTCTAACATATCTCTAGTAAAAAAGTTAGGGCACTTTCACACTGGGGCAGGGGGCGTCGGCGGTAAAGCACCACTATTTTTAGCGGCGCTTTACCTTCGATTTAGTGGCACATTTTGGCCACTAGCTGGGCGCTTTTTACCCCCGCTAGCGGCCAATGAAGGGGTTAATAGTGCCCACAAAGCGCTTTGCAGGAGCTTCGGCGGCACTGCCCATTGATTTTCCCACCGCTCCTAAAGTGCCCCAAAGATGCTGCTTGCAAGACTTTTTTTTTAATGTCCTGCAAGCGCAGTGCCCCAGTGTGAAAGCACTCAGGCTTTCACATGGGAGTGATAGGAGAGGCGCTTTGCAGGCGCTATTTTTAGCACTAAAATGCCCGTAAAGCGCCTCAGTGTAAGGCTACTTTCACACTGAGGCGCTGGATGCGCTGGCGGTATAGCAGCGCATTTTTTAGCGCCGCTATACCGTTTTCTTTGCTGCGATTTGCGGGCGCTAGCGGGGGTATTTTAACCCCCGCTAGCGGGCGAAAAAGGGTTAAAAACGCCCGCAATAACGCCTCTTTGAGGCGTTTTGCGGGCGTATTAGAGGCGCTACCCCATTGATTTCAATGGGCAGGGGTGCTATAGGAGCGCTATTTTTAGCGCTCCTGTTGTGCCTCAAAGATGCGGCTTGCAGGAGTTTTTTGAGCCTCCTGCAAGCGCAACGCTCCAGTGTGAAAGCCCTCGGGCTTTCACATTGGATAGTATTGAGAGGCTTTTTTGGGGCGCATTGCAGGCGCTATTTAGAGCGCAATAGCGCCTGCAAAGCACCTCAGTGTGAAAGGGGCCTAAAAGTAGCTTTACGTTTTCATCTGGACTGGGGGCTGTTTTCATGCAGTTTTGTTAGACCCCTTTCACACTGGAGGCGTTTTTCAGGTGATTTTGGGCTAAAAATAGCGCCTGTAAAGCGCCTCCCCTGCAATCCCAGTGTGAAAGCCTGAGTGCTTTCACACTGGGGCGATGCGCTGGCAGGACGTTAAAAAAAAGTCCTGCAAGCAGCATCTATAGGGCGGTGGAGGAGCGGTGTATACACCACTCCTGCCCATTGAAATGAATGGGCAGCGCTACTGAAGCACCTGCAAAGTGCTTCGGCAGTGGCACTACACGGGTGCATTTAACCCTTTCTTCAGCCACTAGTGGGGGTTAAAAGCTCCCCGCTAGCGGCCGAATAGCACCGCTAAAACGACAGTGAAGCGCCGCTACAACTAGCAGTTTTTTACCGTCAACGCCCGCCCGCCCCAGTGTGGAAGCAGTCTAAATGTTTTTTTAAATTGTGTTCCTTTTGCTAATGCTGTACATACAGGGCAGGCATCCTGAGGAAAACATGCTTTATCTCCATATGTCACCCCTTACTGACAATCTGATCTATCTTGCACAGAGTAATTACCTCTTTTATGCCTGTAACCAATAAAATTCACCATTATTGCATCTTGATTAGAAGCCATCAAAAAATACAAATCATTTTATAGTTTGTATTTTAAAAGCGTGTTTCTTTTGTAAATCTGCATGATAATTTTTTTTTAAAAGAAGAAAGTTTTGCTTTCAATTACAAACAGTACAGAAGATAAGGCCTCATCAAAGTGTTTCCAGGGAAAACATGGGTCCAATACAAAGAAAGATCAGTCACATTCAATCCAGCTTGAGTCCCTTATAAAAAAAATATTAGAGAGAAACCACTTGAAGTTGTACTCTACTACTACCAACCAACCTAACTCACCTTTTTTTTCAGATAGGCTGCCCAGGCTCAGCTCACACTGTCACCGGGCACAGCCGCACAGGCAGCTCTCCTCAGATCCACGCTTCCGTCACGCAGGAGATGGAAGAGGTGGCGTAGCAATTGATTGGTGCGGAGGCTGAGCGCTGTGAATGCTGGGGCGGCCGTGACCTCTGACGTCACTGGTTGCTAGGCGCCGGTCGGCAGGCGATTTTTTTCAACCAGTGCAGGAGACAGCGCACAGCCGACCAGCATCCGCTCCGCTCCGCTCTGCTCTGCTCCTAAGGCTGAGAGTCTCCTGAAAAGTTCTTGCCAGCCGGGCTGCCGCCCCTCCTAAATGCCGCCTGGAACCATGGTCCCATTGGGTCCCATGGTAGGGCCGGCCCTGTCCCTAGCTGAAATAAACAGCAATTTTTTTTTCAGAACCGAGAATGTTATCTGTAACTAAATTTGCTAAACTCATGGAAATGTGTATAGAAAATATATAATAAAAAATA
This sequence comes from Rana muscosa, assembly GCA_029206835.1. NCBI lineage: Eukaryota > Metazoa > Chordata > Amphibia > Anura > Ranidae > Rana > Rana muscosa. The sequence goes on from CM055123.1 coordinate 113,624,333, forward strand.
TCCCCGTGAAGTGCCCTCTTTTCCCCACCTGCATTGCGAACTTTAAACACTTGTTTTGTCTAGGGTACCATAAATAAGGAGAATTATTTAACTTATTATTCCTTGTCCCCCAGCACTCAGTGCTCTTCTCCTCCCTCAAACATTCTTTTATTTTAAACAGAACATGTTATGTAGTAATGGTGGCTATTTTCCAGTATATGCATTCTGACTCCAAACACAGTGCCATATAATCATACACTTTGTATTAAACTGTATTGCCAGACTGTCATTTACTTGCCAATGAGTAATTCTGTCAGCATAAAAGTCAATATTCCCATGTAGATAAAGACATGGTATGTGGTGTGTTTTTCTCGGTATGAGATTAAGTAGAGTATTTGTGAGGTAGAATTCTATACCAATTTTTCACAATTGCCTCAGACTTCACTGTGCGATTACTATAAAACAACAATATGAGGCCTATGCCATTGATATTGCCTAAAAAGTGACACAGAAATGTGTGCAAAAGGTATTCTAAACTAGAAAATGCATTTCCTGCAGAAAATGCGTGGGAATGCTGAATAGCTGAATTGCTAAAGCTAACTGGATGAATAGCTTAAATCCGTAAGAAAAAGTTGAAGAAGTGAGAATAGTTGGAAAAGTAGGAATGTTTTTAAAATAAACATGAATTTCATAAAAAAAGTTTAACACCACTAATGTATGAAAGATGTGGAATATGTAAAGGTTTTTTGAAAAGCTGACACTAAACGGAATTGTTGGCTTTAAAAGTTTGCAAAGAATAAGCCCAATACATATTCTGTTTAATCGATAAAATTCCCTGAAATTATCGCTAAACTTAAACAGCTTTTTCACAAAACTGTAAAAGATATCAAACTGAAAAGATATAGCCGGATAGCTAAATATTTTGTGAACATTTTAAAGTTTGTTTGGCGTCTGTAGGTGAAAGTATGAAGGAGCTGAAACTTTTGGGATTGGAAGAAGATTTTAAGGATTTGAAGCATGCTCTCATTCACTTCAATGTTAAAAAAAAGTGTTAAAAAGCTTCATATTTTAAAAAGTATAAATAGTAGAAAAAAAGTTGAAGAAGTCCCATCATTAGCTGAAAGAGTTGAACATTTTAAAAGTTGAATGGTTTTAAGAGCTGAAATATGCAGAATTCCCACTAATAACAAAGTTCACAGTATAAAGACACAAACCTCTGACATGAAAAATTAAAGCATATCCTTCCATAGCATGTACTAACCTCAATCCAGAGAACCTAGTGTTATTTCTGTCTGCTGTCTTATTCCTCTGCTATCTGCATGAGTCATTTATAACAGGTTGTGACAACTCTGAGAAAGCCTCCAGCATACAGCCTGTGATTGATTCCTTAGCTGTGCATGTTTCCTTATGAGATGGGGGTGTGTGTCTCTTCCCTCCACACAGGCCTCAGATTACACTCCGCTCTCCTCTCTGAGCTGTGCAGTGTGTAACATCAGATTCCACACCTTGCCTCTGGAAAATCAGAAAAGCTGTGTAAATCCTGCACTTTAAACAGCTGTAGAGAAGGGATGGCTGCACACAAACAGGTACAACTTACTATGTAGGATTTGTTTAATTTCTGTGTATCACATGAGGATAGTCACTTCACTAGGTATATGTAAGGGTGTACATCCACTTTAAACAAGAGCTGGACTGAAGTTATCAACACAAAGCTTCAGTCTGGTTTACTCATTTCAGAAGAACACAATTTATTTTATGGCAATATCATTGTGGTACTTTAGAAATGTCCTTGAAGGTCATAACCTGTTCTTCTTGATAACAATCATATTTTGATAGAACATAAAACAGAATCATAGAGCTTTATGGCATCTCTGTGCTGTGGTGCAGCATATATTTGGAAGCCCAGGCATGATTTGTCCTAAGAGAGTGGCCCCATGGGGTTGGTGAAGGAGTTTATGATGGGCTTAGAGCAGGGATATGCAATTAGCGGACCTCCAGCTGTTGCAAAACTACAAGTCCCATCATGCCTCTGCCCCTGGGTGTCATGCTTGTGGTTGTCAGAGTCTTGCTATGCCTGATGGGACTTGTAGTTCTGCAACAGCTGGAGGTCCGCTAATTGCATATCCCTGGCTTAGAGTGTCCTCTGTGTGCAAAAAACATCACTGCCAGTGCGCTGGGTACGAAGGCCATCTATCGGGGCACTAGATGTTTTTTTTAAAGTCTCTTGTGCTGAGGTTTATGCGTGTCTGTATTTAAGAAGTATTTTGTAATGCAAGGAATCGGGAATACATTTGTTCACGCAAGTAGGCTTAGACTTTATTAAGCCATGCCCAATATTTCAGCACACACACATAGCCTGCTAAAGGTCCTAATCTCCATGAGGTGTCTGAAGTTATAAAGTTGGGAGGGTAGGCTGTACAGGACCCATAATTTCTACTGGGGGGTCCTGTCTGGCACAGCTTCCTACCAACATTTATTTTTTTAGCACACAAGGCTTAAAGGTTGCTTACCCCTTCTCTAATGAATCTTTGCTCCTATGTTTTGTGAGAGCAGTGTAAAGACTGGCAAGTGGACTACACAGATAGGCCACTGAACTAGACTGATGTCTGAGAGTTGGAAATTTTGGAGACTGGTGCACCTGAGCTAAGTAAGTTGCAGGCTGTATGTGTGCAGATCCAGGTCCAGTCTACAGGCTGAAGGAACTAGTAAAGCAGGGAGGCTGAGGAAACTGAGGCTACAATTCACAGAGACTCACCAAAATTGGACAATAGAAGATTGGAAATATGTTGCCTGGTCATGTGAGTCTCGATTTCAGCTGCACCATTCAGATGGTAGGGTCAGAATTTGGCGTAAACAACATGAAAGCATTGATATATCCTGCCTTATATCAATGGTTCATGCTGGTGGTGGGGTAATTATGTGGGGGGGATATTTTCTTGCCACACTTTGGGCCGCTTAGTACCAACTGAGCATCATTTAAATGTCACGGCCTACCTAAGTATTGTTGCTGACCATGTCCATCCCTTTATGACTACAGTGTACCCATCTTCTGATGGCTACTTCCAACAGGATGTCATAAAGCTCAGATCATCTCACCACTGGTTTCTTGAACATGATATTGAGTTCACTGTACTCCAATGGCCTCCACAGTCACCAGATCCCAAACGGACAGAGCACCTTCAGGATTTGGTGAAATGGGAGATTAGCATCATGGATGTGCAGCCGACAAATCTACAGCAACTGCGTGATGCTATCATATCAATATGGACCAAAATCTCTGAGAAATGTTTCCAACACCTTGTTGAATCTATGCAATGAACAATGAAGGCAGTATATAAAACCACCGATGACCATTCCTGCTCTTCAGAAGTTGATCTAACAATTAATTTCTGTTGAATGGGACTGATGAAAAACTTTTGTTGATCGGCAAGCTGCAGCATACCTCATAGCTGTTTTATTTTTACCTTTTCCCCAGATCCTACTCCAGATGTCTGCATCAGCCTGTCTGTACCTTCCATCACCATGATGTAACAGATTTTGGATTTTTTACACTGTTTTGCCACAAAAAAAGGTGTTATTCGGAGAGCGGCCGGATGTGGTGGTGACAATGTTTCATTTATTGTTTCCTTATTGGTGTAGCCTCATAACTCTATATGTAAACTGTGCCATTATAATATTATTACAAGGAGCTGTGTCCCCTTTTGAACCGGTGATTGTTCCTGTAAACTTTAATAAAGCTTTATTCCCTCAAAAAAACAAAAAAACAAGACATACAGAGTGAAAATAAAATCGACCATAATAATTATAATTAGAAAGGCTAGAAGTAGTGTGCCGTACATACATGCCAGTAAATTGCTGGATACAAAGTGAAACAAAACGCCAACACACAGTTTATAAACATTGATTCAAATAAGCCGCAACAGTACTAAACATTCAATCATATCCACTAAAATGTTCTCATATAAAATATAAATTGTTTTATGTACACGTGTACAAACACAGGAAACAGAATGGGGAGGAGAAAACAGCTGCCATAAATAGACTAAAAACATGACATAATGGGCCACTTTTATTGGGACATTTATGGAATGGTTACCATTTCTGCAGTTTAGTTTGGATAAATGTTTATACATCATAATAAACACATGCCTTGGCTTCCTGTCTTCTTTCCACTGTAATCTTCACAGCCTTTAGCCTAATATTTTTTGAGGCACTGAAAACTGGAAAACAAGGTGTATAATTATCTAACAGGAGAAGACGTGTAAGTGGTGTCATGGTGTTCTTTCATAGTCCACTGTGCATGCAGGTGAGGAGGAAGATACAAAATGTAATAATGACTTCACCATTTAATCCTATCAACTCTCATTTGGCTACTTGGCTGGAGTATTTGTCCGTGTATCAGTTAAGCCGTGTACACGCGATAGGTTTTACCGATGAAAACAGTCCGATGGACTGTTTTCATCGGACAAACCGATCGTGTATGGGCCCCATCGGTCTTTTTTCCAACGGTGTTTAAAAATAGAACATGTTTTAAATTTATCCGATGGTTAAAAAACCAATAGCAAATTGCTATCGTCTGTGGGGAACTCCATCGGATAAAAAAACCTACGCATGCTCAGAATCAAGTCGACGCATGCTCAGAAGCATTGAACTTAAATTTTCTCGGCTCATCGGAGTGTTTTACGTCACTGTGTTTGAAACGGACGTTTTTTTGACTGATGGTGTGTAGGCAAGACTTATAGAAGACAGTTTCATCGGATTTCCGATGGAAAAAAACATCGGATTAGAATCCATAGGATATCCGATCGTGTGTACAGGGCTTTAGAGATATTTCCCATCGCTTCCTGCCTGACATGAAATTGGGGAAACTTCCCTAATACTTGCAAAATAAAAACCTAACTGAGGTTTGAATGTTTGGAGGGCACTTTGGTCAAATGTTCACACCACAGCATTAAACTGAGGTTGGGATTTTGCCTTTTCTAACGTAGGAAGTTTCTTATGTTTAAACCTGTTAATGAGATGTGTTAATTGTTTACTTGGGTTTGGATTATTATCATGTTGCAATATTTTAAGATTTAAAGCAGAATTCCAATAAAAAGAAGTGGAAGAGTGTGGGATGCCATTTTGTTGGAGGTAGACGGAGGCTGCATAAGGCATATAGGCCATTTTGGTTTTTATACAACGTAAGTGGCATCATATCTATATATATATATATATATATTTTTTTTTTTTTATAAAGTTTAATATACATTGAGCACTAATAGTCTTATGCCGCGTACATACGATCAAAATTTTCAGACGAGAAAAGTTCGATGTGAGCTTTTCGTCAGAAATTCCGACCGTATGTATGCTCCATCGGACTTTTACTGTCGGAATTTCTGCCAACAAAAGATTGAGAGCAGGTTCTCTATTTTTCCGACAGAAAAAGTTCCTCTCGGAAATTCCGTTTGTCTGTATGCAATTCCGACGCGCAAAAAAAACATGCATGCTCGGAAACAATTCGATGCATGCTCAGAAGCATTGAACTTAATTTTTTCGGCTCGTCGTAGTGTTGTACTTCACCGCGTTCTTGATGGTCGAAAGTTCAGAGAACTTTTGTGTGACCGAGCTTGAGCCAAATTCCGTCGGAAAAACCATGCAAGGTTTTTCCGACGGAAATTCAGACCGTGTGTACGCGGCATAACTCTCTTTTGGGCAATACGTGAAAATACCCATCGAGGGGACGCAGGATGGTGATGGATTGACTTTCCAGCATCCAGACTGAGGGCAAAGAAAGCACAGGAGAATAGCAACGTCCCATGCTTAAAGGTAAAAAGCGCTATTGATCTGAGTCACACCAGATCCAAGGTGAGAGTGGTGGCACATTGGTGGTGGTGCAGAAAAAATACGCAGTAGATTTTTGGTGCACTTAAGGGGGAATTCCCATTGATCAAGAGGACTACTCATATTTCCAGAACAAATACAGCACTATAGTGGAATATTTATACAGTGAACACTATGTGATATAAAGACATATACCGATATATGTACATCTCTGTGTATGCACAACTCTTGGTTTTCTTCACTGGTACAAATTATTTATGCTTATGTGATTCATATAATGTGTATAAGTAGTCACTGAGTGGTATATATTATTTAAATGGGGTGATTTTGCTTTGGATTCCTAAACATTGCACCGTCAGCACTTTATTTACTGTATATATTTATGAGTTTGGATATACAGAAGGGTGGATTTAATAACAGTGCATTTCACATACATGAATTCTAGCACCATTATTTATTTTAAGCACTAGGTTACAAATAGCAGTATTAGATAAATCATTATATTGTGCAGCACTGTCACTTTATTTTTATAGTACCTGGTTATACAAGTGAAAGTGTGAACACTAGTTTGGTGTCGGCAGCACTTATTTTTTACAGTTCATTAGCAGCACACATATTTGCACTGAAGTAACTTGACGGTTAAAAAAACTTTGATGGGGGCGTGGCTTGACGCATGGAGCAGTGAGACGTGTTCTCTCTCAGCTCCCTGATCCTTCAGCTCCACGGACCTTCTAACTGCTGGAAACTCGCCAGAAATTCGCCCAAACATCAGCACATGGGGAAAGACAGATACCGGGCACAGAAGGGAACTGGTGGAGGCAGAAAAGGAGGCGATCTGGGGGAGTTTTTCACCCGATCCCGGAACGCTGCACAGCGCCGATCCGAATCCAAGATGGCGCCGGCGCCTCCGTCACCGGCTCGCTCTGAGCCATCCCTGCACTCTCAGGTGAGCACACACAATAGCCATCCCCTCCCTGAGGAAACTGACTTTATGCTCACCAGAAGCTGCTCTAATGCCTCCCTGGGCTCTGGTGAGGGCTGGGACATGGAGGCACAGATCCGTTCCCTGCACAGCTATGTCAGGTCCCTGCCCACTAAAGCAGACTTTGAACACTATGTTAACAGGATAGAGAAATCCTACAAGAAAGAGATCTCTGACCTCAAGAAAGATGTGGGTGCACGCTTTGAGGACATAGATGCTGCCACTGACAGTCTTAGCGCCACAGTACAGTCGCATGAGAAGATCCTTAACGCACATACCGTTATGCTGCAGCAGCTTGCATACCAGCAGGACGACATCGAAAACCGTAATCGTCGCAATAATATACGCATCCGCGGAATCCCCGAGTCTGTGGACGACAAAAATCTACCTGCGGCGGTGACCGCCATCTTTAATCAATTGTTGCAGCGCCCTAAAGATCCCGGACCCCTCCTTTATCCGTGACACCCTGTGCCGCGTGCATTTCTACAAAATCAAGGAGGACATTATGAGAGCTGCTAGCTCGCAGGACACCATACGTTTTAACGATACCCCCTGTGATGCTTCTCCCAGACCTGTCCCGTCAGACATTGACGATGAGAAAAGCCCTGAAGCCACTCACACAGCTCCTACAGTCGAAGCAGGTGAAATACCAATGGCGGTTCCCGTTCAATCTACGAGTCCATCATGGGGGCAAAACCGCCATCTTTCGCACGCTTGGAGACCTGCCGTCCTTCCTCAGCACACTGGGACTCCCACAGGTGTCTATCCCAGATTGGCCATTCACGCCGACTACTCCTGGCCTACCCTTTGCCCCTTCATGGCAGACACAAGGACGCAGACAATACTCCAAGCCCCCGCCTCAACGAGACTCGATCGATTCAAATTGCCCTGTTTGAATTTAATACTCCCCTTGTTTTGCTTTTTCAGGGTCCCCCCCTGAGATGACACAGGGCGGAAGCGGACGAGTCGCTATTGCGGTCTGCCTCCCCTGTACCTGGGTTACTGCCATTGTTTTCTAAGGCCTATTCTGCCGCCCTCATCCAGTTACTGTTTCTTTCACGTGGTTTATTCACCCTAAGACTTGTACTGTTCTAGTGGTTTTCTCCCTGTTAACCCCATTGTGTTTCCCACAGGTTGCTCATATTCTTTGGCCCAGGACATAGACCTCTTGTTATGCATTAACTAATAACTACCCTTTGCAACCTGGATGTGCATGTTTCTCTTTTGCAGTCACCTCCCACCTGTGTATTTTATACTGTATGTATGTATGGTATGTGTTTGCCTATACCTCGAGTTTCCTTACACATGTTTTTGACCAATTTCATGTAGCACTGTTTTCACGCCATGGTTTCCGTACATTGGTCCTGTTTAGTGTTCGATTTCCCGTGGAGCTGGGATCCGGGAAGTTACCCCGCCCGGCGAATTCCCACTGCATCCCACCCCCCTGAAGGGGTTTTTCTTTTTATCAGTGTCACTATGGACACTGACTGGTATATGGTTATATGCCATGCTATGAGAATTTTTTTTCTCTCACCTGCAGTCCTTTGGAGCCACCTTGTGGCCTTTTTTGTTATTGTTCGATTTTTTCTATTGAACTTGATATGTTGGTCATCTTCCTCACTGGCCCTCTTTGTATATTTTTTGATGTTTCTGTTACTCTTCACGGGAGGTGGCCGTAATGATACCAAGTGTTACTATGTTCCCCTGATCCTGCTGATTTATGCCACTCCCCCCCTTCTTCCCTCCTGTCTACTCCCCTCATTTTTTTCTCTTACTCTCTTACCTCTCTTCTTTCCCTCTCTTTTTCTGGGCCTTCTGTGGCACTGTTCTCCTCCCCATGAGCTGCTGACCTATGACATGTCTACTTTATCTAACTACTCCCCCTATCCCCACCCCCCATACCTGAATATGTCATGGCTACTGTTTGCCCGATAGCTTTAGCATCTTTTAATTGTAGGGGGTTTAACACACCAGAGAAGCGAAGCCAGATTCTTTACCACTTTCATAAAAAGCGCTCTAACATTTTATTGCTACAGGAAACGCATTTCCGTACGGATTCCGTACCTGCACTACGCAACAGGTACTACCCACATTGGTACCATAGTACTAACCCCCTAGCCAAATCTAAGGGAGTATCCATTGCCTTCCATAAATCATTTAAACCTGAGGTCCTAGACTCCCTTGTTGATGTCAATGGCCGATTCATCTTTCTCAAACTGAAACTAAACAGTTTTCTCTTCACAGTGGCCAACATTTATGTACCGAATGTGGATCAGGCTCGGTTCCTCTCGTCGGTTCTCACCAGACTTTCCTCATTTGGGGGCCCATGCTTCATCATTGGTGGGGATCTCAACATCGTCATGTCCCCGTCTGCAGACTCTTCCTCGGGTAAGTCCTCTGTTCCACACTCTACACTCGCACGCATCAAGGCTCTACTACATTCCTCCCACCTAGTGGATGTTTGGCGTGTCCAACATCCCACGGACAGAGATTATAGCCATTACTCAGCTGCACACAATTCATATAGCAGACTCGACCACTTCCTCATATCCCAATCACTACTAGATTCGCCCATTCAGGCGACGCTGGGTCACCTGCTTTGGTCTGACCACGCACTGATTTACCTGACCCTTTCACGTCCCCCAGCCTTCCGTAGAGGCACACAATGGAGACTTAATGACAATCTGCTGCGGGACTCCGTCTGTGTGGCGGAAATCTCTAAGGCCATCTGGAACTTTATTTCAGACCACTCCGCAGATACTACCTCTCCTCCCACTCAGTGGGAGGCCCTGAAATGCGTGTTCCGTGGCGTATCTATACAGCACGGCTCACGTCTCAAAAAGACACGAACGGATGACATCCGCCGTCTCCTCTCTACTATAGCGGAACTTGAACCTGTCCACAAACAAAACTTAGACCCCGCCATTTTTGTCAGACTGTCGAACGCTCGCAGAGACCTACTTCAGCTACTAGACGCACATTCCTTAATAGCCCGGGATAGGGCACGCAATTACCACTATTCACTAGCATATAAATGCAGCAAACACCTGGCTAGGGTCCTCCATCCTAGACCTCCCCGATACTCCATTCCCTTTATTACACATTCTGATCAAACTAAGACGTTTAACACGGACGGCATATCTTCTGCCTTCCGGGACTACTACTCCAGACTCTACAACCTACAGGCCGCTACCCCACCTGCACGCACCACCCCCACGACTGCTGACATGCGAGATTATATTATGGAGACGGCGTTACCCCCCATTGCCTCACCAGAGGTCGAGGAACTAGACAGGCCCCTGGTCGCGGCCGAATTTATGGGCGCCATCAAAGACTTGAAGATTGGTAAATGCCCAGGCCCAGATGGGTACACTCGGCGTTTTTATAAAACTTTTGCCCCCCTATTGGCCCCACTTTTGGCGAAGACGTTCAATGCCATAGATGAATCCAACCCACCTCCTAAAAGCTTACTGTCCACCAACATCTCCGTCATTCCCAAACAGGGCAAGGATCCATCTTAATGTAGCAGTTACCGGCCAATATCTCTGCTCAATGTCGACCAGAAACTGTTCGCAAAGGTATTGGCCAATCGCTTATCCCCTCTACTCCCAGGAGTAATCCATAATGACCAAGTGGGATTCGTCCCGGGCCGTGAGGCGCGGGACAACACCAGCAAGACTATTCACCTAATCTCTCTTATTCGGCGCAAAGGTCTAAAAGCCTGCCTCCTCTCTTCCGACGCTGAGAAAGCGTTCAATCGGGTCAACTGGAGATTTCTTCAGCTCTCATTAGAACAGTTAGGCTTGGGCACGACCTTTATCTCTAAGGTACTGTCTCTTTACTCCCATCCCTCGGCCTCGGTCCTAGTCAATAGCACCGCCTCTGAGCCGTTTGATATCTTCAACGGTACCCGACAGGGCTGCCCCCTTTCCCCCCTCTTATTTGTCATTGTTATAGAACACCTAGCCTGCGCCATTAGACAAAATACCTCTATACACGGTATCCAAATTGTCCCTCTATGCCGATGATCTCCTGGTCTACATACAACACCCACATATTTCCTTGCCATCCCTTTTCTCAGAATTCCATCGCTTTGGCTCGTTCAGCAATTTCAAACTTAACATTTCTAAGACTGAAGCTCTCAATATCTCCCTTCCCCCCACCACGATGTCTGTACTCAGGGCGAACTTCTCTTTCCAGTGGCAGACGAAGGGTGTTTCGTACCTAGGGGTCATCATACCTTCTGACCTCTCCAATCTCTTTTCTTTAAACTATGTTCCCTTACTCTCCCGTCTGCGGAAGGACCTGGGGGAATGGGGGGGTCTTCTTTACCATGGTTTGGACGAATCAATACCCTGAAAATAGACACCCTACCCAAACTTCTGTATCTACTGCAAACTGTTCCTATCCTGGTTCCCAAATCTTTCTTTGCCTCTCTACGCTCCCTCGCTGTTAGATTTATGTGGAGCCGGAGGTTACCTAGAGTGAGGGGTAATTTGCTCACCCGCCCAAAAATGCAGGGTGGAGCGGGCCTCCCTGACTTTGAGTCCTATTATAAGGCCGCCCACGTTGCGCGCATCCTTGAATGGTTCCCTCGTCCGTTCTTAAAGGCCTCTGTCGCCATAGAACAGGATTTAGCTCCCGTAGATCTCCGAGCATTGATATGGGGATACAAAAATGAACTCACTCGTATTCCCTCTTGCTCCCCTCTAACATTGGCCTCTCTCAGATTGTGGTATTATAGGGGACTGAATTCCACTCTATCCTCCGAACCCTCACCATTGTCTCCCCTATTTGATAATCCCACCTTCCCCCAGGGTGTAGGGGCAGCGACGATAGGCCCCTACAAGAGGACTGACTGGCCCCAAGCGCACTCCTTTATACACCCGACACAAGGGACACCTGTGACATCAACCGGACCTTGCGATTGGCTCACTACACTACACTTGTCTACTCTCACGAAACATTTGCATTCTTCATCCCAAATACAATGACCTAGGACTGAGTTTGAACGGCTATGTTCCCTCTCGGAGACGCCCAGACACCTTCTCTCGTCCATATATTGCCTCTTACAAACCCTTACGCACACTGATCTACCTTCTTACACCAGGCTGTGGTCTGCAGACTTAGGTGAGGACATCCCGTGACCTGATTGGCAGACCTCGTTCCATTTTACCCATAAGTCCACAATTTCCTGTTACTCCCAGGAAAAAAACTACAAGATACTGTCAAGGTGGTACAGAGACCCCTCCAGACTACATAAGATTTTTCCGTCCACCTCAGCGTCTTGCTGGCGTTGTTCTGCCGCTACGGGGACCTACTTCCATGTCTGGTGGGAATGCGAGAGGATCCGCCCCTTCTGGGATCAGGTAGTTGATAGCTATAACACACTGTACGATGAATCTATGACTCCCTCCCCTAAGATTGCCCTTCTCTCTATACTCCCGGGATCGATCACCTCACAGAAACAGAATCTACTCCGTTTCTTTATGTCATCGGCCAGACAGCTCATCCCATCCTATTGGAAAACAACCACCATTCCTCCCTTGTCACATTGGGTCTCGATTATGAACGACACTAAGAGAATGGAGGAAATGCTGGCCCTTGACAAATATAAATTATTGTGGCTCATCTGGCTTCGCTTCTCCTCCTTCGATACTCTCATGAATATGTTGACTGCTCCGACGTGATCATTCTTGCACGTTACGTGCCACTGAAATGATCTGGGCTTCCACTTTAGAGTCCCCCCCACCCCACAACACCATCATCCTTCCAGGACGGTCTCCTCAGCAGCTCTTAAACTTTTCTTTACTCTCTCCCCTCTCATTTCTCTACTGTCTGTCTCTTCTCTTCCTCCTTTTCCGTCTTTTCCTCGCCTCTCTGTTCTTTCCTACCCTACCCCACCCCCATCACCTGATCCACTAATTCCAAATTTATTTTTATTTTTATTTTTATTGTTTCACCCTACCCTTTCCTTTTGTTTTTGCCATCCCCTCCTTATACGGCATCTGGTGGTTATAATCTTACCATAATTGACGAGGCTATTTTAGCCAACTCTACCTCTTTTGTTGATTTACGGTCATTGTTGTTATCACTGTTATACGTGGCAATGTGAGCTCAGCTGTGGGCGATAGCCATTTTGCTGACTCATCACGCCGATTCACCCGTAAATGTCTTCAGTTTGTAACCTTGCATATTGTTTTAATGTATACTCTGTTAAAATACCAATAAATATATTTTCAACCCTAAAAAAACTTTGATTACCATGTTCTGTCTTGTTTTGACATACTGGGCCTTATTGTGGGGATAATGGTTTTGTCCCTCATTCGGAAAAAATTCCCTCTGTCCCTCTTTCCTCCGCGATTGTCCCTCATTTTGCTCTGATCTAGTTGTATATAAAATGTATTATTTATCTTTCAGAAAGTGTTTTCCTAGTGCTAAACCTTTCATCCAATTTCTAAATTGCTGCATTTGTAAATTTCAAAAGCCAATATAAAGAAATAGTAGTGGTAACATGAAGAAGTGTGAAAAACCTCTATTGTGGGATTTTTAAGGCAACAAACCAGAACATTATAGTGAAAAAAAAAACATTTATTGTACAAATATATAGAAAATTCATTCATTGGAAATTCCAACATATTACATTAAATATTAAAAACATTGTGTATTGAAGAGAAAGATACAATGATACTATCCGCCATTTGAGTTCGGAGACCTCCAGATCAACTGGTGGTAACAGACAAGCGGTTCATCCAACACGTTTCAAATATTTAAACAATCTTCATCAGGGATTTTTGTATCACTATCTAAAATAGATCAAAAGAATTTGTTCAATTCAAAAAACATTTTGAAAGTTAAATTACAATCCATACATCCAGAGATAGCCCCTAGGTGTACACAAGTAATAACTTACTTTTCAGTTCATAAATCCTCAAATAACAGGTGCATTCCCCATGGTCTCAGGAAGGAGGGTCCCAGAAAAATCACATAGCGCACCCCTTTATTCTCTATGGGGCGGCTGGATAAAAAAAATCCAAAAGAATGGCACTTGATAAATCTCTTCAATACACAATGTTTTTAATATTTAATGTAATATGTTGGAATTTCTATATATTTGTACAATAAATAAAAAAAAATTCACTATAATTTTCTGGTTTGTTGCCTTAAAAATCCCACAATAGAGGTTTTTCACACTTCTTCATAATACGAGGGATGATGGCAACTACATGCCCAATCAAATGAGTCGTCCTAATTTTAGTAGTGGTAACAAAGCTCTTGTGGGTTTAACCAATCATTATTTTCCTTTAGCGGGGGGAGGGGGGGTGTCTTATGCCTACATACTTTTGCTAATAGGTGTTCCTCATTACCATCTCAGAAAGTTGGGAGGTATGGTACGTGCCACAGAAATGATTCAATTAGTTCAGACTAATTAAACCCTAATATGTAGTAACTGGTAACATCTTTATTGGCTATATACTCCAGCCAATGTTTTCTGCAGCTGCTAAAGGGTGACGTGCAGAGGGATGTATTTTGGCTCATTCTTTCATATAGTAGCATGTAGTAGCAATCAATCATAGATGAATGGAGCATTGTTCAATAACACAAAATTGATTTACTAGTACATTCTTATTGTAAAGTTTACGCCAAAGGGAGCCATTTTTTTTAAATCGGTTTAGTGACTATTTACGACAACTAGGGATTAAATCACTAGCAGTTTTACAGAGCTACTAAAAATCTCCTGTGTAGCTGTACCCTATTCAGGAGATGGCCAACAGGTACTTACCCACGGAGTTTAATCCTTACCCATGTCATGTCATTATCCTCAAGGTTTTTTTTTTGTGTTTTTTTTAGTAGTGATCTTGGCAGTAAGGCTATATTTGCATGAGCAACTTGCACCCAGCAGCGATTATCGCAGGACAGCTATGGATAGCTGTGGTCGCTGGTGACCTGTCATCGCTCACAGATGGCAAACAAAGCTGCAGGAATCAGAAGATTTCTGCTGCTGTCATTCACACAGGTGCCCATGTGAAAGTAGCCTTATGCCGCATACACACGATTGGAAATTCCGACAACAAAACTGTGGATTTTTTTCCGACGGAATGTTGGCTCAAACTTGTGTTGCATACACACGGTCAAACAAATGTTGTTGGAAATTCCGACCGTCAAGAACGCGGTGACGTACAACACATACGACGAGCCGTGATCAATGAAGTTCAATTGGCAGTTCGGCTCTTCTGCTTGATTCTGAGCATGCGTGTTTTTTTGTGCGTCGGAATTGCATACAGACGATCGGAATTTCCGACAAGAACTTTTCTCAAATTTTTGTTGTCGGAAATTCCGACAGCAAATGTCCGATGGAACCTACACACAGTCGGAATTTCCGATGAAAAGCTCCCATCGAACATTTGTTGTCAGAAATTCCGACCGTGTGTATGCGGCATTAGGCCTTCTTCACATGGACAGTCTGCATTGGGGGGTCACACACCTGCATAGCTGTCAAATTGTGTCCATATAGTCACTGTGTTGCTATAGACATGAATGAAACTGCCTGCACATGGATGCACGGACACCTGTGCATCTCATGCAGGTGAAGACAATCTTTCACATGGGTGTATGGATCAGTATGTGACTGGGGCCTTAAAATTGTGCTGAGAGAAATATGGAGACTGCCATTGCTGAGCTATCCTTCTGGAAATGCTAACTGCATTGCCATCAGTGGCGGCTGGTGCTAGATAATTCGGGGGGGCATTGACATTGAGAGAGACTGGGAGACAGACATAAATATGGGCAATGGGGGGAAACTGCCCTGCCCCCCTTTGCGGGAGACGGACGGACACTCCTTATTACTTACCAGATGTCCTACCGGGGATGACTCCGATCTCCCCTCCTCCTCCTCCCTCCCCTGTCCGAGCCGGGGAGTGCTGGATGGCTGAGCCGGATGCTGGATGGTAAGTTATCCTTGGAGTCTGACTGTGGCGGGTCGGTTTTTCCCTGCTTCTCCTCTCGCCATGTGTCTGTCTCCTCCCTTCTCCCCCTTGGCTAATAAGATTGCATCTCCTTTTGGGCCAATCGGGAAACGGGTCTCACGAGCTGCTTCCTAATTGGCTGGGAGGAGAATTAGTGTGAGAATAGCAAATATTAATTTGCTATTGTCACATAACTGGGTGGGCTCGGAGCGCAGTGCTCTGCACCCCAATCACATCCTTTTTTGAAGCCAATTAGAGTCTCTGGCTCTAATCACATGCTTAAGCCCCCCCCCCATTGGAATCCTGTCATCTGGCGCACTGCATGTAGATTAGGGGGCGGGACACATGGATGGGGGGGGCGGCGCCCTTGCAACCTTAATGGACGGGCTGCCACTGATTGCCATCCTGCTGATCTAAATGCTTTTTATGTTTCTTGAGTCATTGATTGAAGTATGCAACAGGTGTTGATCTAGTTTCCCCGGTTGCATATTTGTAAGCGATTAAAGTATTGAATTTTAGAAAATCAGAGCCATTATAAGCAACTAGCATCTTCAAGGTTTGTGTAAATGGTCATTTGTTCACATCTGAACTGCTTCTCTATACAGATTAGGATGAATGCAAAAACAACTCAGATACTGCTCAGAACCACCTGAAAAAATACCTCATTAGGCCTGTGTCTGAATCCAGTGGCCACATACATAAGCTGTTAAAGCGATTGTTCATGAACCACTTACCTGACCTCCAGAAGATTTACCCCCCATCATGACCAGGTAATTTTTTTTGCGATGAGGCACTGCATTACTTTAACGGACAATTGTGCAGTCGTGCGACATTGTACCCAAATAAAATGTATGTCTTTTCCCACAAACAGAGCTTTCTTTTGGTGGTACTTAATCACCTCTGCGTTTTTTATTTTTTTGTGGTATAAACAAACAAAAAAAAAGACCACCAATTAAAAAACAAAAAAATAACAATATTTTTTACTTTCTGCTATAAAACATATTAAATAAAGAAGTTGGGGAAAAAAAATCACATATTGCGGTGAACATTCTGACACTGACACTTTGTGGGAACCAATGACAATATTACAGTAATCAGTGCAAAAAGTATAGTCACTGTGCTAATGACACTGGCTGGGAAGGGGCGATCAAAGGGTTGACTGTGTGCCTAGCCAGTGTTTTACTATACTGTGTGCGGTGCTTTTACTAGGGGAAGAGATGGAATTTATTCCTTACTTCGCAGGGACACAAATCCCATCCTTTCCCTCCTGTGAGAACGGCGATCTGCCTTGTTTACATAGGCAGATCTCAGTTCTGTCTCTCTGCCTGATGATTGGCACTCGCTGTGTATAGTAACAGCGGAAGCGAGCCGCTGCCAGCGCGCATCCTACTCAGAAGTAGGAAGTGATCCAGTGCACAGCTGTAGTCAGTAGTGTATTTAGGTTTTGTGCTGCCCTTGGCCTGACTAAACTCGTGCACCCCCTAATTTAAATATGACCCACCCCTTCCTGTCAAGGCCACACCCCTGTTTAAGACCCGCCCTGAAATAGTGGGGACACTAGTTCTGAGGGCCTGGGGGGGCAATGGATTCCCTTAATTTGCATAGATTTCCTGTTTGACTATGGGTCAGGAAGTGAAGGGAAATCTCTGCAATGGGACAGGGATAGTAAAAAATAAACTGACAGGGGCTAACTCTCCCTTATGCCCTGTACACACGATAGGAATTTCCGATGAAAAAAGTCAGACAGAGTCTGTTGGGGTTTTTTCATCTGAAATTCCGACCGTGTGTGGGCCCCATGGGAGAAATTCCGATGAATTCCATCGGAATTTTCAAATAGAACCTGTTCTATTTTTTTCCGATGAAATTCCGTCGGAATTCCGATGCAAGTTTGATCGGAAAAAGGTCCAATCGTGTGTACAGGGCATTACTCTATCCAAAATGAAAATAATAAGTGTTGCCTATAGTTCTACTTTAAGCACAAATTTCTGATAATTTTATGGAGAGGACTAAGAAGATACAACCACGCACGCAGGCGGGGACTCTTTCCGTGCTGCCCCCCTGAAAAGTGCTGCCCTAGGCCTGGGCCTTGTTGGCCTAGGCCAGGATACAGCATTGGCTGTAGTCCTGTAGCAGTAAAATGGCTATAGGCGGACCTAAAGTGGTTAAACAATATTTTGAGTGCTAGTGCATATATTAGTGTGATGCAGTGTCATTCATTCTTAATATGAACCTCAATTCACTTGCATTGTAGCACAGAGGAAAATGCTGTTGGTGCTTTAGGCAGGCCGTCCTGATAAATGGGCTACAAACATGTGTTTACACGTGCGCTAATGAAGCACAACAGTGTGAATCCAGCTTGAAGGTAGATTCATTTTTAAAGTGTATGTAAAACCTTAAAATTACACTTTGATTGCTCCTTTTTGGTCCATTAAAAACTCAATTTAATAGCGTTTTGTTACATCTGTTCTTTTAGTGCATGAAAAATTCCTGTTGATAAATCTTGTAAGCTGATGGCATACTGTGCTCTCTGTCTCCGCTAGCTGCCATCAATTATATTGTTCTCAGTAGTAGGGTGACAATGCTGATCTTTTATAGACGGTGAGTGAGCATTGTCACCAGACCTGGAATGGGGGGGGGGGCAGAAGGTACATGTGTCCTAGGCACAGAATCTGTGCAGGAAGGTGGAAGCAACTCTCTTCCCCTGTCTCTCACTCTTGCTGCAGTGCCACTCCCATCAGCAGGGCTTTTTTTCATCTGAAGCACAGCGGTACTTGGTACCACCACTTCCAGCAATAGCCCTGGGCTAACCGCTGTCACGTGTTCTTTTAAGAGAAGTCCACTTTCTGTGCCGGCTTCTGTATTTTCAAATAGCAGCATGCCTCAAGTGATAGTGTGTCCACTGGGCAGGAGTGGCTGGCAGGAGCTTGGGATGTTATGCTGCAGAGTATGGAGCACTCAGCATAGCTGGGGGGGGGGGGAGGGTGGATGGAAGAGCTCTGTAGTAATATGGAGGTGGGAGGAGCTTTGTAGTGGTGTTTCTTCTAGTGACATCACCGATCCAGGAATATTTTCCTTTTAGTGATACCACCGACAGGGGCATTTTTTTTTCTTGCAGTGACACCACCGACATCGGCCCATTTTTTTTTTCCTTTCAGTGACACCACCAATCCAGGAACATTTTTAGTTTTAGTGACACCACCGACTCTGGGACATTTTTTCCTTTCAGTAACACCACCAAACCAGGAAAAAAAATTTGTTAGCCCCATGTTTGTGCACCAATTTTAAAGTTTTCAGTTCATTGTAGTGAACCGCAAACATTGGCACGATTTTCAGTACCAGTTTGTGCATGCAACAAACATTCTGGCATGCTCTGCTATTGACACCAAAACCTATCTCCACCCAAATGGAGGGAGTCTCCAAGAGGCGATGGGGGGGGGTAAGGGGTAGCGAAGTGCCAGGGGCACCTTCGCCCTGGGCACTGATCATCACCCTAGGACAGTGTTTCTCAATTCCAGTCCTCAAGGTCGTGTTTTCAGGCTTTCCATTATTTTGCACAGATGATTTGATCAGTTTCACTACCTTAGTAATTACCACAGCTGTTTAATCTGAGGAAAATCCTGAAAACATGACCTGTTGGGGTGCCTTGAGGACTAGAGTTGAGAAACATTGCCCTAGGACAGTAAGCGTCCTTTTCACATGGGCTTTGCCAGTTCTGTTCAGCATGGGATCTATGATCCTCTGCTGAATCAGAGCTGAACAGTTGTGTCCACATTTTGACAGCAGACTCTAGTGGACCCGTGATGGCTCTATGAGCAGCAAATGGATGTGTGTTCGTTTATACCAGGCTACCTTCGTTTTGTCGTGTTTCGATAAAATAAGATAACAATTCTGGACCCGGATGGATGCGGAGGTAGGACACAGGTTCATTTACATCCACCTGTCCAAAGAGATGCATAGAGCTTCCAATCAGGTCTGCCTGAAAAGCTGACTAGTGGACCTGATTGTAAAAGGGCCCTAATGACTGTCAGGATCACCAGATGAAACAAAATAAATGTAGCTTGAAAATAAAATCTAATAAAACTACTACATCGAAGGATTCGCAAGTTGCAATATATTACATTTTTGTTCTTGGATTTAGCTATGCTTTAAGCATTTAAAAAAAAATAATAATAATGAAACAACTGTTAATTAAAATGGTTCTAATATATAACATTTTGGGTATGAATAGTGTCTCTAGATAGAAGACTTGGTAAAGTTTTCTAAAATTAATCATTGAGTGCCACCTCATGGACACAATATATGCTGCCACTACCATCTGATTCTATTTTTATACTGTACCGGAAATTACTTCGTTGCTATCTAGAATTTATTTCCAGTTGGAATCCTTATGTTTGATGGTTTCCCTAGATTTTTTTTTTGTGTGTCCTGGGCTTTGATTCTAAATTTAAATAACCCAGTTTTCTATAAAGCTCTCTTTTTTTTGCAGAATAAAAGGAATGTGACAATCCATTAATGTTCTTTGGGGCCAATACTTGTTGACATATCTGGTGGGCCTTCTACACTCTTTCCTTTGCAGAGATTACATAAAAAAAAAAAGGACCTGCTCACAAATTGGATGCTCATTTCAGAATGAGGTAAAACATTTCCATTCTTCACACATAACGTGACATGAATAAGAAAAAGAGGTTTGCCTTCAACTCCTTCCTTGCCGGGGGGGGGCTCCGCTATACCTTGTTTGCACACTGCACCACAAATGTACAACTAAAGAGATGTATACATACATCCTATATACCAGGGATATGCAATTAGCGGACCTCCAGCTGTTGCCAAACTACAAGTCCCATGAGGCATAGCGAGACTCTGACAGCAGCAAGCATGACACCCAGAGGCTGAGGCATGATGGGACTTGTAGTTTTGCAACAGCTGGGAGGTCCGCTAATTGCATATCCCTGCTATATACCCTACGATGATAAGTGACGAATAGCCCATGAAAATGCAGGAGGGGTGCATGGGATTTTTGTTGTGCCCAGGCTGTCAATGTTAACCACTTTAGCCCCGGACCATTTGTCAGCTTAAAGACCAGAGGTCTTTTTACAATTTGGCACTGCGCTGCTTTAACTGGTAATTGCGCGGTCATGCAATGCTGTACCCAAACAAAATTTGCGTCCTTTTTTCCCACAAATAGAGCTTTCTTTTGATGGCATTTGATTGCCTCTGCAATTTAAATTTTTTTGCAATATAAACGGAAAAAGACTGAAAAATTTGAAAAAAAATGATATTTTCTACTTTTTGTTATAAGAAAAATCTAATAAACTCAATTTTAGTCATACATTTAGGCCAAAATGTATTCAGCCACATGTCTTTTGTAAAAAAAAAAAAAAAAAGAAGGTCAATAAGCGTATATTTATTGAGAGGTGGTGGATCACAACCTTCTGTGTTTGGGGTGTTTTTTGGCTTAAAGCTCCTTATGTAGTGCAATCTGGAGTCATAGTTCAAGCGACCATACTCAATAATTCTCTGACGAATCAACCTTGTGGGAATTGAAAGGCCCTGGCTGGGTAAAAGCCATATGTTCTATTGGCTTACTTATCTGGTAAGCATGAATTCTTCCAGGTTTATTCAGTAATTGGGATTTTTGTGTTCCTTTCACACCAGCCTGCCAAATTGGACTTTATTCAATAATTTGTGATTCCTTAGCGCGATTTTCTTTTTTATTTCTATTTGTGTTTATCCCACTTTTATTGCTGCTGTAAGGACTTTATTATTGTATTATTAATTTAATTTAATTAATTATTTTTCGTAGTAAGCGCGTTTTTTTTCCCTTTGGTATATTTATTGGTTTTCGCAAAAGTTATAGCGTCTACAAACTAGGGTACATTTTCTGGAATTTACACAGCTTTCAATTTATGACTGCCTATCTCATTTCTTGAGGTGCTAAAATGGCAGGGCAATACAAAACCCCCCCAAATTACCCCATTTTGGAAAGTAGACACCCCAAGGAAATTGCTGAGAGGCATGTTGAGCCCATTGAATATTACATTTTTTTGTCCCAAGTGATTAAATAGTGACAAAAAAAACAAACATGCCATGGTTATATGTGGAATTGCACCCCAAAATACATTTTGCTGCTTCTCCTGAGTACGGGGATTCCACATGTGTGGGACTTTTTGGGAGCCTAGCCGTGTACAGGGCCCCAAAAACCAAGCACCGCCTTTAGGATTTCTAAAGGGGGGACATTTTTTATTTCACTCCTCACTACCTATCACAGTTTTGAAGGCCATAAAATGGCAAAATAGCACAACCCCCCCCCCCCCAAATGAACCCATTTTGGAAAGTAGACACCCCAAGCTATTTGCTGACAGGCATGTTGAGTCCATGGAATATTTTATATTTTGCCACAAATTGCGGGAAAATTACAAACTTTTTTTTTTCTCACAAAGTTGTCACTAAATTATATATTGCTCACACATGACATGGGCATATGTGATATTACACCCCAAAATACATTCTGCTGCTTCGCCTGAGTACGGGGATACCACATGTGTGGGACTTTTTGGGAGCCTAGCCGCGTACGGGACCCGAAAACTAAGCACCGCCTTCAAGATTTCTAAGGGCATACATTTTTGATTTCACTCCTCACTACCTATCACAGTTTTGAAGGCCATAAAATGCCAAGATGGCACACACCCCCCCCCCCCAAATGACCCCATTTTGGAATATAGACACCCCAAGCTATTTGCTGAGAGGCATGTCGAGTCCATGGAATACTTTATATTTTGCCACAAGTTGTGGGAATATGACAAACTTTTTTTTTTGCACTGTTTGGTGGTGCAACGTAATTTTCTTGCATAAAAATTGCAAACAATTTTTTTTTTTCATGTAAACAAAAAGTGTCAGAAAGGGCTTTGTCTTCAAGTGGTTAGAAGGGTGGGTGATGTGTGACATAAGCTTCTAAATGTTATGCATAAAATGCCAGGACAGTTCAATACTTTTGGAAAGTAGACACCGCTAATAGACAAGCTATTTGCTGAGAGGCATGTCGAGTCCATGGAATATTTTATATTTTGACACAAGTTGCCGGGAAAAATCTTTTTTTTTTTTTTTTTTGCACAAAGTTGTCACTAAATTATATATTGCTCAAACATGCCATGGGCATATGTGGAATTACACCCCAAAATACATTCTGCTGCTTCTGTACAGGGATACTACATGTGTGAGACTTTTTGGGAGCCTAGCCGCGTACTGGACCCCAAAAACCAAGCACCGCCTTCAGGCTTTCTAAGGGTGTAAATTTTTGATTTCACTCCTCACTGCCTATCACAGTTTCGGAGGCCATGGAATGCCCAGATGGCCCAAACCCCCCCCCCCCAAATGACCCCATTTTGGAAAGTAGACACCCCAAGCTATTTGCTGAGAGGTATGGTGAGTATTTTGCAGATCTCACTTTTTGTCACAAAGTTGGGGATCTCTCCTCTGCCCTCAAAGCATCTGACCACACCAAGATCGGTGTGATAAAATGCTTTCCCAATGGCGCTGTTTATATTCAGTGAAATCAAAGTCATAAAATGCTCGTAGCTTCCGGTTTCTTAGGCCATAGAGCCGTTCTGGTCTCTTATCAGCTCTATGGTCAGCTGGCGGAACCACCGGCTGCATTCTCAGGTTCCCTGTTGGGACAGGAGAGCCAGAGAAAATCATGGAAGATGGTGGGAGGGGGGGACATTTCCTCCCACTGCTTGTAAAAGCAGTCTAGAGGCTAATTAGCCACTAGGATTGCTTTTACATGAAAGCCGACCGCTGGCTGAAAAGAATGATACCTAAACCCGCAGGCATCATTCTGGTATAACCATTCAAAGTCCAGCAAGAGATTGATCGGTGGGTATGCCCACCATTAGAATACCTCCCTTCATCCACCCACATCTAATGATGGGCATACATGCACCATTTATATATGCCGAAGCATGGGGGCATCCTCCTGCAAAAGTTATGCCGCATACACACGGTCGGACTTTTCAACGGGCAAACCTCCGTCTGAATTTCGACCGTGTGTACGCGGCATTAGGAGCAAATCGCTCCTCCGCCCCTGCTGCCCCCATGCTTCGGGATATATGCTCCTTTTTTTTTTAAATTGTGGTGGTGAAATAACCTCCTACAGCGTTGGAGTCACGGCTTTATGTATCCTGGGAGCAAACGCTGTTGCTGTCAAGATAAATAAATCTACGCTGCAGCTGAATGGCGTACCTGAAAACAAAAAAAATGGTTAACAATAAAACACAGTAAACAGTAAAGTATAAAAAAATTACCTGAAAAGCAAGCATGATAAAACATAATAACAATAAAACATTGCAGAATAGAATACAGTAAAAACGAGGAGAACAATAGAGAGAGAATGGAGGGGGAGAGAACAATAAAACGACAACTATTTTTGTTTTTTTTATTTAATTTTTTTTTGTTTTTTTTATTATTTTTTTAACACTTTTTTTTGTAACTGTTCAGTTCCAGGTTTGGGTCTCTCATAATGCGATGGCATCTTGGGAGACCCTGTGTAAGTGTGTCCTAGTCTGTGAAATGCTGTACCCTACGCTAAAACTGCACTAGTGTGTAGTAGCGTTCAAAACATTCACCAATGCAAAGACCAGGATTATCAATAATAAATCCGCGCTTTCTACAGACACATTTTCTTTGGGGGGCTCGTTGGGTAGGGGTAGTAGGGAGGACATATGGAAAATGCCTCTCATTCAGCCCGCTTACTGCATTAGGTTGGGGATGGTGAGGTGCAGCACCGCCTGGATACAGAAGTGCTTGGACAATATCTCCCTGGAATTTACGGAAAGATCCAGTCCGTCCTGAAGCTCTGTATAGCACAAAAGCATTCAGCAAAGCCAATTGAAATAAATATACAGACACTTTTTTTGTACCAGCGTCTGGCCTTACGGGCAACTAGGTACGGTGCCAACAACTGGTCATTGAGGTCCACCCCTCCCATATTTTGGTTATATTCTTGGACACAGAGGGGTTTCTCCACAACACCAGTCGCCGTACGAATTTGGACTGTCGTGTCTGCGTGAAGGGAGGAAAGAACGAAAACATTCTTATTATCCCTCCACTTCACAGCGAGCAAATTATTACACCTTGAGCAGGCTCTCTCCCCCAGCCTAAGACGGGAATCTACAAGCCACTGGGGTGAACCCCGGCGATTAGATCGCACAGTGCCACATGCGCCAATTTGCTGATCAAACAAGTGACTAAAAAGTGGCACGCTCGTGTAATAATTGTCCACATACAAATGGTACCCCTTTCCGAATAAGGGTGACAACAAGTTCTACACTATCTTGCCAGCGCTCCCTATGTAATTTGGGCAGTTCTCCGGCTCTACGTGACTATCTTTTCCCTCATAAACCATAAAACTACATGTATAGCCTGTGGCCCTGTCACAGAGCTTATACATCTTGACCCCATATCTGGCACGCTTTCTGGGAAGGTACTGTTTAAAAGACAAGCGGCCAGAAAATTTAATGAGGGACTCATCAACGCAGACAACTTGATGGGGAGTATACAAGGCTATACAACGTTCGTTGAAGTGGTTTATGAGGGGCCAAATTTTGTAGAGCCGATCTAATTCAGGGTCTCCACGAGGACTACAAAGTTCATTGTTGTTGAAATGCATGAACCGCAAGATCTGCTCGTATTGTTTCCTGGCCATGGAGGCAGAGAACACGGGCACATGGTAAACTGGGTTAATGGACCAATACAGTAATGGCCGAAATTGTTGGCACCCCAGAAATTTTTCCAGAAAATTAAGTATTTCTCACAGAAAAGTATTGCAGTAACACATGATTTGCTATACACGTTTATTCACTTTGTGTGTATTGGAACAAAACAAAAAGGGTCGCACTGTAGAGCCCAGTGTCAGAAAGCTGGGTTTGCGTCTGAGATCTTGGGTCTTCCAGCAGGACAATGACCCTAAACATACGTCAAAAAGCACCCAGAAAAGGATGGCAACAAAGCGCTGGAGAGTTCTAAAGTGGCCAGCAATGAGTCCAGATCTAAATCCCATTGAACACCTGTGGAGAGATCTTAAAATTGCTGTTTGGAAAAGGCGCCCTTCCAATAAGACCTGGAGCAGTTGGCAAAGGAAGAGTGATTGATGGTTATAGGAAGGGACCGATTTCAGTTATTTTTTCCAAAGGGTGCCAAGAATTTTGACCAGCCCATTTGAAAGCCGACCGCTGGCTGAAAAGAATGATACCAAGATGATACCTAAACCCGCAGGCATCATTCTGGTATAACCATTCAAAGTCCAGCAAGAGATTGATCGGTGGGTATGCCCACCATTAGAATACCTCCCTTCATCCACCTACTTCTAATGATGGGCATACATGCACCATTTATATATGCCGAAGCATGGGGGCATCCTCCTGCAAAAGTTATGCCGTGTATACACGGTCAGACTTTTCAACGGTGCAGGCCCACTGAGTGTGCCGTTAGTGAAGGCGATCATGCCATCACTGCCGGCTCCCGCGCGCATTCGCGGGAGTGACGTCATCGCTGCTCCGGCCAGTCACAGCGCCGAAGCAGCAATACCCGGAAGTCACTCCGGGAATTATGATGGCGACGGAGGAGGCAAACGAGGGCCGATGCGGGGGCTTCAATCTCAGGTAAGTGTAGCGCTACCACCAGTTAAGAGAGCCGCTGGATTTGTTTCGGGCCCTGTATACAGCTCCGCCAACCCCCGGCAATCTACTCGACCCACTCCGGCACAGTTAGTCTAGGGTTTGTACCTCTCACACCCTATACCTGGTTATACACACAATCTAACAGTATTGAGAGATAACGCTATGTGCAATGACAACACACTAAAGCAATGGTAAGGTATAACGGTTTTACTCTTGTGTAAAAGGCATAGGTTAGAATATAACACATAAGTTGCTTACAGAGCCCTGCAGCAGTAACTATACCACACACTAATAGTGCAGAGCGATCACACGCCACGTGCAGATATAATTAAACATGCGCCATGTGGCGCATCAATCAAAGTTCTACCCCTGGTCAAGCCTGACAAAGATTTAACTCAGTCTTAGGGTAATAATTTATTTGCATGCAACTTGAATGGTGGTGCACATACAGGAACAGTTTTTGTAATCCACAAGGTAGGCAATCAAAAAAGAACACTTCACTGGAGACTTCTCAACTCAGTTCCGCTACTAGTCTCCAGTGGAACAGTAAATAAAGTCTGTTGGGCCAAGGCAGTCTCTAGGCCTAATAACAGTACAGTCTATTGGATTGAGCAGGTGCTTGCTCACCACTCCGGACGCGATCCCAGTCCGGAACTTCCACCTGCTGTGTCTCCGCGCACAGCGTCTGTAACGGTCGGGTCTCCGATCCAACAACGTCAGCAACTTGAACAGTCAGATGCCACCCAGGCTCGTAGTGGGGTGGAAGGCTCTTTGGAAGGTGTGCAAGGCCCCAGGCTTCAGGCCCTGCACTACAGCAGATCCGCACAGGAAGACCTGTTTGATTGCAGCGCGGTGTCCAAAGAGGCCGAGCTTAGCCTTGCCCCTTCCTTTTATAACCCACCCATGAGTCTCTGCGGTGGCAGCAATGTACCCTGGGTGCCAAATGGGGTTCTGGGTAACGTAGTCCATGGGGCCTTAAAGGAGACCCCGCTACACACTCCCCCCACTTCAACTCTTTGGTCCCCAAAGATAACTATTAACACATGCTACGCACAACATTAGATAAGGTTGCGTATGATGTCGGCAAAGGAAGTTCCCACCAAAAGCGAGGGGGTGCACTTCCTTGCCCACAGGTCACACTGTCACTAGTGGCCTGCCTAACTGTGCCAGCGGGTGAGTTGGGGTTGCCCCCCACCAAATAAACAGTGGAGGGGTCAGGGTCTTCCATACTCCTTCTGGCAGTGGCCACAGCATCTTCTGAGCTCTTCCCCATCTGTGGGTAAGTCAACCTTCGGGGAGGCCTTATGGCCCTTCTCAGCCTTTGTCCTCTTGGAATTTCTGGGTCAGATGATACAGGTTCCTCTTCTGGAACGGACTTAGGAGTTTCCACTGGTTCAGGTATACTTGACTCCGGAGCAGGGAGATACAAGGAATCTCTTGGATCTTCCTCCAAGAGTGAGTCACAGGCATTTTCCCAAGCATCTGACCAAGGGCTAGACGGGATGAACTCAGTAGCTTCTGCATTCAGTGTACTGTCTATGGTGTCTTCATTAGGTGGAAGATCTATAGCAGAAGTTACTGGGACCTGAGAAGGCCATAGCCAACCAAGTTCTTCCCCCTCATCTTCACTCAAATCTGAAACATCTGTTTCTTCAGTCCGAGGGGTCTGGGACCAAGTGTTTGGCTTGGGAGTATCCAGGATGGAAGTCGACTCGGGGGAATCCCTCACAGGAGGTATCCGAACTGCTTCAGCAAGTGGGAGTAGGTGATTCCGATGCCAAGTCTTCAGGGGTCCCACCTTTCCTTCGGGTTTGAGTCTGTAAACAGGTAGCCCCAGCAATTTCTTACAGATAACGTATGGTTCAGATCTCCATCTGTCTGCCAGCTTGTGTTTTCCAGGGACCCCTAAGTTTCGTAGCAGCACCCTGTCCCCAGGTTGTAGGTCTTGAATCCGTACCTTCAAGTCAAAGTTTTTCTTGTTGCAAGCCCCCCCTTTGGTCTGAGGTCGCTTGGGCCTGCTCATAGGCCAGCGTTAAACTGCGTCTGGGTCTATCTACATATCCTTTATGGGAAGTGGCCGAACAATGATCAATGGAGATGCCAAAGGCCAGATCTACCGGTAGTCTTGCTTCTCTCCCAAACATAAGTCTGTAGGGTGAATACCCTGTAGCGTCACAGATAGTACTGTTGTATGCATGTACAATCGCCGCTTTATGCCTGCTCCAATGCTGCTTCTTTTCACTATTCAAAGTCCCCAGCATGTTGAGCAGGGATCGATTGAACCTCTCCGGCTGAGCATCTCCTTGCGGATGGTAAGGGGTGGTTAGGGTCTTCTTGATCCCTAAGGAGTCCAGGAGCTTCCGGATCAGCCGACTTTCAAAGTCCCTCCCTTGATCCGAGTGGAGTCGCTGTGGTAGCCCGTAATGCACGAAATACTTTTCCATGAGCACTTTGGCTACAGTGGAAGCCTTCTGGTCTTTGGTGGGGAAGGCTTGGGCATACCGGGTGAAATGGTCGGTTATCACCAGAACATTTCCCAGTCCACTCAGGTCGGGTTCGAGGCAGAGGAAATCAATGCATACCAGGTCCATTGGGCTTTGACTTTGTAGATGGCCCATTGGGGCGGCTTGATGGGGCAAAGTCTTCCTCTGGATGCAGCGTGCACATAAGTGACAGTATTCCTCGACTTCGGCCCTCATGCAGGGCCAATAGAACCAGCTCTTTACAAGTTGAAAGGTTCTTTCTGCTCCCAAGTGGCCGTGATTGTCGTGCAGGGTTACTAGGACGGTCTCTCGATGCTTCTCAGGCAGGAACAGCTGCCATTGGTCTTCCAGGTCATCAGAGGGGCCCCTTCGATAGACCACTCCCTGATGCACCTGCAGCCTGTCCCACTCTTTCCTCAGCAGGCGAGCTTCTTTTGAAGGGTGGCGCAGGAGCCTATCTGGATCCTGACTCTCCAGGGCTTCCAGGACCAATCTCCCCATGGGGTCTTCTAGTTGGTCACACCTCAACTCCTTCTTGGACAGTTTTGGTAGATCACTCCCTTCAAGCTGGGTTACCCCACAGTACTGTTTGGGGACCCCTACTGCAGTGACTCCTATCTCTTCCGCTCTTGAGCCCCCAACCACCTGGAGTTCAGCCCCGTGACAGAGGGCCCGCACCCCGTCGGGTGCCACTTGGGCCCAGCCTTCTGTACTACTGGTGGGGGCATGAGATCTTCTTGACAGGGCATCCGCGTCTCGGTTTCCAGCCCCAGGCCTGTACTTTAGGCTGAAGTTGAAAGCAGACAGGGCTGCCAGCCATCTGTGTCCTGTGGCATCCAGTTTTGCGGTAGTGAAAAGGTAAGTAAG
This sequence comes from Rana muscosa, assembly GCA_029206835.1. NCBI lineage: Eukaryota > Metazoa > Chordata > Amphibia > Anura > Ranidae > Rana > Rana muscosa. Next base: position 113,654,106 of record CM055123.1, read on the forward strand.
GGGATTGTTATCCGTTTTCACTGTGAACTCTGCCCCATATTAGGTAGTCTTTGAGCTTGTCAACTACGGCCCACTTAACCACTTCCCTACCCAGCCATAGTCAAATGACGTCCACAGATGGGATCTCCCATCCTGGGTGGACGTCATATGACGTCCTCGGCTTTGTAGGGAGATATCTGAATGATGCCTGCAGCTAGAGGCATCATTCAGATATAATTTTCTTGAGCCAGCGATTCTGTGCACCATAAGAATGATCATAGCGGCGGTTCCGCCGCTTGATCGTTATTACAGGCGGTGGGAGGGGACATCCCCCCCCTCCCGCCGCCATCCGGTGCTTCTCCGGGCTCCCCGTGCGATCGGGGACCCGGAGCGAATCTTCCGGCGTCGTTGGTGGGTCACGTGATGAGCATAGAGATGACTGGTGACCAGATGGTCACCAGTCATCTCTATGATCGTCGGAGGCCCGGGCGCGATGTGATGACGTCACGCCCGGGCCTCAAATGTAAACAAAGCCGCCATTGCGGCTGTAAGTATGAGATCAGTGAAAAAAATTTCACTGATCTCATGCTTTCCAGCCTGGAGGAGAGATGTGGGGTCTTATTGACCCCGCATCTCTCAATAAAGAGAACCTGTCACACACATTTCTATTACAAGGGATGTTTACATTCCTTGTAATAGGAATAAAAGTGATCAAAAAAAAAAAAAGTAAAATAATTGTAAAAAAATTAATAAATAAGTAAAAAATAAAATTAAAAACGCCCCTGTCCCTGGTAGCTCGCGATCAGAAGCGAATGCACACGTAAGTCGCCCACATATGTAAACGCCGTTCAAACCACGCATGTGAGGTATCGCCGCGTGCGTTAGAGCGGGTGCAACAATTCTAGCACTAGACCTCCTCTGTAATTCTAACCTGGTAACCTGTAAAAAAAATTAAAGCGTCGCCTATGGAGATTTTTAAGTACCGAAGTTTGGCGCCATTCCATGAGTGTGCGCAATTTTAAAGCGTGACATGTTAGGTATCTATTTACTCGGCGTAACATCATCTTTCATATTTTCCCAAAAAATTGGGCTAACTTTACTGTTTTGTTATTTTTTAATTCATGAAACCATTTTTTTTTTTAAAAAGGCGTTTGAAAAATGATTGCGCAAATATCGTGCAAGAAAAAATGTTGCAATGACCGTCATTTTATTCCCTAGGGTGTCTGCTAAAAAAATATATATAATGTTTGGGGGTTCTGAGTAATTTTCTAGCAAAAGAATGATGATTTGTACATGTAGGAGAGAAGTGCTAGAATAGGCCCGGTATTGAAGTGGTACAAAAAGCCCTGTATTGAAGTGGTTAAGGGCCAGGAATTCCAACTTATGAGTGGGTTAAGCTCCTGCTCACATAGGCAACGGGTCGCAGTTGTCCTTCATGCTCCTGATAGAGCACTCCTCCCAGACCATCATGACTGGCATCTACATGGAGCTCATAGGGTTTCTTTGGATCTGCGTAAGCCAAGACAGGGGTGGTGGTTAGGCTTCTCTTCAACATCTGGAAGGCCTCTTCACACTTCTCGTTCCACTGGTCTCTGACTGACTCCCCCGGCTTCCTGGGGCCTGAGTCATCTTCCTCCCCTTCTGTCTTGAGCAATTCATTCAAGGGTCTGGCAATCCGGGCAAACCTTTCCACGAACCTCCTATAATAGGAGCAGAACCCCAAGAAGGATCTGAGTTCTGTCACAGTGGTGGGCCGTGGCCAGGAGGTGACTGCCTCCAACTTCTCGGGGTCTGTGGCTACCCCTTCTTCGGACACTATGTGTCCCAGATAGTTGACGGATGACTGATAAAACTGGCATTTTTCTGGTGAAAGCTTGAGTCCCTCCTCACCGAGTCTTCTCAGAACCTTCTCCAGTCTCTCTTCATGCTCTTCAAGGGTTCTTCCAAAGACAATGATGTCATCCAAGTATACAAGGACTTTGATGAGGTTCATGTCTCCTACCGTCTTTACCATGAGGCGTTGAAATGTGGCTGGAGCTCCAGACAGACCTTGGGGCATCCGGTTGAATTCAAAGAATCCCACAGGAGTTATGAAGGCTGTCTTCTCCCTATCTTCTGAGTGCATGGGGATCTGATAGTATCCGCTTTTGAGGTCCATGACACTGAACCATCTAGCTCCAGACAAGCTCTGCAGGGCATCTTCTATCCTCGGAGTGGTGTACTGGTCTGATATGGTTCTCCTGTTGAGGGTCCTGTAATCGATACATAACCTCAACGACCCATTCTTCTTCCTGACCACCACTATCGGAGAGGCATAGGGGGCTTCTAGACTCCCGGATAACACCGGTTCGCTTGAGCTCAGCGAGCTGTTCTCTCAAGTCTTCAAGGTCTGCTAGGGGGACTCGCCTGACCTTCTCCCTGAAGGGCTTGTCCTCCAGGTGGCGGATTCGGTGGGTGGCACTCCTTGCGCACCCCACATGGAACTCATCTTGAGAAAAGAACTTCTTCCACTTGGTTAACTGGGCCTTTTCTCTCTCTCTTTCCAGACCCTTGGCAGGTTTGGGTTCTCCATGCAGAGCTTCTCCCAAACAGTTCTGTCTCCCTCTGTCTTCTCCACCTCTGACAAGACAATTGGGGCAGCAGTGCTCACCTGGCCCAGCAACATCCTGGCTGGAATCTCCATAGGGCCATCCGTAGTATTCCTGACGCTCACAGGTACTTTACAGTGTGCCTTCTTCAAGGCCCTCAACGGGACCACTTCTGGGATCACTTATAGGCCCGAGGGTTCTTCCCTTGGGTCGGGTTCCAGCATGACAAAGGGCCCGGGTTGCTCCCAAGTGAGCTTCACAGTGGCTCTGAGGCAGGTTACTTCTCCGGGCTGCAACACTATTCCTCTTCTTCCCAGCCTCCAAACCTTCCCTACCCCCTCTTCTGGGGCCTTTTGCTCTAGGACCAGTCGCTGGTAGGCTGTCTTCAGCATTGGGTGGATCTTGGTGACTCGGGAGTTCTTTTCTCTTGCTAAAGGGGCCGAGAGTCTCCAGACCAGGTCCGTATTGGTCCCTATTATAAGGGAGCTTTTGTTGGCTCCAGGTGGCCGGGGACACACCACAGCCAGGGTATCGAACACTTCGGCCTTCCCGGCCACAGACGGATCAAAGGTCAACTTTATAGGTAGGTAGCCATCGTAGGGGAAACTCTGGGTCCCGATTCCCCATATTTCTAGCTCTTCTATCTTCTGAATGGGTAGATGACTTAAGTGTTTGTCGTAAAAGTCCCTGTACAACAGGGTCACTTGTGCCCCCGTATCCAATATGGCTCTTGTGTAGACTCCCTCCACTTGAATAGGCACTATAGGGGAGGGGCCCACCAGCCTCTCTGGATACTTCTTCAAGGGGGTTCTTTTTCCCTGATCTTTGCATTTTTCCTTTGGACTCTCTCTCTTCCATTTCTCTTTGGGCTTTAGTCTCTCTTGGGCTCGGTATGCATTGATCTCCCTCTTCTTAGTGGGTGTAGGTACCCGCTGAGGGACATTATTCCCTTTCTTTGGTGTATGTCCCCGTTGGGGGACACTGTGTTTCTTCTGAGGGGTCTTGTCCTCTCTCTTATTTTGCTTCACATTCAGTTTGGAGTTCACTGTGGATGATGGGCGCCCGGTTGACTCCTTCACCGGAGCCCTCTGAAGTTTTCCGCCGGCTTGCGGTTGTTCATCTTCTTCTTCTTTGGACTGGAACACACTTTTACGAACTGACCAACTCCTCCGCAGTTGAAGCAAATCGCTTCCCCCCAATCTTGTAGGGATGTGGGCGCTGAAGTGTTTGGAAACAGTTCCTTCCTTGGTCCTTCTTTTTCTGGCACCACTGAGTCTTTTGCCATTAAAGAGGTCAACATCCCCAACACTTGGGACATCTGCGACTTCAAGGTGTCCACCTCTTGGTCCCTCTCAGGGGTCATAGCCGACCTGACCATCACCATCGGGGGATTTGTCAACTCCACCGGTTGGCTCCTCTTTTTTTCTTCTAGCATGGCCTCTTCCTCTCTGACCATCCGGATTAATTTGGGGTATTCCAGGCTCTTCCCATCCTGCCGGGTGCGCAGCGCCAATGCGATGGGGTCCAGGGGTTGAGCCCCCCTCAGTACCCGTTGGACACGAGCCTCATCCACTTTGCTTGGATCAATCCCCTTCTTTAATATGATCTTATGCAAGATCTTGTCTAGGCGTCTCATGAACTCCGACAGCTTCTCTCCTGTCTTTTGATAGCAGTGTTCTAATTGGTAAGTGAGTTCAGTGACCTTTTCTGTCCCACCGAATACATTCTGCAAAATGTCCAGATAATCCTGTGCATCACAGTCTTTCTTGCTCAGCTTAAGGTTGCGTATGGCCTCCAGAGCCGGCCCCTTCAAACTCTCAGTGATTCTCTGTTTCTTCCGGTGTTCCGGGACTTCCCATTCTTCTAGGGCCTGCGTGGCACCGTCTAGCCCCTGCTCAAATCCCTCTTCCCCCGAGGGTACAGGTTGTCTTCCAGAAAATATCTGTGTCCCGACATCGGGTAGTCTGTAGGATCTTTCTTACACTGCGCTACAATCTCCCCCAATACCGCGCATAGCTCTGCGCTGAGAGTGGCCGGTGGTGACCCGGGACTCTCTGTACCTTTCTTCTTTCCTGCTTTAGGGGACTGCAGGGGAGACATTTGTGGAGGTGATGGTCTTGGGGTTTTAAACCATTCTCCCTTGAGTGGTAGCGCATGTATTAAACTATAGATCTGAGCATCCATTGCTTTGATACTTCCACTTTTAAAGTGTTCTGGGATTTCATCTTCCCATCTTATCAACGCATGAGTAAGCGAAGAATTCGACCTTACTTCCGACACCCATGCTTTCTGGCATGGGGATAGCGAGGTTACGAGATGCTTTATCGCTGCCTCCTGCCAAATCCCAGTGAGTTCAATCACTTCAGCGTCAGCCATCGCGCACCACCGCTCTACTTCTAGTGGATCCATGCCGGTACTCTTTGGCGCGTTGCCCGCTGTATCAGGATCCCGGACTCGGCCCCCACGTGTAGCGCTACCCCCAGTTAAGAGAGCCGCTGGATTTGTTTCGGGCCCTGTATACAGCTCCGCCAATCTACTTGACCCACTCCGGCACAGTTAGTCTAGGGTTTGTACCTCTCACACCCTATACCTGGTTATACACACAATCTAACAGTATTGAGAGATAAGGCTATGTCAGTCAGATGCCACCCAGGCTCGCAGTGGGGTGGGAGGCTCTTTGGAAGGTGTGCAAGGCCCCAGGCTTCAGGCCCTGCACTACAGCAGATCCGCACAGGAAGACCTGTTGATTGCAGTGCGGTGTCCAAAGAGGCCGAGCTTAGCCTCGCCCCTTCCTTTTATAACCCACCCATGAGTCTCTGCGGTGGCAACAATGCACCCTGGGTGCCAAATGGGGTTCTGGGTAACGTAGTCCATGGGGCCTTAAAGGAGACCCCGCTACACAAGTAATTAATGAGCTAGTATGCTATGCATACTAGCTCATTATGCCTTTGTCTTGCAGCGTCTTTTTTTTTTTTTTTTTCTTGAGGAGGGTTTACTTCCTCTTTAAGAGGAAGGCAAAGACCAAAGGGTGTGCAAAAGAGTCTGTCTACCTGGCACTCTGGAATCTCGCAAGGGGAAAAAATGTGTTGATTCCCTGGCCACCACTTAATTTTAAGGTTTTTCTCATGGTTGGAAAACAACTTTTGGTTTGATAAAGCAGAACATGCTATTAATGAGAAATACAGATCAGTGGCTGAGGGATTCTTCACATTTTCTGGAACGAATAACTAGGTCGTCAAAAACTCTTTAGTATAACTAAAGGCCCGTCCGTACACACGATCGGATTTTCCAAAGGGAATTGTGTGATGGCAGGATGTTGTCGGATAATCCGACCGTTTGTATTCTCCATTGGACAATTGTTTGTTTTCCGGCAACAAATATGTCATGTCCGATTTTCCGATCGTGTGTACACAAGTCCGTCGGAAAAATGTAAAGTACAAACACGCATGCTCAGAAGCAATGCTAACCATAAGACAACTTTAGCAGAAGTTGCCCAAAGGGTGGTGCTAAAGAGCTGAAAAAACACGTAGTTTCGTGTTTGTTGGACAACAATTCTTTGCCGTTTGTATGCAAGACAAGTTCACGGCCAAAACCCTCCGGACAAAAGTCCTATGCTTTGTCCGCGGAAAAAACGATTGTGTGTACCAGGCTTTAGTGTGTTTTTGTTTTAGGTGGAATGGAGTGATTAGAACTGGTTTTAAATCTGGTTTTTATTGCTTTCTGTGTCCCTGTTAGGAAAATTTACCCTCTCTATTTGTCCCGGTGACTATTATTGAAAGTGACAGAAAATCCCAAAGAACAGCTGTGACTGGTGGGGATCCTGGGCAGCTCTCACACACTACACCATCACCACAATATTCCCGGGTCTGTGTGTGTGTGTATATATATATATATATATATATATATATATATATATCCCTGTTCCTATGTACCTCTCCAGGCATCTCCAGATTTGAAGGCTGACAGGTGTTTTATTTAAACTTGGCTGATAAGCATATAACCTTCTTAGCTACAGTACTGTGCAGAAACTTTAGACAGGTGTGAAAAAATGCTGTAAATTAAGAATGCGTTCAGAAATAGAAGTGTTAGTTTATTTTGACCAATTAGCATAATGGAAAGTAAATGAACAGAAGAGAAATCCAAATCAAACAAATATTTGGCGAGACTACCCTTTTGCCTTCAAAACGGCAGCAATTCTTCTAGGTGAAATTGCAGTTTTTGAAGGATCTTGGCAGGTAGGTTGTTCCACACATCTTGGAGAACTAACCACAGATCTTCTGTGGATGTAGGATGTAATCCCAGACAGACTAATTGATGTTGAGATCAGGGCTCTGTGGTGGCCAACCATCACTTCCAGGACTCCCATATTTATGGTGAAACATGCAACATGTTCCAGCTCCGGCAGCCAGTTCGCCCAATTCCCCCTCAGTGTGACAGCCGGCGATCATCTTCCCACTGTCACAATTTGAAAGCAACATGACCGTGTGGGGGTACGCCCACAGAGCCCAATCATTAATTCATAGTTTCCTGTGAATTAATCAACTACACCTACTGTCAGCCACCGCAGCTGACAGCTTGTTGTTCTGAATGAACTGCAAGGGCGCTGATGAGTGCTCTCCAAGTTCATTCACAAGCCCTGCAGCTTTCAAACTGACAGCACGTAATGCAGGTTTGGGCTGAAAGCTGCATGGCTTGTCTGTAGAAGCTGGATACACCGATTATGGGTGCAATGCTTTCCAGGCTCCTGCAGGAAAAAATCTTCCCTCCCTCCCTACCTCTGCCTCCACATGTGTTGAAATCTAATTTGAATACTTTTGTACACCTGTATTGCATTTAAGCATTATTTGAATAAATCAATATCTGTTAAAAATAAAAAATAAAATGCATCTTTTTTTCAGCAAAAATATGAGCATTTATTATTTTTTCTGAATAAGCAAACTTAGCTTTTAATGACATTAAATGTATGTTTGGAGTCTTTAAGCAGCTGTAGAATAAATTTGGGGCCAATCACACACCTCCCTGATGGTATGGCATGATGAATAAGTATCTGCCCTTTTTTTTTTGCAGCATTGAGGACACAATTGATCCTGACCAAATCTCCAACTTTATTTGCAGAAATACATCCCCAAACTTGCAAGGAACCTCCACCATGTTATCTTCAGACACTGTATCGCTCTCTAGCCCTTTAGCAAACAAACTGCCTCTCGCTACAGCCATATATTTCAAATTTTGACTCATCAGTCCAGAGCACCTGCTGCCATTATTCTGCATTCCACTTCCTGTGTTTTTGTGCATAGTTGAATTGCTTAGCCTTGTTTCCACTTCGGACATATGGCTGCAATTCTTCCATGAAGACCACTTCTGGCCAGATTTCTCTGGACATTAGATGGGTGTACCTGGGTCCCACGTGTTTTCACCAGTTCTGTGCTGATGGCACTGCTGGACATTTTCCATTGTCAAAGGGAAGTAAACATGATGTGTCTTTCATCTGCTGTATTTAGTTTCCTTGGCCAACCATTGAGTCTATGGTCCTCACTTTTGCTTGATTAATGGTGTCGTCTATGCTGAGAAATACAAGGAGATATTTACCCATCATGCCATACCATCAGGAAGGCGTGTAATTGGCCCGAAATTTCTTCAGCTGCGCACAGAAGAACTGGAAGTGATGGCTTGGCCCCCATAGAGCGGTAATCTCAACATTGAGTCTCTTTGGGATTACATACGTTCTCATCCAATATTTTACAATACATGCCCCTGTCCATTGGTTCCTCAATGCAGCAAAGTTGGCCTGTAACTTTAGCAGAGAGACAGCCCCAAAGCATAATGTTTTCACCTCCATGCTTGACTGTAGGGATGGTGTCCTTAGGGTCATAGTCAGCATTTTTCTTCCTCCAAACACGGCGAGTTGAGTTAATGCCAAAGAGCTCAATTTTGGTCTCATCTGACCACAGCACTTGCTCCCAATCCTTCTCTGAAAAATGTAGATGTTCATTTGCAAACTTCAGATGAGCCTGAACAGATGCCTTCTTGAGAAAGAGGACCTTGCGGTCGCTGCAGGATTGCAATTCATGGCGGAGTATTGTGTTACCAATGGTTTGTTTGGCCACTGTGGTCCCAATTGTCTTGAGATCATTCACAAGCTCCTCCCCGTGTAGTTCTGGGCTGATCCCTCACATTTCTCATGATCATCCTTACCCCAGGAGGAGAAATCTTACATTGAGCTCCAGAAAGAGGGGAATTTATGTATTTTTTATTTCTTCCATTTGCAAATAATCACTCCAACAGTTGTCTCCTCACCAAGCTTCTTGCCGATTGCCTTGTAGCCCATTCCAGCCTTGTGCAGGTCTACAATCTTGTCCCTGACGTCCTTTGACAGCGCTTTGGTGAAATTGCATGCCAAATCGGACGCCGACTTCGGCATGATTTCAAACCCGCCCACAGTGTGAACATGGGCTGAATGGAAGAAGATTCTGTGGACAGGTGTCTTTTATACACATAACGAGTTGTCGTTAGGAGCATCTTCTTAACTTGACAGGACTAATCTGTGTACCGCATGAGCACATACTATAAGCCAGTCTGTGGGAGCCAGAATTAGTGTTGGTTTGTAGGGGATCAAATTATAACATTTGTATCATGTGTTCATTCTGGATTTTTGGTTGATATTCTGTCTCTATCATTTAAAATACACCTATAATAAAAATGATAGACAAACAAGAAAAACTGAGCTTAGATATAGGAAGAACAAAAGGCAGCAGCACTAGTGTAATAAAACACAAATAAGCAAACTAAAAAATGGAGAGCTGCACCAATAGAAAAGTCCAATGATTGCATTAACATCCAGAGGCTGATGTGTCAAAAACAGTGCACACTCTGCGAACCAGTGCACACTTAGCAAACAAGCTGGAGGTGTCCAGACTGAATTGACACAACTAATCACCAAAGTGAAAGATAATGAAATGAATCCCAATAAGTGGCAACCAGATTAAAGGAATGCACAAACTGGTCATCAAATATCTAGATCACTATAAGCTAATCTAGAGGTGATAACATAGTCCACAATGATGATATTGAATGACAAGTTGCATGTAGGATGCATCAAACGAGAAATCTGATTCCTTGCATATCACCCCGTGAATCACAACACGGATAAAAGTGCCCACCACCGTATTAGATGTCAGCTTACCAGAAGGCAAGTTTTAAACAGCAGTCGGCTATAGCCCAGCCGCGGCCTTTAACTTGCACGTGTATACCAGGAATGCACCAGGAAACAGGATATACCAGTGTGTGGATCAGATGAACACGTTCCTTTCAAATCACAGACAATCCGTGCGGCCAATATGAAAGCTCAAAGGAAGGAAGGGCACGGACCATAGCGTGATAACGTAAGGTATGTTTGTATAAAAAAGGAAGTAATGCACTTACATATAGTTGGATTAAAAACAGCATAAAATTGTTGCCGGCCGGCACATACAGAAGTCCGTCCTCCTCTGCTACAGCGTGGTGACATCAGAACATTGCTTCCATATGCGTTTCATCACAGCAGATGTTATCAATGGGGATAGGGCGACGTACTGACATACCACTTAAATAGACCAAGCCTCATTGTGAGATGTGAGGATCAGGTCGAAAAACGCCATATTGATTATGGGCATAGATGCCAGTAGCAGCTCAGGAGAGCTGATTACGGCGAATGACAATAAAATTAGCACCATATAGAAACGGCAACACAATTATTATCTAAGAAAGCAGCCCACGACCTCTTAAAAAATAAATTAGCTAATTCCTCAAACAAAATAGTGCGGCCAAACCAGAAGGCATCGCCAGACCACTATAAATCCCTAACATGGATGTTACATTTGAGTGAACATTCCAGATAAATTAACCCATGTTCAAATTAATATCTGTGCAATAAAGATATATGATATTTCATATAATAGTGTAAATAATCTAAGTACCATCCAAATAACTTAAGTATCTGAATAGTAATTGAAAATCAAAATCCTACATTAAATATATATAAAATTACATATAATGTGTATTACATATATTCTAATAATATGCAAATAATCATCCAAATATATTAAATATTAAAATAAAATAAAGAATTTGAATGATGATGAAAAAATTCAATATTAATCAATTAAGTATACTAAAGAGAAGTGCTAGTGCTAAAAGTGCCCAAAAATATTTTATTTAAATTTATAAATTTAAATTAAAAAATTTGATAATATGGTGAAAAATAATTCAAGTAATTTAAATAAAGAGTATTTGTTTAAACCCATCCTGGTATCACACATCAAATGTATTCATTATGCATTCTTGATGAAAGCATTAACATCAGTCTCTATATTCAACCCATAGGGGGCGTAGGTCTTGACAATAATTTTTTTACAGACAGGATACTGGTGTGGCCATGGGGGCTAAATATGCCCAGAGTCTGGCCAATCTTTTTATGGCCAGGTGGGAGGAGGATGTCATCTATGCTGGAAATATACCACAATTGGCCCTTTGGGCCAGGTATATTGATGACATCCTCCTCCTATGGGATGGTCAACATCAGGATCTGGTGGATTTCGTGGAGTCCCTTAATTTAAATCATAGAGGGATACGTCTCCAGTATTAGGCGAGTCAGGTGGAGATTCATTGTTTGGATCTTAAAATCGAGATCAAGGACAACTCCTTTGTCACCTCCACCTTTTTTAAGGGGACAGACCGGAATTCCTTTATTCCGGTGGGGAGTTGTCACCATGACCCCTGGCTCAGGGCGGTTCCCAAGAGCCAATACCTTAGGCTCCATAGGAATTGCTCTGGCCCACATCAGTTTTTGGTTCAGGTGGAAGTTCTTACTGGTAGATTCCTTGAAAAGGGCTACCAGAGGAAATTCCTTGATGATATTTTGAATACGATCAAGGCTACCAACAGGGAGGATTTATTGGTAGAGAGAGAGCCCCGTGATAATGGTTTTGGTTCTCTGGGTGTTCCCTTTATAACATCTTACTCCTTGCAACACAGGAGTATTAAGAAATTACTTGATAAACATTGGCACATTGCTACCAATGATGCTATATTAAAGGATGGCCTACCAGGGAGACCAAGAGTGATCTTTTGTGGGGTTCCATCCCTGCGTAACCAGGTGGCCCCCAATGTCCTCAATCCACCGGTTACCACACAAGGTTTCTTTGACCAACTAACTGGATACTACAAGTGCAGGAGATGTAGGGTCTGTTCCCTGAATTCCTCTATGGAAAGACGGGTTACGACCTTTACGTCCACTGCTACACAGAGACAGTTCACTATCAAGCCCTGTATTACGTGTGCCACCACTGGGGTGGTCTACATGTTGCAGTGCCCGTGTGGCCTGCAATATGTGGGGCGGACCAAACGCCCCTTACAAGTCCGCCTTAATGAGCACATCACTAATATAAAAATGGGATTTAAAAACCATTCGGTATCCAAGCATTATCTTTTAAAACATAATAGAGATCTGTCTAGAACCCTTTTTTTAGGGATTGATAAATTTAAGTCACATTGGAGGGGTAGCTTACTAGTCAGAGAGATCTCTAAAATGGAGATGGCTTGGATCCATAGGCTCAAGACCTACGCCCCCTATGGGTTGAATATAGATGTAACAAAGAAAAAACAAATAAGGGCATATATGTGCACAAAGGCACTAGTGTTTGCTCACAAATATTGTATACCCAATGTGGGCGGTGTCTCTCTAGTCATACAAAACTGCATTTATCCAAAAAAGGGGGGGTGTCCCACACCAAGCCGTCAGGGGACCAGAAGACCCAATGAGAGACACCTGAGTCAATAAGTGAGGAGTAGACAAAATGGTATAAATTTATTAATAACAATTTATATATCATAAAAGGCTCTCTCACGTAAAGAGAGTAAAAAATGCTAAGAATCTGACACTAAGCATGTGGAGGTGTTAGCACCAAATTAATCTCCACACGTGGCCACACATAAATGACAAAGCACTGAACAAATCAAACAACATAAACACAGTAGAAAACAATCGTCCGGACGCCAGTGGTCTCTATTTGGATGAGTATGTCACGACAAAAGGTTGTATGGATATCAATAATTGAGGTAGTAAGACATAGGCATCCACATACAGGTCCCTGAATGGCTATAGCCCAATATGGGTAATGTAAGGGTGGGAGAGGGAGGGAAAGGCAATAGAAAGCAAATGGGCCTCCTAGGAGACACTAAAAGGGAGAGGGTGTCTCCAGCAATACACCAATCCAACTGGAGTGTGGAAAATAGGCTACAAGATATGGAAAGTGTCATCAGAGTTCAAAAAGATTTGGTAGGATATGAAAAACTGAATGTCCACGGGGTAGCTCTATAAAAGGTTGGAGTAGAAGCCGGCACTAGGTGAAATCAAAAAGGAGAGGATTATAAGGTAGATGATGTCCACTCTTATAGGGATCCGGATATATATTACACATATATAGACATATAGTGCATCAAGTACTGGAGCCTAGTCCAGTGTTTCTCAACTCCAGTCCTCAAGGTGCCCCAACAGGTCATGTTTTCAGACTTTCCATTATTTTGCACAGGTGATTTGATCAGTTTCACTGCCTTAGTAATTACCACAGCCGTTCCATCTGAGGGAAATCCTGAAAACATGACCTGTTGGGGCGCCTTGAGGACTGGAGTTGAGAAACACTGGCCTAGTCACTGGAGGGTAAAGGCAATATAATGTATGGCTTGTGATCAGGCATACCCATTTTGGGGAGCCTATAGATAAAGGCATTGGTCAATCCTCCTCCGTGCAGCATCCATCTGTTCCTCTGTTAATCCGGATCTCCTCGTATTGATAACACAGCCGCTGTGTGTGTAACGCTGGAGATGAAAGCTTTCTCTCCAAGTAGAAAGCGGACAAACGGCTATGAGATGTACTTGTCACGTCCCTTCACTCTCCCATACCCACCGCGGGCTTGCTTCCGGGATACACTGTAGAGACGGCGTCACGTGACGGTAGTGACGTCAATGCGTTTCGCAAGAGGGGGAATCACGTAGCTTCGTCTGGACGTGCGGGCGGGCCGCTGTTAGTTCCTTTTAATGGCATAACGCTATACAGAGAACCCGCCCCATAGAAATTTTTAAAGGAACACAGTTTATTTAACCTCCAGTGCTGAGTGATCATTGTGACTGGTCCTAGACGTTAATGTTCTTCACAATAGATGTCTCAAATTACCTAGTCTGAAGAATATATCCTACTTATGAAACATATCTATTGACTGGTTATTAAAAAAGGGGGTACATTGAGAAATAGAGGAAAAGATCAAGGGGAACACACGAGAGGGGAGGGGAAACAAAGCAGATTTTTTTCACCTGTTTCCTGGTGAATTTCTGGTATACATGTGCAAGTTAAAGGCCGCGGCTGGGCTATAGCTGACTGCTGTTTAAAACTTGCCTTCTGGTAAGCGGACATCTAATATGGTGGTTGGCACTTTTATCCGTGTTGTGATTCACCGGGTGATATGCAAGGAATCAGATTTCTCGTTTGATACATCCTACATGCAACTTGTCATTCAATATCATCATTGTGGACTATGTTATCACCTCTAGATTAGCTTATAGTGATCTAGATATTTGATGACCAGTTTGTGCATTCCTTTAATCTGGTTGCCACTTATTGGGATTCATTTCATTATCTTTCACTTTGGTGATTAGTTGTGTCAATTCAGTCTGGACACCTCCAGCTTGTTTGCTAAGTGTGCACTGGTTCGCAGAGTGTGCACTGTTTTTGACACATCAGCCTCTGGATGTTAATGCAATCATTGGACTTTTCTATTGGGGCAGCTCTCCATTTTTTAGTATAAAATGATAGACCCTTAATTTCTTTGTAAGTGGGCAAACTTACAAAATCAGCAGGCAATCAAATAATTATTTTCCCCATCGTCTATCTGTGAGCAATGGCGAATGGAGGTCACCCCCTGTTCTGCTTTTTGATTTTGCTATTCTCTGGCTGCCTACCCTCAGCCCTCCTCTGCCAGTCTTTTATACACACTTGTTCCCGATCCAGTAAAATACACACAAGCCACTTATCAAAATATTCAGAGCTGGACCTGCACATGCACAGTACATTCCCCATTCAGTCCAATTAATTTAATTCCAATAGACTTCCAAGCTTGTTAAAGCCCATCTCAAAAGGTTGACAAGTGGCTTTGTAGGGAAATATGTTACTGGTTCAGGGACAGGCAAATAAAAAACAGGTAGGGGAGGCAGGAAACATCAACATTACCATACATGCAAAACATTTAAATCCGATTTCCCTGTACAGTGGAACCTTGGATTACAAGCATAATCCGTTCCAGGAGAATGCTTGTAATCCAAAGCACTCGCCTTTTAAAGCGAGTTTCCCCATAGTAGTCAATGGAAACGAAAATAATTTGTTCCACATTGACTTCTATGGCATGTGGCCAGAGGTGGGGGGCGCCGGAGAGACTCGGAAATAATCGGAGACCGTTCGGCTGCATTCGGAAACCCTTGGGAACGGAGTATTTCCGAACGACTCCGGCGCCCCCGCACCTCTGGCCAAATGCGGTACTGCACACCGCAGAGGCTTGAATCCTGCTTGTTTTGCGAGACAACACTCAAAAGCCGAGTCAGGATTTAAAAAAAATAATTGCTCATATTGCGAAGCGCTCGTTAACAGCGCAACTCACAATCCGAGGTTCCACTGTATATACTGTATTTTTACAGTATCGTAGATAGTTGATCCAGGGAATATTCAATGGCCTTATGGGATCTATGTTGGAGCAAATTGGAATATGCTTTATAAGCATTT
Organism: Rana muscosa; assembly: GCA_029206835.1. Taxonomy (NCBI): domain Eukaryota; kingdom Metazoa; phylum Chordata; class Amphibia; order Anura; family Ranidae; genus Rana; species Rana muscosa. The sequence goes on from CM055123.1 coordinate 113,669,478, forward strand.
GTTTTTTGGTCTTCTCTGCATCAACTGTGGATTTAAGGTTCTGTGGATGCACGCTTTTATTTCATTTATATATTGGTTGAACTTCATAGACGTGCCTTTCTTCAAACTAAACTATGTAACCGATTGCTTTATCAATAGAGTTCAACCTTACGATATGCACTTGGCAGCATATGCAATCCAATGGTAAATATGTACCAGCCTACTGTGCTACCACAGAAAAGGAATATTTAAGAATGGATAAGTATTTTTAATGGTGAATGCTATATGTACTGTATGTGAATGCATAGGATCCCATTTAGTCTTAATATTTTTCTATGCATTGAACGGTTAATATGTTATATAGTAGGTCTCTTTGTCTTTGAATGACTTGTATAGCGCTACACACCTCTAGGCGCTTTTTGCAGCCAGTGTCTGCTTGGCTGGTGCGGTCATTTTACCCCGTAGGATCTTGACACGCTTGGGACACAGTCATACACACATATATACTGGGCCAATTTGGACAAGATCCAATTAACCTACCAGCATGTCTTTGGAGGTCTGTGTACCCTAAAAATCTGGAGATTAATTTTTTACCACAAATGCACAATTTTAGCTATTGGCATTTTTTCAACTACATTTTATGCATGCTATAATAAGATATGTTGCTATAAAGAGCTTTAATATTGCAATCAGCTGATTGTGTATTCATATACTGCCATCTACTGGGCAAACATATATACAACCTTTTGCTGATAATGTTCCTCCTGCAAAATATAACCAGTCAAATTATTTTAACTCTTTAATGGCGAAGATCCAAACAACTCTTATTGCCTGAAATCAGTTTTGCAACTATTTAGTAGGTGTATCCAGGTGAATTAACTTTTTTTTCCAGGACAAGTTGGGACTTCCTTTGGTGGTAAATGGTAATGGATATCTCCTGATTTTTTTTTTTGTGGGCATTTAACTGTATACTTTTTGTCATTACCAGGACCCACAACCAAATAGACTATAATAAATTCTACTCCTGACAATTGCAGCAATACCACATGTGTACGAGGTGTGTCTAAAAGGTTCAGTGAATGGTATCAGAAAACAAACAAAACCGAAGATACAAATTACCTTTATTGGCCTGCAAAATTATCGCCATCCTCCACAATACACTTTTGGCAATGTTCATAAAGCTTCTGGAAACTGTCAGCAAAGTCTTCTTTAGGAATCAATCACAGAACCGCTGTCACACATTCTTGGATTTCCTTTTGGATGATGCCATTGTTGTTGAACATCAACAGTGTCTTGACCTTGGACTTTTGCAGGCAACAGTTTTTTGGGTTGCGGGGAAGATGGTGAACGTCGTTCCATCGATTGCCGCTTGGATTCCGGATCGAACTGGTAGCACCAGGTCTCATCCCCTGTGATGATGGTTTTCAGAAAGGATGGATCCTGGTCACATATGGTGAAAACTCCAGAGGTTTCCATCCGTTTTGCTTTCCGTTCGTCTGTCAGCTTGTGCGGAACAAAATCGGGAACACATCTTCACGCTTACCAAAACCTTTGCAGACGATGGTGCACACCGCGTCCTTGCGAATGCCCAATTCCTCCGCCATCAATCGTAGAGCCAGTCACCAATCTCATACCTCATTTGTCGCACTCACTCAATCATGTCTGGGGTTCTGCTGGTTGACCCAAACATGGATCATCCTCAGTCGTTTCCTTCCCATTGTGAAAGCGGTTGAATCTGTCAAACACATTTTCTGCTCACAGCTTCCGTCATGCACACTTGCACCAACATTTCTTGCGTCTCAGTCGCTGGTATGTAGCAGAACTTGATATTCACTCGTTGCTTCATTGCACCGTGACACTCTCACACTGACTGCGCGCGGCTGTCCGCAGTGGGTCGGTCACATGTACTCCACGCTAGGTTAAGGTGACCAGATTTTTCAAATGAAATCCGGGGACATATTTTTTTTTTTACTAGTAATGGCAGCAATCAGACTCATAGCGGGACAGCGATATTGCGATGGACAAATCGGACACTAAGTGACACTTTGTGGGAACCAGTGACACTAATTCAGTGATCAGTGCTAAAAATATGTACTGTCACTGTGCAAAGACACTGGCTGGGAAGGGGATAACATCTAGGGCAATCAAAGGGTTAAATGTGTGCCTATCAAGTGTTTTCTTACTGTGGGAGAGGTGCTTTTACTAAGGTAAGGCATAGATCCCTGTATCTGCTTTGCAGGAACACAGGATCAATGTCTTCCATACTGACAGAACGGCAAACTGCCTTGTTTACATAGGCAGACCACCGTTCTGCCTGTGTACGTAACAATCAGTGGGTACCGGTGCTCCTCGAGTTCGCCGGACCCGCTGAATGGCTCCAATACCCAGAAATGCAGGATCACGTATATACGTGATCCTGCGCAGCGCGACCACCCTGTAGCAGTAAATCTGCTATGGGGCAGTCGGCAACTGGTTAAGATAATCAGCATTATGATAACTCACAGGCAGCAGGCACTCTATCATGACTCTGGCTGGCTCGTTCACAGTGTGTCACACTGATTTTGATGCTGATTTTGTTAACTTGTGACCAATAAGTGCCTGCTGCCTGTGAGTTATGATACCATCCAATATGCCAGGGAGACAGACAAAGTGCAATGTAGTCTATTCACAGAAACCCTCAAAGCACACCTGTGTTGAAGCCTTGAAGGCACTGGCAGCCCCACCATCGGATCCTCTTCCCCTCTGTTCCTGTTGCTGGACACCGTCAGCTGAGCTCAGCTGCCTCTCTGCTCGTCGCCACTGCCGCCCGCATCACAGCCTCTCAAGTCTCACTCTCCGGGCCCCGGCTACTACTGGGTGAAGACCGGAGGAAAATCACTCCGCCGGGGAAGGCAAGGAGATAAGCATGCAGGCGACTGGCTGGGATTTGAGCCAAGGCAAAAGAACATGCGAGTGGAGCTGAATGGGCATGCGTCCGAAACTGAAAAAATATTCGACCAGCACATGATCATCAAAAAGGGACACAGATAATGGAAAAAATACACCCCCCTAAGCTAGTAGGAGCGGGGGGGGGGTGTAATTCAGATTTTTTCTTTTTATTCTGCACTGACTGTCTTTGAAAATTGCCCCAGCTCCTTTTGAAATCAAATTCGGGGACAAAACCGGGGACAGACTTGGTCCGGGGACAGTGGCCTCAATCCGGGGACTGTCCCCTGAACCTGGGGACATCTGGTCACCCTACGCTAGGTGGCGCTTCTCGACTCGTCTCTGGATAGCCATGTGTATGCACCTGCTTCATGTTGCCGTTGAGATATCAGACCATTCACTGAACTTTTTAGCCACACCTCATATATTATTTTTCAAATGTACCCGTAGTAGGGCCCAAGAACAATAGTGTGCATTTTTTTCTTTTTAATACTCTAAAACACATTGACTTAGATATTTTATCTTTTTTTTTTATTTTTTACAGGCAATTTTGTTTACCTTTTTCTCCACTAGCAAGACGAAAAAGATACTTTGCATCTTTCTCTCCATTCAAGAGGAGAAAAAGTACAAGTTACTGATTTCTGTGATAGACTTTCACAGGATATTACAGCAATCATGTATCAAGACCCAGAGGTGACGGTGCCAGCTCAGTCTCTGTGCCAGGCACACACTGTACAGAGCATTCCCAGCACATTCATAGGTACATACTGTATACGGTGCCACAGAAGACCCACTTCAGGGAGGTTGGATTTGTGCATATGCTCGGTGGCAAGGGCTTAAGAAAAATAAATTAACTGTAGAGGGTCTATACTGCGGTTAAAAAAGTAAAAGATATAAGACTTTGGTTATGTTGAAAAGCTGACTGCAATTTTTGGGCATTTGCAGAGTCGCACAGTGACGATTTTCATTTGTTGAAGTGGCCTGAAACCAGCTAAAGCGTCTTATAGTATATAGGTAAATTCCAAATGAATGGCATTGAAGGCGGAACTAAACCCTCCTATTGTTTTCAGTCAAGGAAGCCGCCATTTTGGCCTTTGTTTGATCTTCAACTGCCATGGTGCTGCACATGTGATCAGTTATGACTCCAACCATTTGATGGTTTGACAGTTTGGTTGAGAGCAACAAGCCATTTGACAGTTACATTCCCGCCATTTGCGGTGTTTACTTCCTCTTCTGAATGGAGAGGAAGACGCGTATCTTTCTCTCCTTGCAGGAGATGAAGTTGTAAAAAAAAAAAAGTGTGTACATTTTTTTAAAAAACAAATAATAATAAAAAAAACAAGATCATGGTATGCCAGGGTTAGTGTTAGGGTCAAAGGTAAGTGTCAGCATATTTTGGGTTTAATTATTATTATATTTGCATCAGCGTGTTTTAGGCAGGATAAAAAAAAATGACAATGCGCACCATTGTTTCTCAGCACTACTACAGGTACAAACATTAATATATACATATGTGGGATCGCTGCGATGGGCAGGAGCAGGAGAATTTATTTTGGGTGGTTCTTTGGTGGTAAATTATGGTAATAGCAAGAAATATACAGCTAACTTTTATTTTGTTTACTATTTTGGGCCAGTTTTCCTTTGATAATAAATGAAAAAAATCAGGAGATAGAAGAAAGCCCAATTTGTCCTGACAAAAACAAGGTATAACCCCCTGAATACACAAAGTAGTTGTGTTATGTACAATTTTATTACCCCATGTCAAAGTTGAAAAATGGTGCTTAGGCATTAAGGTTTTACCCTTAGGTGTGAAGGGGATAAGGTTAAAAAAAAAAAAAAAAATTGTTTAGGTAACAGTATCTCTGACTCACTACTCTAGTGGGTTTGATTTTAACCAAGTGAATTTATATTGACCACTCTGGGAGTTCCACTTAAGATATCCAGCAAAAAAAAAATCAAGAAGGGGGATTACCCTCGCTTCCTGGGTAAATCTCTAAAGCAGGGATCTTCAAACTACGGCCCTCCAGCTGTTGCGGAACTACAAATCCCATGAGGCACTGTGAAACTCTGACATTCACAGACATGTCTAGGCATGATGGGAATTGTAGTTCCTGAACAACTGGAGGGCCGTAGTTTGAGAACCCCTGCTCTAAAGAAACCCATTAAAAACCCAAAAGGAGTCCCCCCTCCTTCCCCACTCTATTGAAAACTGGAACATGTTTATGCTATAGATACACCTAAAAAATATCTAAAGCCAATATTTGAATGGATAGAGTAGAAAAACCACTGGCCAGACTTTGTAGCACTGTAAAAAAACTGGATTGCATTAAAATTGTTTTTCCCCTTCATATCTTCTCTCTTGCACTTTACACATACTGGTGTTGATTTATTAAAGGTAAATAGATTGTAAAGTGAACAAAAACAGGTGATATTTCACATTCCATTAGCTTAGTGAATGTGGCTAAAATGTACTTTACAAAAGAATACCCAGTGACGTGCAAGGATAAAAAATAAAGATAATTTTTGCACAGGATTTGATGATGGAAGTCATCAGAGCTTCGCCTCATTCACTAAGCGAAGGATACATTCCCTTGGTTTAAATTACCTTGCAAAAGTAAACAGTCAAAATGCACCTGCTCCTGTGTACAATGCCACTTGCAGAAAGTCTGCAAGTGTCAAAAAATAAATACAATTAATCAATGCATTGTTGTATTGTATTTACTAGTTCATTCTTATGTGTGACCTTTGTTCTGCATATGAAATCACAAAGAAACCTTACAAATTACGTTTTTTTTTTTTTTTTATAAAATGCAAAAGCTATTTAACCCCCTTAATAGCCAGTAGTTAATTCTAATCCCCCCCATTAGCGATTTTGTTGCCTATTATTTTAATTCATTATACCCTTTCCATGATTGCAAGAAAATATGCAAAATTTAAAAAAAATGTTTTCATTTTCAAATAACTTTGCCATGCTTTGTACTGGAAACATAATTTTAGTGTCATTTTAACAGAATTTATAGAATAAATTGTATACTTTTTACAGAAAAACTACCTTTTTTTACCACTTCAATACAGGGCACTTTCACCCCCTTCCTGCCTAGGCCAATTTTGGAGCTTTCAGTGCTGCCACACTTTGAATTGCGCAATCATACAATCCTGTACCCAAACTAAATTCTTTGCATTTTTTTGAGACAGATAGAGCTTTTTTTGGTGGTATTTAATCACCACTGAGTTTTTTTATTTTTTGCTAAACTGAAAAAAGACCAAAAACTTTGAAAAAAAAAAGTTTTGTTTCGGTTATAAACTTTTGTAAATAAGTACGTTTTCCATTTCACTAACGAGTAAGCACTGATGGCCATCGCTGATGATCATTGTACTGATTATTAGTGCAGATCCCCTATCAGGAAAGTCGCTTATCCTCTACTGCGGTCAGCATGAATAGAAGAATGCCGATAACTGGCACTTCCTATTTACACTGTGATCAGCTGTGATTCGATACAGCTGATCACATGGTACAGAGCCTACATCATAGGCTCTTTACTGTGATCGGAGATGCGGTGTGTCCAAGCGACACTCTGCGCCACCGACCACTGCACGTCCCCTAGGGGCACGCACAAGCGGCTTGTTCTGAAGATTGTCACATGATGTCCAGTCAGAAAGGGAGAGCCACCGCCTGGTAGTCATTTTGTTATTGGCTGGGCAGGAAGTGGTTAACTACTTCAGCCCCGGAAGAATTTACCCCCTTCCTGACCAGAGCACTTTTTTACGATACGGCACTGTGCGGCTTTAACTGACAATTGCACGGTCGTATAACGTTGCACCCAAACAAAATTGACGTCCTTTTTTCCCCCACAAATAGAGCTTTCTTTTGGTGGTATTTGATCACCTCTGCGGTTTTTATTTTTTAAACAAATTTTTTCCTCAGTTTAGGCCAATATGTATTCTACATATTTTTGGTAAAAAAAAAAAAAACGCAATAGGCGTATATTGATTGGTTTGCGCAAAAGTTAAAGCGTCTACAAAATAGGGGATAGATTTATGGCATTTTTATTATTTTTTATTATTATTAATGGCGGCGATCTGCGATTTTTATGATGACTGCAACATTGCGGCGGACACATCGGACACTTTTGACACCATTTTGGGACTATTGTCATTTATACAGCGATCAGAGCTATAAAAATGCACTGATTACTGTATAAATGACACTGGCAGGGAAGGGGTTAAACACTAGGAGGTGATCAATGGGTTGTGTCCTAGGGAGTGATTCTAAATTTGGGGGGATGTGCTCACTAGAACATGACAGAGATCACTGCTCCCGATGACAGGGAGCAGTAGATCCCTGTCATGTTGCTAGGCAGAGAAGGGAAATGCCTTGTTTACGTGACACGATCGCAGGCCCCCCGGCAGACAGAGTCCGCAAGACCTGCGGGCAAGCGCGCCCACAATGCCGCAATTTTAAGGGGACGTACAGGTACGCCCATTTGCCCGCCGCTGCCATTGTGCCAACGTATATCAGCGTGCAGTGGTTGGCAAGTGGTTAAACACTGGTCATCATTTTGTCTATAAAAGTCTGTATATGAATAAAAGCGAGTTGACCCCGAAATGGCAATGTACGTATTAACTCGCTATCTTCGCAACGTATTAACTCGCTAAGGTAATGGAAAAAGTTATTGCCAAATAGACAGATCCATAATGAAAATGGAAAATTTGCACTGGTCTCGGATATATTCTTGCATTATGCACTATATAAAATGAGTGCAAACTATGTTGGTAGGACATAAAAAAAATTCTAAACCATGATTATTTAATGATTCATATAAAAATAGTTTCAAATGTGTTGTCCTTGGTCTCCCAATGTCTAAAATAATGCATGGTTACTGTTATTATAGGTTGTTGTACCATAAAGAAACCATTATTTAATATAGGTATTTACTGTATGTAGTGCCAACAATTTATGCAGCACTTAACATATACAGTGCATTCAGAAAGTATTCACAGCTCTTCACGTTTTCTACATTTTGTTATGTTACAGCCTAAGGCTCCATGCACACTGGACATTAAAATAACGTTATAAAAACGCCAGTAGCTTTGCAATGAGTCTTTCAAAGTTTTTGCAATAGCGTTTATTAGCATTTTTCCGTGTTAGTGTTCTTAAGAATTTTTTTTTTTTAATGGATTAAAAACATTAAAAACCGCTGGTAAGCCACGTTTTTGAGCGTTTGTCGAAGTTCAACGTTTTTTGTGGTCAGAAAAACAGCTCCCGAATGTAATTTTAGGGTGTTCAGACAACAGCCCATAAACTCCACTGCTGATAAACGTCCATGTGTGAATGGGGCTTTATGAGCTCGTGTGCATGGAGCCTTATTCCAAAATGGATTTTCTTCATAATTCTACAAACAATACCCCATAATGACAACGTGAAAGAAGTTTGACATCTTTGCAAATTTATTAAAAATATAAATAAATCGAAAACAAAAATCATATGTACATAAGTATTCACAGCCTTTGCGCAATACTTTGTTGAAGCACCTTTGGCACCAATTACAGCCTGAAGTCTTTTTGAGTATGATGCTACAAGCTTGGCACACCTATTTCTGGGCAGTTTCTCCCATTCTGCAGGACCTCTCAAGCTCCAACAGGTTGTATGGGGAGCATCGGTGCACAGCCATTGTTAGATCTCTCCAGAGAGAAAGTCTGGGCTCTGGCTGGGCCACTCAAGGACACTTACAGAGTTGTCCCATAGCCACTCCTTTGTTATCTTGGCTATGTGCTTAGGGTGGTCGTCCTGTTGGAAGACGAACCTTCTCCCCAGTCTGAGGTCCAGAGTGCTCTGGATCAGGTTTTCAAGGATGTTGCTACATTGCTGCATTCATATTTCTCTCGATCCTGACTAGCCCCCCAGTTTCTGCCACTAAAAAACATCCCCAAAGCATGATGCTGCCACCACATTGCTTCACTGTAGGAATGGTATTTCCTCCAGACATGACGCTTGCCATTCAGGCGAGAGTTCAATCTTTGTGTCATCAGACCAAAGAATTTTGTTTCTCATGCCGCGTACACACGACCGCTTTTCTCGACGAGAAAAACTGCATTTTTTTTTCGCCGAGAAAAACGATCGTCTGTGGGCTTTATGTCGTTTTTCTCGTTGAGAAAAACGGCAGAAAAAACGACGAGAAAAATTAGAACATGTTCTAAATTTTCTCATCGTTTTTTCCATCATTTTTTTCCGCGGCAGTTTTCCCATAGGGAGACACTGCCGCGGAGCCCTTAGACGGTCGTTTTTCTCGACAAAGAAAAAAATGACGGGAAAAACGGTCGTGTGTGGGGGAACATGCCGTTCCCTCGTTTTTCAATTTATTTCATGTCGTGATTCACGGCGGTGTTTTCACCGCCGTGAATCACGATCGTGTGTACGCGGCATTATGGTCCGAGTTCTTCAGATGCCTTTTACTGAGGAGTGGCTTCTGTCTGACCACTCTACCATACAGGCCTGATTGGTGGAGTGCTGCAGAAATGGATGTTGTTCTGGAAGATTCTCTTCGCTCCATAGAGAAAAGCAATTAGTTCTGTTAAGATTGACTATTGGGTTCTTGGTCACTACCCTAAATAAGGCCCTTCACCCCCGATCTGTTTGGCCGGGCCGCCCAATGGTGGTTCCAAACTTCTTCCATTTACATATGATGGAGGCCACTGTGCTCAATGGGACCTTCAATGCTGCAGAAATTTTTCTGTACCCTTCCCCAGATCTGTGCCTCGGTAGAATCCTGTCTGAGGTCTACAGACCATTCCTTCCTGACATGCACTGGTAACTGTGGGACCCTATATAGACAGGTGTGTGCCTTTCCAAACCATGTCCAATCAACTGAATTTACCATAGGTGGACTCCAATCAAGCTGTAGAAACACCTTAAGGATGATCAGTGGAAACAGGATGCATCTGTGCTCAATTTTGAGTGTCCTGGCAAAGGCTGTGAATACGTATGTACGTGTTTTTTTTTTTTTTTAAATACATTTGCAGAGATTTCAAACACACTTCTTTCACATTGTCATTATGGAGTGGGCAGAACGAGCGGCGTGCTGACGTCACCACCCACCACTGCTCGATCTCCAGACGGACGGGTCTGCCTGCTTGCATTCAGCCGGCGTAGCAGGCTTAAGGCTGCTTTTGTCAACTACATTGTAAGTGCAATATTTTTTACGTGTTTTATCAATAAATGCCAAAGGTTTTACACTATCGAAGCATCTGTTTTCCTTACATGCCATTTGGTTTACGGTCATGGAGTATGCTGATTAGCGAGGCTGTGGAATCAAGGTGCTACTGTCATCCAGCTGAAATTCATTACAAGATTCTCCGGGCCCTCCGTTATAGGGGACCACGGGGCTCTGGTAAGCGGATCAATTTGTCATATGGTGGTGGAGATCACTTTGGCTTCAGTCCATATCTGAAGAGTTTGGACTTCACTGGATTTGTGCACGGGTGGATTTTTATCATTCATTGGCGTTACACCCAGAGCATCCATTCATGAACTTTACGAACTTTATATGTTTTCAATTTATTGAGTATTCACTATTTCACTTTCATTTATTGATTCACTTCACATTGATATTTATTTCTTTATTAATCTTTTCCAACATACATTACAATACATAAATACTAAAACACATATACATAAAAACATTTACGTGGTCTCAATTCATCCCCTACCTCTAAACTTACTCATCCTATATAAAATATGCCCAACCATATAGCCTTCGTTTTCTATCCCTACTAGTTAGAGGAGTCTGTGAAGTAGCATGGAGGCAGGGAGAGAGAGAAAGAGAAAAAAATAATAAATATACTTTCCTCCTTTCCCAAATCTAGTACAAACAAAAATATCTAGTCTCTAGTGAAACAATTCTTGAGTGATAATAAATTAAGAAGGCTCAAAATCTCAGCCTAAAGGGGGGGGGGGGGGGGAAGTAAAAAAAAGAAAAAAAAAAGAGGGAAGAGCAAAAAAATAAAAAACCCACTCCACATACCCTTATCAAGAGGAGGGAGATTCCCCAATACTAACCAAAATATCTAGTCTCTAATGAAAAAAATCTTATGTGACAACATTGTTTTTAGTGATTTGAAAGAAATCCCACTACAGTACACACCTAATAATGTATATATAAAAAAAAAACACTTCACATTGATTTTGACCTTTTTATTTTATTATATTTATTCAATATCACTTTGAATTTAGGGTCATTCACGGTAATTTATGTGATTTTATTGATCTATTATATAGCACCCATACCCAGGGTTTATGATTTAGGTTTAGCGCAACTTTATTTTTTCTATTTCACTTGTTCACTGGTTTTAATGTTTACAGAAAAGTTGCTGCTTCCAATTGAGCTCCAGGCATTTCTTGTGTTTGCACCAGATTGCTTTTATCGATCTTAGCGGTTTATTATTATTTTTTCATTATAGAGTATAGTTGTAGAATTTTGAGGAAATTAATGAATTTAATACATTTTGGAATAAATCAAAAGGTGGAAAAAGTGAAGCTATATGAATACTTTCCGGATGAACTGTATTACATCCATTCACATCAGTCCCTGCCCTCAAGGATCTTACAATATAAGATCTCCAACTTACATTTATACATATTATACATTTGGACAGGAGTCAAATAACCTACCAGAATGTCTTTGGAATATGGGAGGTAACTGGGCTACCCGGAGGAGACCCTTGCATAGGGATATCTTGCATGGGGTTTCCATTTTAATCGTTTTTATGGGTTAGAGTTGTGTTTGACCATTCTTTTTGTTGTATCAGCAGGATTTGGCCAGAACCCATGCAATGCAGACAGTCTTAAAGCAATAAGTTGGTAAAGCTTGCTTTATAAAATATTTCTAAACAAAAATGATTTGTATAAAAATTGTTTAAAACAATTGGTCTAAAAATATATACTTAAGCCCCTTTCACACAGCTATTCCAATCAGGTCCGCCTGTCAGATTTTCAGATGGACCTAATTGGAAGGTCTATGCAGCCCTATGGACAGGCGGGTGTAAACAGACTTGTGTTCGTTTACACACACCTACCCGTGGGTCCGTTAAAAAGTAAAATAAAAAAAAGGAAGAAGCAGAGAGCAGAGCGGGGTCTGTTTGAGTCTGCTCTGCATGAACTGAGAGGACATGGATATGACATCTGTCCGGCTCTGCACTGTTCAACAGGGGATCAGCCCACAGATCACCTGATCAGAAAAGAATCCGCCCCTTTAAGGCACCCTAAAGAATAAAATTGCCAGAAACCCAATTACCTTTAATCTTAGGTCATGTGCTTTCAAAACTGAATGACCGTTAAAAAGTACAAGACTACAGTAAGCCCTGTGGGATTTTAGGCCCCATTTCCATCAGTGCAGCATGGTTTTCCATGTCACATTGTTATGCATGTTTTATACAGGTTTTTAGGTATGCTGTCATTAAACACTATTAGAACACATATTTTCATGAAAGCACATGTAAGTCCTGCATGTAAGTCCTGCATGCTGCATCTTTGATGCGCTTTCATAAAATGGCTTGGAAGAGCAGTGGCCATCTTGCTGGAACTCAGGAACCAATTTTTGTGATTTACACTTCACCTGAGACAGTTGGTTGGTAAATTGTGGTATCTGGTTTACACTATATGGAGCATAGATCTCCTTTTATGCTTTTTTTTTTTTGAATGGCAAGTGCAAAGGATTTTGGCATCAGAGGAAGTCCTGTCAAGCTGCCCCGGATGTCCTCTCTACCCTTAATGCAAGAACAAGCTGACATCTTTGGGTGGTTTTGCATCTGAACTATGAATAAACTATTATGACCTTTCTATTAATTTAGGAGGTCATGGAACTCTGGTAAGCCTTCATACATTTTTGGTGACATTTTATTACACTGGTTGAGGATGCACTGACCTATTTGATTTCTCTGTGAAGAATGGAATCATCACATCGACTGAGTTACAAGTGGACATTTTTTCAATTTATATAGCTTGTATTTTTTTTTATGTTAAATAGCTTCTTTGGTATCTCGCTAATCATTTGCACTATAATTACTTTGTTAAGTACAGCACACCAATTCTAGTTTCACAAAATGTGCATTCTAATAGAGTTTAATAGCAGCGCACAAAAAAATGCGTGTAAAACATGCATAAAAACGCAACGTCGAAAAACTGTACAGCTCTGATGTGAACCCAGCCTTAGAAATTAGCACTTTCCCTGTTTGAATGAAATGACCCTGGAATTTAGAACAAGAATATACACTGCTCAAAAAAATGAAAGGAACACTTTGAAAACACATCAGATCTCAATGGGCAAAAATCTCATGCTGGATATCTATACTGATATGGACTGGGTAATGTGTTAAAAATGAAAGGATGGCACATCATTTGATGGAAATTAAAATTATCCACCTACAGAGGTCTGAATTTAAAGACACCCCAAAAATCAAAGTTAAAAAATTATGCAAGCTAGTCCACTTTGCTGAAAGTTCATTGCAACAACTCAAAATGGTCCTCAGTAGTTTGTATGGCCCCCAGGTGCTTGTATGCATGCCTGACAACATCAGGGCATGCTCCTGAGACGACGGATGGTGTCCTGGGGTATTTCCTCCCAGATCTGGACCAGAGCATCACTGAGCTCTTGAACAGACTGAGGTGCAACCTGGCACCGGATGGACCGAAACAATGTCCCAGAGGTGTTTTTTTGGATTTAGGTCAGGTGAGCGTGGGGGCCATTCAATGGTATCAATTTCTTCATCCTCCAGGAACTGGCTGCATGCTCTCGCCATATGAGGCCGGGCATTGTCGTGCTCCAGGAGGAACCCAGGACCCACTGCACCAGCGTAGGGTCTGACAATGGGTCCAAGGATTTCATCCCGATACCTAATGGCAGTCAGGGTACCATTGTGTAGCCTGTAGAGGTCTGTGCGTCCCTCCATGGATATGCCTCCCCAGACCATCACTGACCCACCACCAAACCCGTCATGCTGAACGATGTTACAGGCAGCATAAAGTTCTCCGCGGCTTCTCCAGACCCTTTCACGTCTGTCACATATGCTCAGGGTGAACCTGCTCTCATCTGTGAAAAGCATGGGGCACCAGTGGCGGACCTGCCAATTCTGGTGTTCAATGGAAAATGCCAATCGAGCTCCACAGTGTCCGGCAGTGAGCACAGAGCACACTAGAGGACGTTGAGCCCTCAGGCCACCCCAATGAAGTCTGTTTCTGATTGTTTGGTCAGAGACATTCACACCAGTGGCCTGCTGGAGGTCATTTTGTAGGGCTCTGGCAGTGCTCATCCTGTTCCTCCTTCACAAAGGATCAAATACCAGTCCTGCTGATGGGTTAAGGACCTTCTACGGCCCTGTCCAACCCTCCTAGAGCTCTTTCTGTCTCCTGGAATCTCCTCCATGCTCTTGAGACTGTGCTGGGAGACACGGCAAACCTGGCAGTACGTATTGATGTACCAGTAGTGACACTGACCCTAGCCAAATGCAAAACTAATGAAAAACAGTTAGAAAAGATGAGTAGGGAAAAATTGTTGCCCATCTAGTGCACCTGTTGTTAATTTCAATTAACAGCAAAGCAGCTGAAACTGATTAACAACCCCCTCTGCATACACCCCCCCCCCTCTGCTACTTAACTGACCAGATCAATATCCCAATTCTGATTCAACAGTGTTCCTTAAATTTTTTTGAGCAGTGTATAAACAATAGTAATCAGCGTAAGAAAGACTAAGTTACCACACGCAAACTTTTTGTTTGTGATATACTGGATGACTATACTGAGAGCATGTTTGCAGTTCTACAAATACAGAAAGTATTAAATGCAGTGTTTCTAATTAGTCCAGGCATGCCATTTAGGTGCTACTCCCACCTGAGCACTTTGTAGCTTGAAGCGCGAAAATGCTCAACATTCCAAAATCCCAAGCATTACAATTAAAGCTGTTCACATAGGAATGCCCGAAGCTCCAAAAGCTACATGAGCTACTTTTGAAGCAGATTTGGGTGTTTAATGCCCCAAAGACTGCAATGGGAATGCCTAAAAATTCTCACATCGAGCATTTTAAAGACTGTACACTGTGTGCACAATTATTAGGCAAGTATTTTGACCAAATCATCATTTGTATGCATATTGTTCAACTCCAAGCTGTGTAAACTTATAGCATTTTAGGTGATGTGTATTTGTGTAATGAGTGAGGGTGTGGCCTAAGGAGACCAACACCCTGTATCAAGGTGTGCAGAATTATTAGGCAGCTTCTTTTCCTAAGGCAAAATGGCCAAAAAAAAAAAAAAAAAAGGTAAAGATTTTCAGAGAGATGTAGCACTCTTGAAATTGTTACGATATTGGGGCATGATCACAAAACCATCAAGCGTTTTGTTGCAAATAGTCAACAAGTTTGCAGGAAATGAAAAAAAAAAAAAAAAGACGCAAATGAACTGCCAAAGATTTGAGAAGAATCAAAACGTGAAACTACCAGGAACCCATTATCCTCCAGTGCTGTCATATTCCAGAACTGCAACCTACCTGGAGTGCCCAGAAGTACAAAGTGTTGAGTGCTCAGAGACATGGCAAGGTAAGGAAGGCTGGAACCCGACCACCACTGAACAAGACACATAAGTCAAAATGTCAAGACTGGGCCAAGAAATACCTGAAGACAGATATTTCAAAGGTTTTATCAGTAATGGGCACAGAGCTCCACTTTGACTCAGATGACAGCAAGGTGGAGGTGGGGTACTGGTATGGGCTGGTATTATTAAAGATGAGCTAGGTGGATCTTTTCGGGTTGAAGATAGACTCAATCAACTACCAAACCTCCTGCCAGTTTTTAGTAGACACTTTCTTCAAGCAGTGAAACATGAAAAAAGTCTGCATCTTTCAAGACGACCATGATATTTAAGCAGGACAATGCTCCATCGCATGCAACAAAGCACTCCACTGCATGACTAGCCAGTAAGGGCCTTAAAGATGAAAGAATAATGACGTGGCCCCTTCCTCACCTGACTTTAAACCCCATTGAGAAATTGTGGGCCCTTCTTAAATGGGAGATTTACGATGGATAACAGTACACCTCTCTGAACAGTGTCTGGGAGGTTGTGGTTGCTGCTGCAAAAAAAGTTGAACGTCAACAGATCAAGAAACTGTCAGACTCCATGAATGGAAGGCTTATGACTGTTATTGAAAAGAAGGGTGTCTATATTGGTCACGGATTTTTTTTTCGAAATGTCAAAAATTTGACTTTGTATATTTTGAGTTGTTCACATATTTGAGCTTTTTGATCCCACAGACTTCAATCGCAACTGCTCTGGTCATGTGACAACTCTATTCTATAACGTGCCACCATAAAAAATAAATTGAAGTAGCGGCTAAATTGTGCATGATGCAAAGAAGTTTATTTTACCCTTTGTATCGAAAATTTTCCTTCTGTGAACCTAATTTAAGTCAAAACTATTTTTCAGTTTTGAATAGGGTTAATAAGGATTAGGCCTTCTGTCATTTGTTCGCTTTGTTTTTATTCCTTTAAACAAGACTAGAAATAAGGGGCTTGGTGAGTTACTGCCCCAGGACAGGAAGGCTAGACAGCAATAAAATCCCACAGAGGTTCCAAACAATCCCCAGTCCACCAAAAATGTTTTTTTGTTGCTGCCTCTGTCCCCAATGGAGAAATTTCACTTCCGGTTTCTCCGACCTGATGCGGATTCAAAAAGTGAGGGAGAATTGCCCCAGTGGGGATACAGCCAGCAGTAGAAACATACCAAAAGGTTATAATACTTCCCGACTATGAAAAACAAAAGAGGATGTTAAGTTTAAAATTGTGTAAAAATGTGAATCATCATGAAAAATGCAAAGAAATTCTTTTATAAAAGTAGCAAGAACATTCTATACGATTTATTTGTGTGTGTAAAACACTGAGACAAAACAGAAAGCATGGTTTAATTGTTATTTTATTAAATACCTTCTTCCAAGGTTTCAATATAACAAAGCTATGAAGATCTACCAACATTCAGAACAAACAAACACAGGGTAATTGTTTTATTTTCTATTATCATGCAAAGATTCTGCATCAAATGCCTTTCCAAGTCCTGTTTAAAACGTGATATTTATAATATATATTATATATATGCTTACATTAGCCCCATAAGATAACAGTAACAATGCTAGAAGTGGTTTGTCAGATAATGACCATACCAAGCCAAGTTTTTTTTTTTATTAACTTAAAAGAAAAAAATCCCCAAAGACAGTGCAAAAGAAAAAAAAAAAAAAATAACAGAAAAATAAAAAGTTTAATTTTTCTTAGAAAGATGCACTAAATACAGAGCGATTCTCATATCATTAATCAAGTAAACAGACAGTGACGGAGCAGACCTAAAGAAGACATGCATAACTTTTCTTAACTGCATATATTTTTTGTTTGGTTTTCCCTTTTAACTTAAAAAGCCAAAAGCTTTTCTTCCCAGCTTGTTAAGATTTAGTGCTGTTTAAAAAAAAAAAAATTCTCCCTGAAAACCATGAAAAAAGCCCCTCATCCCTCCCCATCCCCCCACCCCGTGTGCTCTTATAAATTTCACACAAGCATTCCAAACTGATTTGTATTAACCCCGTCTATGTCAATATCTGATTTAATACTTAGCCATCTAATAATTTCTTTCCATTACATCTTGCACTGGTCATCTCAGGGATTCTGGAGAACATGCTTAGGCCATGTGCAAATTTTCACAAATACAAATGTCTTCTGTAAGCCCAACATACTATTAAATTTATCACAAGTGGGGTGGACATACCATGACATGCACCTATCAAAACATTATTTTTTAAGTCCAAATTGTGCAACAGTGGCAACTTAACAATTTCCATCAGCAAACCTTTAAAGAGCCTTCTTTTTCCTATTAGCTGGACTCACATCTTTGCAGAGTTTTTTTATGCATTTTCAATTGCAATCAATATAAACACGTCTAAATGCATGCTTCGAGATGCAATTCGATGCATCATAATGCACAACAATGTGTGTTGTGACATTCAATAGAAAGTGCCTTGAAACGCATTTTGAAAATATAAGACTATACGCGTTAACACGCATCCATGAGCCTTGACGTGGGTTTTGATGCGCATCCATAGATTTCACTAGAAAACGTATCAGAAAGGAAAACGCAATTTTTTTTTCCATTTTGTGCGTGTAATTAAGGCGACCAAAGAAAATTCAAAACTCATAAAAACAGACTTTCTGTTGCAGTTTTACATCAGCGTGTATAAATGCTCAAAGTGGATTGCTGTTTATTGGACTTGTGACAAAAAAGGCAAATTACAGTTTGTGCATTTGTATGCTTAACAATGCTTGATATGCAAAATCTAGATTACACATCTGCTTATTCAGATAGGATACAAAGAAAGCCTAGCTCTCTATAAAGGACAACCCACAAACAAGAACATCAAGAGTTCTTTTGAATCTAAATGGCATTTTGCAAATGAGGTGAATGTCATTTTAGATACCGTTTATGTGGAGGGTTTTACAAAAAAAAAGACATCTTAAAGACTTGGTTTTCCAAAAAAATAAAAAAATGAAGTTGTCAGACTCTATTTACCCTCTTGCACAAAAAAAATAATAAAAAAAATGGAGGGGCCATCAGAGCACACAGTTTAGAAGGTGCAGGCAAGTATAGAAAGACATGCATACATCTCTACGCATTTGAGTTCAGTGTATCGTTTCACTCATGACAGACCACACATGACTTACAAGCAGACTGTCTCCAAATCTGCTTAATAGTACACAAAGCTTTATCGCTGTGAAAATATATCAGCCCCCTTTACATATATACCACAAGGGAAGGTGTCTATGCATTAACACTTCCCATAACATGGCAGTTTCTATTTTTTGTCTATTTTCTCTGAAGAGTTCATACTAAAAATTAATTATATTAACATCGCCACTAATGAATGGTTCCTTCTGCAGGATGTACATTCTATATTCATTTTTATATAGCTTTGTATCTCTGTAATAATTCTCCCCTGCCCATTCCCTTCTTAACATAGACCAAGTTCTGTTCTTGGGAGCCAGATGGATGGATAACAATATCTCCAGCTCAGTGCTACATTGGAGGTTAACCAACAGCTCAGCTGACAATACCTAGAAGGTTTTAATAGTCATTAAAAATAAAATAAAGAGAGAGGATGCAACAAAATGAACACCTCCTTTCATGACTCTATCTTATCACTTTTGAAAGTCGACACTTAACAGATGAAGATGCCAGTCCTCATAAAACTGCACCCCTTCCTTTGTCTACAACAGCATTACATGAACCAGCAGCTTTTTCAATGAAAAGATCTAGTCCATACACATCTTACTAGTTTTGTATTTTTTCCCAAATGATGCTTCAGGTGGCCGTCTCAACCTTCCTCATTCTAAAAGCAGTTGCATAATCCTCAGCCTGATTTTTATCAAACAATATATATATAGATACTATTTTATATTAGTTTTTGCTCATTTTGAAACTTTAAAAACACCTCCGTACAGCAGAAACAGACACGATGGATCCATGAAATACAACAAATTAGCCAGCAGCTGCTTCAGCCTCAGAATGCATGCAGGGTTTTCGTGCATTTTTGGCTACTGCCGGCATCAATATTTTTTCTTTTTTTTATTTTATGTACTTTTTTATCTTTTTTAAAACTTCCGAACGAACGGGACAGTTGCCGTCGTTTGGGCGATCCACACTCGCTCAATAGAAAGAGGTTCTTCCACGGGGAGAGGCTGTTTAAAGAAAAAAAAAAAGTAATGTGGTTATAAAATGAAAGGAAAAGCAACACTATAAAATAAATTAGGGGAACAATATACTATACAGGCAGTCCCCCGAGTTACGAACACCCGAGTTACAAACGGCCTCAAATGCCGGCCACTTGTGCTCCACGCTGGACCTGGATACCTTTCGAGCACCTCCGGACACATCCCACACTGCCGTACTACGCCCCAGATAACATAGCAAGCACCCGGAACATCCCACATCCATGCACAGGCGGCAGTTACACTTACGAATGCAGTGTTCCGACCGGAAGTTACACTTACAAATGCCGTGTTTTGCGACTTACGAACAAACCTACAGTCCTTATTGTGTTCGTAACTTGGGGACTCTCTGTAATGCACACTACGGCATCATTTACTTTATTACAGACCATGGCACTTGGCTACCTAAAATCTGACTGCAGCTACAAGATTTTGTGACAATTAGTGTAAGAAGCCATATCTTACAAAGCAGATTCTAATTAGGAGTGAATCTAGAAGCTTGTGGAAACCAGAGTAACAAAAGTTAAGGCCTGTAAGCCATCTTTTGCCATAACAGCTCCTATAGTATTCAGCATGCCGAAACTGCTGCTTGCTTCTCATCTATGATTCAGTGAAAATATAGTGTCTTTAGTATTCTTAGTCATTACATAATTAAAGCATTTTGCAAACAATCCTAATGTCTATATTAAGGCCAACAGCATTATTTACTGGGGGGAGAAATCCCAGAGTTCTGTAGTTCAGCAGGCAGGGCTGACAATGCTGCTTGGGATTTCAGTGTAGCAGAGACACTGGGGTTGATTTACTAAAAGTTTAGAGTGTGAAATCCGGTGCAGCGTCCAGGTTTTTTTTGTCAAAGCTTAATTAAACAAGTTGAAGTTAGAAGCCGATCGGTTACCGTGCACAGCTGCACCAGATTTTGCACTCTCCACTTTTAGAAAATAAACTCCACTGTGTTATCAATCCAAACAAGAAGTTTGTAGATGGATCACTGGATTTCTGGCAGATCAGCAGATATTTTTCTGTGCTTGCAGCTTTTTAAACAGGCAATCCATGGGCATGGATTGCAGAGATGTACTGAATATTTTTTTTCTGCCCTGACAAACTTTAAACCAAAATGCAAAAGTTAAACAAGCATTTAGGCCCCTTTCACACTGTGGTGGGAGAGGAGCGTCGGCGGTAAAGCGCCGCTATTTTTAGCGGTGCTTTACCGTCGTATTCGCGACGCTATTCGGGCGCTAGCGGGGCGGTTTTACCCCCCGCTAGCGGCCGAGAAAGGGCGCTTTGCCGGCGGTGCTCCATTGATTTTAATGGGCAGGAGCGGTATACACACCACTGCTTCACCGCTCCAAAGATGCTGCTAGCAGGACTTTTTTTTACCGTCCTGCTAGCGCACCGCTCCACTGTGAAAGCCCCAAGGCTTTCACACTGGAGACACAGCAGCTGCTCTTTCAGGTCGGTTTGCAGGTGCTGTTTTTAGCGCAATAGTGCCTGCAAAACGACCCAGTGTGAAAGGGGTCTTAGTGAACTGGTTGACTGTAGCAGGTCTGGTACTTTCAAAAAAGTAAAGGGAGAGTAAGGATGACCATAAATCACCTCATCTCTTCCCTTTCACTGATTGCTAGGCATTACACATTTAGGGCAACCCTAAGTACCAATACCACAAACTTTTTAAATTAAATTATTGCTCAACACTTTTTGCAGAGCTTTAGCTTCCCCGCCTGTTATTGATCTGTAACACACCCAATAAGGTTTGAAAAAGTTGCTGCTGCAGTCAAAATATTAGACACCTACACTCATGTAGGGATTGTCATCAAAAAAAGAACTATATGTTCTTAAAGTCATTCCTCATACATTAGTCATACATTAGCAGACGGCTGCTTATTTTTCTTCCCGACAAGCATAAACTTTATTTTTTCCCTGCAGCTCATCTGTCTAACTCAAACATTTTAAACAGTTAAGTTCATTGTCTTATTAATGTTGGTGAGTAAGACCCTATACACACTATTAGATTTACCAAAACCATATAACATGGAGGTCAAACCTTAAGAGTTTCAATTTGTATGCAATCAGGCAGGCCCTTGCACTACATGGTTTTGGTAAATCTAAAGACAAAAATCTGCAGAAAATCTAATAGTGTGTATGTGGCTTTAGATAAAAGCCTTTGTATCAGTGGATGGTGGACCCCCTCCCCCCATCCTTCTGTTATTGGTTCATCAGGCATATCATCACATGGCCCAACAGTGTTGACTAAGGTACACTGCTGAGTTCTGGCATGCTTGACACCCGCTGCCAGTCTGCATACAGAGGCATGGGTGTACAAAGTGAAGGCCTTGTATTCAGGGCCTTCTCATTATGGACACTTAAAAGGCAAGCAGCAGGCTTGCCCATGGGCCGAAGTATGAGGCCTGCTGGTCTACATCTTTTCCCAACTTTTTTCCATGTACCTGAATTGGTTCCTCACTGAAGGGGGGCAGCTGGGGCCCCAGAGCAGTGATAGTGGACATTCAACCACTTGCCATCTCTACGATACCAGACCCTTGTCTCTTCTGACTGTGTAGTACGAGGTCGTCCCTGGGCATCAATGTATTGTGTAAGTCGGATATAAGCAATACAGGCAGCATCTTCCCCAATTACATGCACATGGGGATTTAGGATGGTAGTATGGATAGGCTTAGTATTCTTGGACAACACTAAAAAGAAAAAAAAAAAATAGAAAAAGTTATTCAATCCACAACAAAGAAAATCATATTTAAACACAAAAAAAACAAACAGTTTTGGGTGGGAGATAGATTTGTGTAAGTGAAGGTTTTGTCAACAGCATATATTAATGCTCACATTCTGATTCTGCACCATATGCGAGTCACAACCTTGTCCCTTGGCCCGGTTCACATCTAAGCTACATACGGCTCACAGCAGGAGTCCGGTGCGCCTCCATTCGCCATTTCAGGTCCGATTTCAGGCTGAATTTTTGGCTGAATTCGGACCTGAAATGGACCAAAAAACGCACAGGGCTCCTGTGCAATTTGCACTGGAGAAGCTGCGGAGATATGTGAACGGACTCCATAGAGAGACGTTCACAAACTTTTGCTATGTGAATTGGATGCTGAGAAACCCGCATCCAATTCGCATAGGTGTGAACCCAGCCTTAATCTCTCCAGTACATTTTTAATATAGACAACCAGTTGGAAAGGAATACAACCTCCACTGTAAGATTTGTACTAGTGGATGTACGGTAATTGCCAAAGATGTAAAAAAAAAAAAACATAAGAAAGGTATTCAATGTACTGTATATTTCAAACTGATTTTCTCAGATGTCTCCACAAAACTGGAAGTCAGATTATAGTCATGTTCTGCATATATCTTCCAAGACTCTACGGCTAAGTAAAAGCAGATGATTTTTTTTATTCTTAATTAACATGATTATAGTTCACCGGAGGAATATTTGTTTCTCAAAAAAAACTGCGGTTCCACTTAAAACTATAGGTTTTGTCTTGTGAAGAAAGAAGTGTGATGAGATAACATTAATTACGTTTCCCTTTTTTGGGGACTTGTTATGGTTTTCTCTATAGGGAAGTTTTCCTATGTTATTAAAATATATTCTAGTAAAACATTTCCTGCATTCTGGAATAGATTGCACTGATGTACTCCAGTGCGGTGCCATCAGGTAAATTTCCATAGTGAGGTTTTTGTATCACAAAGAAAAAAAGAAAAAAAACAAGGTTCAACACTCACAATTGTCAAAATAAAATTTATGGAAGTCCATTCCTTCAACAAGGTTACCAAGAGCTTCAGGTTCAAATGAAGTCAAGCCAGGGTCACAGATCTTCCTGCGTAATGAAAAATAAATGGAATGAGTGATCAGATAGTAGCAAACTCATCATAATGTACAACTGCTAGCACTGCATTGCTGCAATGCTATAAATATATCCGTTAGTATTCCTTTTTGGCATGTTTTTGCGGTAATGAATCAGCACAGTGGCTTCCAAAAGTAAAATGGTGCTGATGAAAATCGATCATTATTGAGGAAATTCACGCTTTTCCATGTTCACAATATAGGCTTCTTAAACAATGCAAAAGCTAAATATGGTTATAAAAGAAAAATTTGCGCTAGGTGCAAATTATTAAAGTGCAATAAATGAATAAATCCCTAAAGGAAAACCTGCTGCTAAACACCAAATATAACCTTGATATAAGGTACAACGAATATAAATATACAAAAAGGTGTAGCGCTGGATGAGCAAAACTGTGTATGGCTATACAGTGAGAAAAATATAAGAAAAAGTATCAAAAACATGAGTGAATACTACAAATAAACAATTTAAAGTTCATGTGTGTCAGTGAAAAATATATGAAATCTTCTCTATTTGAAGATAAGAGTTCTACAGAGTGCAGGTATCCGATGAAAATCATAGGCAAAATGCTCCAACACTTAGTAAAGATCCCGCCACCAAGGTGAAGAATGAAGGCTTACCAGACAGCCTGCGACCACCCTTCTCAGGGGGGTCAAAACAGGCTCAGTAGAGTGATGTTTTACTCCATGGAAGGCAGGATGATTCTGCAGGAACGCTTCATCCACAATGGGAGAGTCTCCAGAGACGTTGATTGAACACCTGGCCAAAACTGGGAGTAGACACACTCTTGGCAGATCAGAGTGGATGTTCCTCAGTAAGTAGGATAAAATCCAAAAGAGAAAGAAAAACTTTCCATAGTGTAGCGTTCATCCATAAAAAAGGGGTTTATTTTCACAAAGTATGCGATACAGAACCTCAAAGTAACAAGTCCTGAGATATTAAAATGCTGGTTAAAAAACTGCTTGCAAGGAATAAAAAGCTCCGTATTCTGTCAATCAAACGACCGTTCGCGCTTGCGCAATACGTGCACGTGTCGCCCTACGTCGTTTCGTCAAATCTGACGTCATCAGGGGCACGCCCACGCAAGCGCGCACACGCTATTTATAGCCAAAGGGCCCGCAAATGGTTCTCTCATTGGTTAGGCCTCAGATTAACAGACGGAGCAGATAGAGTGGCACAGGTCCACTCTATCTGCTCCGTCTGTTAATCTGAGGCCTAACCAATGAGAGAACCATTTGCGGGCCCTTTGGCTATAAATAGCGTGTGCGCGCTTGCGTGCCCCTGATGACGTCAGATTTGACGAAACGACGTAGGGTGACACGTGCACGTATTGCGCAAGCGCGAACGGTCGTTTGACAGAATACGGAGCTTTTTATTCCTTGCAAGGAGTTTTTTAACCAGCATTTTAATATCTCAGGACTTGTTACTTTGAGGTTCTGTATCGCATACTTTGTGAAAATAAACCCCTTTTTTATGGATGAACGCTACACTATGGAAAGTTTTTCTTTCTCTTTTGGATTTTATCCTACTTACTGAGGAACATCCACTCTGATCTGCCAAGAGTGTGTCTACTCCCAGTTTTGGCCAGGTGTTCAATAAACGTCTCTGGAGACTCTCCCATTGTGGATGAAGCGTTCCTGCAGAATCATCCTGCCTTCCATGGAGTAAAACATCACTCTACTGAGCCTGTTTTGACCCCCCTGAGAAGGGTGGTCGCAGGCTGTCTGGTAAGCCTTCATTCTTCACCTTGGTGGCGGGATCTTTACTAAGTGTTGGAGCATTTTGCCTATGATTTTCATCGGATACCTGCACTCTGTAGAACTCTTATCTTTAAATAGAGGAGAATGCAAAAGCTAACCAGCAAAAGAAACGAAACGAAACACTAATAATCAGTAGTGTTTCACATCAGAACATGGTCGGGAGAGGCGCATTCTGTGCGTGTTGCCGGCACCACATTCAAAATACACTGCCTTTACAATCTGCTGTGCGTATCAATACATTGTTAACGGCACTCCAAGTGCAGATCACATGGTAATGCAGTGCCATGCGATTTGGAGCAGTGCTGTTTTCAAACGCAATGCATGCATTATTTTGTGCGGTCCAGTGCAATTTGCAAAGCTGCCAAATCGCACAGGAACGTGGACTGCGTTCCTGTACGATTCTGTTGTGAACCAACCTTGAAAGCAGAGGTTAAAACTTTTGTTTTGAAATCAAATTGTTAAAAACTGTGCATTTTTTTATATGCTGGCTAGCTGGTGAGTTGGGATATTTTTGTATTGTCTGTTTTGCGAAAAGTCCTTTCCATGTGCCCGGAGTTGACATTTTTGTTTCAATTTGATAGATTTGGCATAGAGATACAATGGAGTCCTTCAGGCATATCCATCCTCAATCAATGTATTCTTTGTTATACATGCTCCAAGATGGAGGTTCTCATAGAATTAGGGCCAAAGCCAGGTTGTTCCTGTAACTTGTTTTTTTATGCTGGCTAGCTGGTTTTGTATTGTTTGTCCTTTCCATGTGCATACTTTGCCTGGAGTGGTTGCCATTTTTGTTTCAGTTTACAACTTAGGTCATTGGCAGACATGTAATCCTATTGCTGGCAAAAGCTCCTCGCAATAGGGCTGCTAAAAAGTGCACATAAAATATACACTTGCTTTCACGGTATGGCTCCTTTGCTGGCTGGATAAGCAAAGTGTTGCAGTCTTGTTGACAAAAACTCTGCAGAATGTTATCAGCCACTGAGTGATGCCTCTCTCGTCAGGTGAAGGAGCCACAAGTGGAAGTAGGCAAGACTTTCTCTGCCTTGTATAGCAAACCTGTGAGTTGTTCTTAGTGTCAATATCACAAGTGTGACATGGCCCAGGACTGCAGGCAGGCCATTTAAGTACCTGGTTTCTTCTACTATGAAGCCATTCGGTTGGCATAGATGCAGTATTATTATACAGGATTTATATAGTGCCAACAGTTTGCTCAGCGCTTTACAACATGAGGGCAGACAGTATACTTACAATAAAAGTTGTATGTGGTTTAGTATGTGAAAGTATGTGGTTTAGCATTGTCCTGCTGATATATGAAAGGCCTTCCCTGAAAGACATCATCTGAATGGAAGCCATTGCTGCTCTAAAACCTGGATATATCTTTCAGCATTGATGGCGACTTTGCAGATGCGCAAGCTGTCCATTCCATATGCACTAATGCACCTCCATATCATCCTAGATTTAAGCTTTTGAACTGAGCGCTGATAACAAGCAGGAATGTCCCTCTCCTCTTTAGTGCAGAGGAAACGGTGCCCATGGTTACCAAAAAGAATTTCAAATTTTGATATGTCTGACCACAGAATGAGCCTAGGACAGAAAAGATGCCAGCGTTTCTGGATCATGTTCAGATAGGACTTCTTTGCATGATAGAGCTTTACCTGGCATTTGTGGATGGCACGGCAAGCTCTGTTCACAGACAGTAATTTTTTTTAAGTATTCCGGAGCCCATGCTGTGATGTGCTTCACAGGATCATGCCTGTTTTTTAAAAGCAATGCCGTCTGAGGGCCAAAGATCATGGGCACCTAATAATGCATTTCAGCTTTGTCCCTTGCGCAGAGATTTCTTCAGATTCTCTGAATATTTTGATATTATGTACTGTAAATTATGATATATTTAAGTCTGCAATTTTACACTGAAGAACATTATTCTAAAATTGTTCAACAATTTCTAGATGCAGCTTTTCACAAATTGGTGAATCTCATAAGACACTGAGGGAGATTTACTAAAGCTGGTGCACTCAGAATCTGGTGCATCTGTGCATGGTAGACAATCGGCTTATAATTCTAGCTTGTTCAATGCATAGCTTTCAGGTTTTATTGCCAGAGTTGCACCAGATTTTGCACTCTCCAGCTTTAGTAAGGCCTTCACACTGGGTCGGTTTTCAGGAGCTTTAGTGCTGGAAATAGCCTCTGCTAAGCGCCTGAATACCACCTACCGTTCAGTCACTTTTCACACTCGGGCGGTGCGCTAGCGGGACGTTCCAAAAAGTCCTGCAAGCAGTATTCTTTGGGGCTGGTTGGGAACAATGTATTTAGCGCACCCAAAACATCCTGCCCATTGGAATGGTTAAAAGCACCCCGCTAGCAGCCGGAAAGTGCCACAAAAACAAGCAGCGCTATACCGCGAATGCGGCCCCAGTGTGAAAGGGGTCTAAATAACCCCCAATGACTCTCTCAGATGCTCTTTTTATACCCAGTCATGTTATTGACCTGTTGCCTAATAACCCAAGTAGTTGCAAAACGTTCTTCCTGCTCCTCCTTGTTAGTACCAATTACTTTGCCAGCTTTTTGTTGCCCTGTCAACTTTTTTTGTGATGTGTTGCTGCCATGAATTTCAAAATGTCATTTTTTTCCTTAACCACTTCCATACCGGGCATTTTCACCCCCTTCCTGCCCAGGCCAATTTTCAGCTTTGTCACACTTTGAATGAGAATTGAGCGGTCATGCGATGTTGTACCCAAATTAATTATAATCCTTTTTTTCCCTCACAAATAGAGCTTTCTTTTGGTGGTATTTGATCACCTCTGCGGTTTTTATTTTTTGCGCTAAAAACAAAAAAAGAGCGACAATTTTGAAAAAACACACAATATTTATTCGTTTTTGCTATAATAAATATCCCAATTTTTTTTTTTTTTACATTTTTTCCTCAGTTTAGGCCGATGTGTATTCTTTTATATATTTTTGGTAAAAAAAAATGTAAAAAAAAAAAAAAAAAAAAAATCGCAATAAGCGTATATTGATTGGATTGCGCAAAAGTTATAGCGTCTACAAAATAGGGGATACAATTTTATTAGTAATGGCGGCGATCTGAGATTTTTATCGTGACTGTGACATTGCGGCGGACATATCGGACACGTTTGATACTATTTTGGGACCATTCACATTTATACAGTGATCAGTGCTATAAAAATGCATTGGTTACTGTATAAATGTGACTGGCAGGGAAGGGGTTAAAACTAGGGGCGATCAAGGGATTGTGTGCCCTAGGGAGTGATTCTAACTGTAGGGGACTCACAAGGGGAGGAGACTGATCATGTTCCTCTGTAATGGGAACACACGGATCGGTCTTCTCTCACCTGACAGGACATGGATCTGTGTGTTTACACACACAGATCCATGTCCCTGCTCTGTGACGAGAAATCGTGGGTGCCCAGCGGACATCGCGGCCGCCGGGCACGCGCATCGGGTCCCCAGTGATGTGGCGAGTGCGCTCGCCGCCGCTGACGTGCGCTCTTCACACTGCAGGGAATCCTAGGACATAATATGACGGCCGCCCGGAGGGACGAAGGGTTCCTGCGGCCGTCATATTACTATACGGCGGTGGGGAAGTGGTTAAAAATTGTAGTTTCTCATTTTAAACATTTGATATTATATGTTTTCTATTGTGAATTATGGATTTACGAGATTTGCAAATCATTGTATTCTGTTTTTTGTAGATTCTACACAGCGTCTCAACTTTTTTGGCATTATGGTTGTAAAATGTCACCGACACTTCTTTGAGTGTCCCAAACTTCTGAAAGGTTTAGTTGCTGTGCTTTATAGAACAATCCTCATGGCGATTTCTCTCTGAACTTCACCTATGTGAAGAAATTCCTTTAGCTTCACCTATGTATAATGACAATATCTACTGCTGCATGGCATTTCAAGAAAAAATAATATGAGTCCTGACTGTAAAACAATTTTCTTTGAGTACATTTCAGGACACAGGATCTTTTTCCTAGATGATTGGGTTAAGAAGCCATCTTTAAATGACTGGACAATGGCACACAAAGATGCAAGGGCATCCCCAGCATAACCACAGGATCTTAGGCCGGCCAAACACGGTTCGAATTTCGGACGGTTCAGCAGGAAACCACAATTTTAAAGCAATTCTAAAGCTGAACATTCACTAGTAGACTTTCATTTGACATTTTTTTGTCTTAAGAAAGTTTGCTTTTCTATCATTAGTGGGGTCAAATAAATGTTGGTTTAGACCGCAGTGAAGAAAAATTCAAAGGAGCAGTATGGCAAAGTAAACAAAATCTTGAACTACTTTCAAAACGACAGTCGAATGTACTGAGAATTTTTTTCAAGAATTTTCGTGCAAATGTTCAAGAATTTTCTTATGATTTTCGTTTAATTATTCTCCTAGTGTATACTCGGCTTTAGACACTTAGAGGTCTCCACACAGCCTTCATCAGCTCTTTCACCTCTGCTACAGATAAAGGTCAGCCTTCCTAAACAGGTAAATCTCTAATACTTCCTGGTCGTGATGGGAGCTTGTCCAGACCTTCCCACCTTACAGAGTGGGACCAGAGCTTAGCTTGCTTAGAACAGCTGACATTCAGGAGGTGGAGAGATGCTGCAGGTATGTACAGTATATCAAGGTCTTGCGTTCCTTGCAAACTACACTCTACTTGATCTAAAACCCCCAAATCAGACTTTAGACACACATTAATTTCCAATGCTCCTCTAGAAATAGTGCAACATTTATGCGTGATGAAATAATCAATGACTAAAAAAAAAAAAAATCACTCACGTGTAAGCATCAAAGTCTCCATTGTTAATAGCTTCAATCAACTGCTCTGTGATCTTTATAATCTCCTGTTTTCGCACTGCAGAAGAAGACAGACTTAGTAACATGGAATATACAGAACAATTTTGTCACAGTTGTAGTATTTCTAAAGATTTAAGGTTAATAACACAAACGAAAGTATGATTTACTGGGTTTATTGGGTAAATCAACTGGAAGGAAGACAAAAGGTAGAACATGAAGATGTCCAGCGGCAAACTCCACTCCAGTATCTAACCTCCTTGGGCTAAATCATGGTAAAACCATATCTTTGCGTCCTCACACATACTGTATATTAGCAATAGGAAATAATTTCAATCCAATAATTTTCAGGTGCAAGTCTCTTCTTGTAGTAAAAGCAAGAGGAGTGGGTCACTGAATTTACTAATACATTATTCTATAAAATTCAAAAGATGGGGCTTCATATCTGTATATTAAAGCCTAATAAACTATGATTACATCTTATAAGTGTTGATGCTGTAAAATTTTGTGGTATGAGGGAGATATGGGCAAAAATCCCATAAAATAAGAGGGAGAAGGCCTTATCACATTACATGTTCCTTACATTGCAAGGTGTAGCATTCCTAAAACTACACAATTTTTTTTTTTTTTTTTTTACAGAACACAGATTTAACAGTGCAAGCCAATATATGCATATCAACTGCAAACCAATGGACCACAGAAGCAAAATGTCTTTCCCAAAAGCCACATTTTGTGAAATGTGCCACAGCACTCAAGTACAAGAAATTTACTTTTCTGCTGTTGACGTTGACACAACACATACTATACTGTATGTATTGTCAGAGTCTGCTTAATGACGATATCAAATGACAGTAATGTTCTGGATGTCAAGTTACCCACATGTGATAAACTCATTCTACCCCCAAGGTAATTTTTTTCCCCCCTATAAGATCATTTATACTGTCTTGGTCTGCTAAATTGACGGATGATTAGTAACAAAATATGGGTACAAAATGGAAATGTTCTCCCTCTTCATATCCTACCACAAGTCATCAAGAAAAGTTAAGACAGATTGCAGCAATTTTACACCACATTTTGATCCCAACACTTTGTTTATTGTTTCATTGACTCATAATTGTAAGCTAAATAGGCCAAAAAAGCAGGTGAAAACACAAGATTTCACACCTAAAGTAGACCTTGTATGCATCTGAAAGCAGAAAATAGAGGCCTCATCCTTTTCAATGTAATATATCAGGATTTCAAAGAACAAACTTTTAACCACCAAAGAGAAGAAAAGTACACCGTTTATGACATACAGCCATGTGATGAAGAAAATAGCACAAAAAGCCCATAGTGATCCGTTGAGCACAGGTAGACACTACCTACATTGAGATACAATAGTTCAGTACAATTAACAGGCGAGGGCTGGCACAGGGCAGACCACACAAAGGAGTTTTAATCTGTGGGGGTTCTCCATGTTGTCATGAGATTTTAACACATGGCGTTGAAAGAAGTGTTGTGTTCTGCCGTGAGCATATGCATTAGACACTATGGGGGTTATTTACTAAAGGCAAATCCATTTTCCACTACAAGTTTACTTGGAAGTGCAGTCGCTGTAGATCTGAGGGGGACATGCAAGGAAAATAAAACACAGCATTTTAGCTTGCACATGATTGGATAATAAAATCAGCAGAGCATCCCCTCATTTCAGATCTTCCCCTCAGATTTACAGCGACTGCACTTTCATTGCAATTTCAAGTGCAGTTTGCACTTGTAGTGCAAAGTGGATTTGCCTTTCGTAAATAACCCCCTATTGTTCAGTTAACTACTACGTCTGTATTTTTACAATTACATTTAACAACAAAATTTTGAAAAAAAGTGCAGTGATTTTCTACACTGTGATAGCTGGTGACCCCATCATTTCCCCACAGGCTGAGGGTTGCCAGCCCTCCTCTGATAGGTAGGGACTAGATGGAGAACTGCTAAAGGAAAAAAGTAGGTAGGTGTGAAAATGAATAGTGATGATTAACATATACTGGTAACTAGGGTGGGTCAGTACCAAAAGACGCTCTACTGGGCTGCCATCTAACAGCTAACTTACACAGTGAATTGCTAAGTGAAAATGGTACAACTGGAGTGAGCATAGGCTCAGGCTGGGCATGCTCTATCTCCAAAGTCTGACCCGGGCTTTCCCAGGCTAGAACTTTCTCCTCGCAAGACTGGGTAGCTGTAAAGAAGCATACACATTAGCAAAATAATGACCACTAAAACAAATAAATATACTGCAAATCAAAATAAAATAAAGACTTTAAGACAACAGTTGTGCTTTTCCGTTTAAAATAAATTATACACAATTAACGCACTATAACTTAAGCTGATCATATATTTAAGACAACAGTTGAATATTATCAATCTTTCTTCTATTTCATAAGCAACAAAATGCGTATTTTAGGTACTGCAAGAGAACATACAGGGGTTGGACAAAAATATGGAAACACTACACGATTTGCAGGTGTGAAAATTACATGTTTCGTGTTGAAAGCGGAAGTGATGTAACATTCTTTTGCTTCCGCTGTGTGATGAGACAACCTACCTAATAGGTGGGAAGCCTCACGTTCATCATTTACTGCATACACTGCTAGTAATACAGAGTCATGTCAGAGCTTCCAGAGTTTTAAAGAGGACAAATTGGTGGTTCCTGCTTAGCTGGTGCCTCTGACTGAAGTTGACAATTTATTTGTGGTGTGGCAAGGTACAGTATCAGTTCCTGTGGAAACGTTGTCGGATAAGCATTAGCGCAGTTGGCATGGTCAACTGACCAAAAGAGACAAAAGGACATTGCGCAGTATTGTGACCTGGATTTTTGCATGAAGAGTGGTGTCGCATACCATTATCCACCATTCAAGACTTCTATTTGTCAATTCCCAGGAGAATTCAGGCTGTCTTGGGTGCCAAAGGCAGTCCAACACCATAATATGTAACACTTACATTCTTTTACCATACTTGTTTCCATAATTTTGTTCAACTCCATATCTGTATGCAGCTCAGACACCCTTAGGCTTTATGCACACGAACGCTTTCAGGCATCCGATGTAATCTGCTGGTGTATTTCCACACCCAAGATACACAGCAATAGTGTACAGCCACCTATAGTAATCACTGGCTATGCACAGTTATATGCAATGCTTGTGTAAACTAGCACTCGCTCATGGGCGTAAATTCCTGGACGCACAAAAGTCGAGCTCAGGAATTTACACCTGTGCATGAGTTAATGCACGCAATTGCTAGCTTACAGTGATACAATACTATGGGCAGACGTATCTCACAGGCACAGAAATATGCCCTCAATTTACATTTGATGCATCTGAGTGCATGACACCTTATTTTTTTTTTTATTGCAGCAGAACACTAAGCTACCACTCAAATATATATATTTTTCCCCTCAGTGACCATTTAATAGAGTTAATGAATATCATATAAATACGTGCGTCTCCCATAGAAGCAAATCAAAATAGCCAGTTTGTCATTTTTTTGTTTGCATACTGGGCTATTTAAATACAAATTCCTTTTTTTTTTTAACAGATGCTTGTGTCTTTCCTTCCTACAAAGCTATAACAAAGGTGTCACCTGAATTGCTGGTGCATGTAAACTCTAAGGCTTTATGTACACCCTGCCTACATTTACAGCGGCAAAACGCTGCAAAATCGCACCGTGGTTGAGGAGAGGGAGGTTAAACCTCACCTAACCGCAGCAGCTCCTGAACTATGTTAAAAAAAACTATGTGTACATGGACACATAGGCTTTTATGGAGTTGAGTTTAGGAGCTTTGGCAAAAAAAAAAAAAAAAAAAAAAAACACGCCAAAAGCTCCTAAACTACTAGTGTACATGAAGCCTAACAATTAACTTTTCTCATTGGCTCCCATTTGGACAGCTAAATATGCAATTTTTTTTTTGAGATCATCGATAAGTGCAAAAGTACCTGATGACTTTACCAGAAAACTTGTGAGAAATGATAGCTTTTTGTGAGCCCTGCCTGTGAATGAGGAGGGGTTATGGAGATGAGGAGGAGGAGTTATGGAGATGAGGAGGAGGGGTTATGGAGATGAGGAGGAGGGGTTATGGAGATGAGGAGGAGGGGAGATGAGGAGGGAAGAAAAGAGGGGAGGGGGAGATGGGGGAGAGGAGGGAGAGAGGAGGGAGGGAGAGAGGAGGGAGGGGAGGGGGAGAGAGGAGGGAGGGGGAGAGGAGGGAGGGGGAGAGGAGGGAGAGGAGGGGGAGAGGAGGGAGGGGTGGGGAGAGGAGGGAGGGGTGGGGAGAGGAGGGACGGGTGGGGAGAGGAGGGACGGGTGGGGAGAGGAGGCGGTGGGAGGGGGTAGATGAGAAGGTGGGGGGGAGCTATAGTGTTCTCCCGGTGTGGGGAGCCGTCCCCGCTGGGAAAACACTGAAATTATTGGTAGATGCTATAGCCACTGGCAATATTTGCATGCCAACAATCTGACATGCTGGTTGATCGATGGCTCGACTTGTGTACATTCAGCCTGTCCATTGATGGTTCGAATCTCGACCGATCCCTGCTGAACCAACCAATATTCAAACCATCTATGGCTGGCTTCAGAGCACACTATGATTTTTGGCACATCAGCAGTGTCTGTACTTGCAGCGTGGTCAACCACCTCTATACTGTAAAGAAACAGCAGGGAGGTGGACATGTATTTATGTAGAAGCCTTATATAAACCACATTCAAGCAGCCAGCATTCATTGGACAGCTCAGATCAGTCACAATGTACGAAGCCAGAGTGGCATTGTACCTTGTGATCCAATCAATCACAGCCATCACAAGTTTAAACACTAATGTTTACAAATATTCAGCCCATTCACTAGGGCATGGATATGCAATTAGCGGACCTCCAGCTGTTGCAAAACTACAAGTCCCATCATGCCTCTACCTCTGGGTGTCATGCTTGCTGCTGTCAGAGTCTCGCTATGCCTCATGGGACTTGTAGTTTAGCAACAGCTGGAGGTCCGCTAATTGCATATCCCTGCACTAGGGGAACTCCCCATCCTCCACTGTGAATAGGCTGAATGTTTGTAAACAAATCAGAAAGGAGAGGGAGCTAAGTGCAACTGAACCCCAATGATTGTGGGATTTATTTTAAAGGTCGAGTGGGGTGGGGGTTTAAAATGCACCAGCAAGGATTCGATTCCTTTCCTCCCCAAAAAACAAACAAAAAAAAAAACAGTAGGGCGTTTAAAGTTTTTTTTTGTTTTGCCTTTCCTCAACCTTTTCAACACAGAAACACCCTATGAAAAAACGTTCCCGTCTCAGGGAACCCCTGCCAAAAATTACTATATCTACTACTCCCGATTCATTAGTGTGATGGTCAGTGGAAATAATGCTCCTTTATGCTCGTGGACATTGGGAAGAATTACCCTCTTACAGGTAGATACAAAGATCAATTGTGTCAGTGGGAACTGAAAGGTAGAGATTGCTCAAGGAACCCCTAGCAACCTCTGGAGGAACCCTGGTTGAGAAACCCTGAGATATACTTTAATGCTTTTGTAGAAAATATATAAAAACAGAAAAAAAAAAAGTGTGGCACCATCAACAGGCCATGTAATATCTATGAAAGGTGTGTAAGAATTCTGGTGGAGGTAAACTCAAGGAAAGTCCCCAAGAGAAGTATGAAGCCAGCATTTGACTCAACTTATGAGCAAGACTGTTAACACTGACATATCAATTTTAGATTAGGTTGACCTTTAAATAGTATGCACTGACAGCAAACTAGAGATAAGCTTATGAGCCCTGAAAATGATTTTTTTCCCTTTGGTATTATTAGGTCCCTGAGCATTTAAATAAGTCCTTGGGTCTCTGAGCTTGCAGATCACAATGAACCGCAAGGCACTAAATGCTACATTATGCACTGATAAGAACATGCATGCTGAAGAGAACTGAACAGGTTATGGGGCAAAGAACCGGTTTCTCACAAGGGTTCATCATTTCAATAGGTATCTATGGAAAACGCACAACAGTAAAGGAAGAATGTGAGGGAAAGAACACAGCACTCCACTCAGAACTTACTGGCTGCAGTACACAAACCAAACTGTGACTGCAAGGACTGAGTCTGTATTTTGCTTTCACTTTGGCTCCATCCTTGGAGAAGCAAATGGCCATCCCCAGGACAGAGAAGCGATGCTGATCCGCATGCAACAAGTTAAATGCACAGGAGACAGGAATGCAGTTACTATACTTACAAACAATAAGAGTTGTTTCCATTGTTGATTATAAACATAACATATAACAAGTACAGTAATTTAAAGTGACAAAATTTTCTCCTTTAATATCCTTAAATATACGTAAAATAATAATAAAGCCAAATAAATGCATTTCTGAATTGGGTAGTTCTCTTAGTCCTATTTGTAGATGTAAAATTACCTGCATTCAGAGCCCTACCTATTAGTACAGTAAGTACAGCAACTTGGTTATGTAGAGGGAAGGTGACCATGTTTTTATCATCATTGGTATGTTATGCTTTCAGTGTTAAAACTGGAACAGTAGTGCTAATCTAAATCAATTACACAGCAAGATCTTATGTTGCAGCTTTAATGTAAACCAGTTCCTTGTCAATTGTCTGGACCAAATAATGCTACTACCAACTCTGGTAAGTATTTATAAATTGAACCTGCATAAACAGTCAAACCCAAAAATATTGGCACCCCTGCATTTCGGCAGATAATGCACCACTTTGCCCAGAAAATTGTTGCAATTATAAATGTTTAGGCATGCTCATCTTTATTTCTTTTGTTTACATTGGTATGACATAAAAAAGTGGCGAAACAAAAAGCCAAATCTGACACATTCCACACAAAACTCAGAAACTGGACTGGACAAAATTGCCAGCCTCAATTTAATATTTGTTAGTACACTCCTTGGAAAAAAATAACTGAATCAATCACTTCCTGTAACCATCAATGAGTTTTTTACATCTCTCTCTACTGGACTTTTGGACCACTCTTCTTTCGCCGACTCTCAGATTGGAAGGGTACTTTTCCCCAATTTCTGTTTTGAGATCTCTCCACAGGTGCTCAATGGGATTTGGATCTGGTCTCATTGCTGGCCAGTTCAGTACTCTCCAGCGCTTTGTCTTGAACCAATTTCTGGGTGCTTTTTGACGTGTGCTTTGGGTCATTGTCCTTCTGTAAGACCCATGACCCAGATTTCAGAATGCCATGCACACGTTCAAGACATCCAGTTCCTCAAGCAACAAAGTAACCCCAAAACATCAGTGAACCTCCACCATGTTTGACTGTAGGGCGGTGGTTCTCATCCTGGGGGTCAAATTACAATTTGCCAGGGGTCACCGAATCCTGGGCTTGTTCTGAAGCCCGCACCGCTCTCCCAGCCTTTTCGCGGCCTGCCCCTGGAGCCTGTGGCCGCCCACTCTGCCTCTTCACAGCCTCCCATTCAGTTCACTGCATTGGTAGGGGGAGAGACTAGAGGTCAGATGACTGGTGAGGAATGTGAAGTGGGAGGAGCCCCTATCTCCTGATTTTGGCATAGGTGTCCCTGCTGCGAGACACCACATAGCTGGAGATACAGTGAGTAACACTACCAGGCTGTAATTAGAGTTGCCATTAAAAGTCCCCACTACAGTTCTCAGTTTAGCAGATGACCTTGATCAAGAGCACCTAAGTTGGCTGATCAGAACTCCCCGCCAGCACTGCCACTCATCCCAACTCCCCGCCAGCACTGCCACTCATCCCAACTCCCCACCAGCACAGCCACTCATCCCAACTCCCCACCAGCACAGCCACTCATCCCATTCCCCCGCCAAGGAGTAAGAGGAGGAATACAAATAGGGAATACATGGAAGGGAGAGAAAAAGAGGGGGAGGAACAAAGAAAAAAGGAGAGAAAGAATAAGAGAAAGAACAAGAAAGACAGCTAAAGAGAGGTATGGGGGGAAAAAAACAAGAAATTAGTATAGAGAGAGATAAAATGGAAAGAAAGGAAAACAAAGATAAAGAGTGGTACATCCTAAAATGTACCATAAAGGGGTTTTAAATATTCTACGAGTGGAAGGGACTCGGGAGCGCTAAATGTCCGTGGGTTAGGGGCGCAAATTACTTTTCTTGCCTTGGGTGCTGACAACCCGCGCTATGAAAATTCTAATTCTAATTTAACTGTTAGGGGTCCCCACAACTTGGGAAATTTTATCAAGGGGTCAAGGCAGTAGAAAGGCTGAGAATCACTGCTGTAGGGACTTTATTCTTTTCTTTAACCACTTCAGCCCCGGAAGGATTTACCCCCTTCCTGACCAAAGCATTTTTTTGCGATTCTGTACTGCGTCGCTTTAGCTGACAATTGTGTGGTCGTGCGACGTTGTACCCAAACTATTTTTTTTCCCACAAATAGAGCTTTCATTTGGTGGTATTTGATCACCTCTGCGGTTTTTGCGCTATAAACAAAAAAAGAGCGACAATTAAAAAAAAAGCAATATTTTTTTACTTTTTGCTATAATAAATATCCCCCAAAAATATATAAAAAAAACACACATTTCTTCCACAGTTTAGGCCGATATGTATTCTACATATTTTTGGTTAAAAAAAAAAAATAAGTGTATATTGATTGGTTTGTGCAAACTTATAGTGTCTACAAAATAGGGGATAGATTTATGGCATTTTTATTATTATTTTGGCGGCGATCTGCGATTTTTATTGGGACTGCAACATTATGGCGGACACATCGGACATCATTTTGGGACAGCGATCAGAGCTACAAATAGTCACTGATTACTGTATAAATGACACTGGCAGGGAAGGGGTTAAAACACTAGGGGGCGATCAAGGGGTTAAGTGTGTCTAAATATAGGGGGGATGGTCTCACTACAACATGACAGAGATCACTGCTCCCGATGACAGGGAGCAGTAAATCCCTGTCATGTTGTTAGGCAGAACAGGGAAATGCCTTGTTTACATAGGCATCTCCCTGTTCTGCTTCTCCGTGTCACGATCGCAGGCCGCCAGCAAACAAAGTTTGCGGGACCTGTGGGCACGCATGCTCGCCCGCTAGGCGGCAAATTCAAAGGGACGTAGAGGTACGCCCATTTGCCCGCCCCTGCCGACGTAAATCGGCGTGCAGCGGTCGGCAAGTGGTTAAAGGCCTCATTTCTTTTTCTGAAAACAGTAGGATGGGCATAACCAAAAAGCTGTAATTTTGTTTTGTCTGTTCACAGCACATTCTTCCAAAAGGATTTTGGCTTCCTCAGGTAAGCTTTTCCACAATTTTTGTTCTTAAATCCTCAGACAACTATTTGCTGCTCTTTCTCTTCTCTTTGCTCTGTGTGGCACACAGACACGCAGCAGAAAAGTTGAGTACATTTTTTAACTGGTTGCGGGTGTGACCTATATTATCACCTGTTAATTTATACAGGCGAGTTTAATTACAAACTACAGGAGCATCACAAACTTGGAATGCAATTATTTATTTCCTATAATTTTGAGAAGGTGCCAATAATCTTGTCTAGTCTATTTTTGGAGTTTTGCGTGGAATGTGTCAGATTTGGCTTTTTGTGTCATACCAAAACCAAAAATTTTTTTTTTAACCACTTAACGACCGCTCACTGTATATATACGTCGGCAGAATGGCACCGACAGGCACAATCACGTAGAGCATACGTGATTGCCTTTGTACAGTTGGGGGGTCCGATCGGACCCCCCTCCTATACAGTGAGCGGTGGCTAAGTGTCCGGGAGCGTTCCGGGATGAGGGGGCAGCCATTCGTTTCTGGCCACCCCCTCGCGATCGCTCCCGGCGAATGGAAATGCCCCCTCTGTCTGTGTCAGACAGAGGGAGCAGGAGGAAGTGATGTCATCTCTGGTGCGGCGCTCACATATACCGAACGCCGTACAAGAGAAGATATCAGGTCAGTGCACACAACACTACACTGACACCAGGACACATAGGGACATAAATCGCCCCCTCAGGCCCCCCAGATCACCCCCCCAGCCCCCAGTCACAGTGTCACTGATTGCAGTGACCATTTATTTAGTGATCACTGCAATCAGTGACATTTGTGACTGTAAAAGTGTCACCAAAGTTTAGTCTTAGGTCCAGTGTAGCCCCCTAACCCCCCCTAATAAAGGTTTAACCCCCTGATCACCCCCCAGATAACCCTTTCACCCCTATCACCACTGTCGCTTAGCGATCATTTTTCTGATCGCTGTCTTAGCGTCAGTGATGCCGATCGGCAGCCAGTAATTTTTTTTAGGTTTGCCGCAGGTTTTTATAGCGTCAGGTACCCCAATATATTATCTAATAAAGGTTTAACCCCCTTGATCGCCCCCCAGGTAACCCTTTCACCCCCTATCACCACTATCACTAAGCGATCGTTTTTCTAAACGCTGTCTTAGTGTCTGTGATGCAGATCGGTAGCCGGTAATTTTTTTTAGGTTCGCCGCAGGTTTTTATAGCGTCAGGTACCCCAATATATTATCTAATAAAGGTTTAACCCCCTTGATCGCCTCCCAGGTAACCCTTTCACCCCCTATCACCACTGTCGCTAAGCAATTGTTTTTCTAAACGCTGTCTTAGTGTCGGTGATGCAGATCGTAGCCAGTAA
Organism: Rana muscosa; assembly: GCA_029206835.1. Lineage (NCBI taxonomy): Eukaryota > Metazoa > Chordata > Amphibia > Anura > Ranidae > Rana > Rana muscosa. The sequence continues at coordinate 113,710,182 of CM055123.1, forward strand.
TTTTTTTTAGGTTCGCCGCATGTTTTTATAGTGTCAGGTACCCCAATATATTATCTAATAAAGGTTTAACCCCCTTGATCGCCCCCCAGGTAACCCTTTCACCCCCTATCACCACTGTCACTAAGCGATCGTTTTTCTAAACGCTGTCTTAGTGTCTGTGATGCAGATCGGTAGCCGGTAATTTTTTTTAGGTTCGCCGCAGGTTTTTATAGCGTCAGGTACCCCAATATATTATCTAATAAAGGTTTAACCCCCTTGATCGCCCCCCCCAGGTAACCCTTTCACCCCCATCACCACTGTCGCTAAGCAATCGTTTTTCTAAACGCTGTCTTAGTGTCGGTGATGCAGATCGTAGCCAGTAATTTTTTTTAGGTTCGCCGCAGGTTTTTATAGCGTCAGGTACCCCCATATATTATCTAATAAAGGTTTTAACCCCCTGATTGCCCCTAGTTAACCCTTTCACCAGTGATCACCATATAAGTGTTACGGGTGACGCTGGTTAGTTAGTTGGCTTTTTATAGTGTCAGGGCACCCGCCGTGTATATAACCCAATAAAGGTTTAACCCCCTGATCGCCCGGCGGGTGATATCAATTAGGTTTTAGCGTCAGAGAGGGTCTGAGTCACACCCCAGGCAGCGTCAGGTTAGTGCCAGTAACGCTAACACCCACGCGTGAAGCATACACCCCCCTTAGTGGTATAGTATCTGAACAGATCAATATCTGATCAGATCTATACTAGCGTCCCCAGCAGTTTAGGGTTCCCAAAAACGCAGTGTTAGCGGGATCAGCCCAGATACCTGCTGGCACCTGCGTTTTGCCCCTCCGTCCAGCCCAGGCCACCCAAGTGCAGTATCGATCGATCACTGTCACTTACAAAACAAAAACACACATAACTGCAGCATTCGCAGAGACAGGCCTGATCCCTGCGACTCCAGTGCTGTAGGAGGTGATTTCACCACCACAGTTAAAAAAAAAAGCAAATATGCCGAAGCATTGGGGCAGCAGGGGCGGAGGAGCGATTTTGCTCCTAATGCCGCGTACATACGGTCGAAATTCCGACGGAGGCTTGCCCGTGGAAAAGTCCGACCATGTGTGTGCGGCATAACTTTTTTGCGGAAGGATGCCCCCATGCTTCGGCATATATAAATGGTGCGTGTATGCCCATCATTGGAAGTGGGTGGATGAAGGGCGGTATTCTAATGGTGGGCATACCCACCGATCAATCTCTTTTTTCGTTCAGCCAACTGGCTGCATGAAATAAAAAGATTACAATACATGTCCAACAAGGACCAGCAACGTACTGGTATGTTGCTGGACTTAGAATGTTTATACCAGAATGATGCCTGCGGGTTTAGGTATCATCTTGGTATCATTCTTTTCAGCCTGCGGCCGGCTTTCATGTAAAAGCAATCCTAGCGGCTAACTAGCCTCTGGACTGCTTTTACAAGCAGTGGGAGGGAATGCCCCCCCCCCGGATATAAAAAGCGCCATTGGGAAATTGGGAAAGCATTTTATCACACCGATCTTGGTGTGGTCAGATGCTTTGAGGGCAGAGGAAAAATCTAGGGTCTAGAAGACCCCAGTTTTTTCAAAAAAAGAGTACCTGTCACTACCTATTGCTATCATAGGGGATATTTACATTCCCTGAGATAACAATAAAAATGATAAAAAAAAAAAAATACTTGGAAGGAACAATTTAAAAATAAAATAAAAAAGCAAAATTAATAATAAAAAAAAAAAGAAAAAAAAAAAAGCACCCCTGTCCTGCCCTGCTCTTGCCCAATGGCGAACGCAAGCGTCGGTCTGGCGTCATATGTAAACAGCAATTGCACCATGCATGTGAGGTATCACCGCGAAGGTCAGATCGAGGGCAATCATTTTAGCAGTAGACCTCCTCTGTAAATCTACTGGGGTAACCTGTAAAGGCTTTTAAAAATGTATGTAGTTTGTCGCCAATGCGCGTTTGTGCGAAATTTTAAAGCATGTCGTGTTTGGTATTTATGTACTCGGCCTAAGATCATCTTTTTTATTTCATCAAACATTTGGGCAATATAGTGTGTTTTAGTGCATTAAAATTAACCCAAAAAATGCGTTTGAAAAATCGCTGCGCAAATACTGTGTAGAAAAAAAAATGCAACACCCACCATTTTAATCTGTAGGGCCTTTGCTTTAAAAATATATATAATGTTTGGGGGTTCAACATAATTTTCTTGCAAAAAAAAAAAATGTTTTCATGTAAACAAAAAGTGTCAAAAAGGGCTTTGTCTTCAAGTGGTTAGAAGAGTGAATGTAAGCTTCCTAATGTTGTGTATAAAATGCCAGAACAGTTCAAAACCCCCCCAAATGACCCCATTTTGGAAAGTAGACACCCCAAGCTATATACTGAGAGGCATGTCGAGTCCATGGAATATTTTATATGTTGACACAAGTTGCGGAAAAACGACAATTTTTTTTTTTTTTTTTTGCACAAAGTTGTCACTAAATGATATATTGCTCAAACATGCCATGGGCATATGTGGAATTACACCCCAAAATACATTCTGTTGCTTCTCCTGAGTACGGGGATACCACATGTGAGACTTTTTGGGAGCCTAGCCACGTACGGGACCCCAAAAACCAAGCACCGCCTTCAGGCTTTCTAAGGGTGTAAATTTTTGATTTCACTTCTCACTGCCTATCACAGTTTCGGAGGCCATGGAATGCCCAGATAGCACAAAACCCCCCCAAATGACCCCATTTTGGAAAGTAGACACCCCAAGCTATTTGCTGAGAGGTATTGTGAGTATTTTGCAGATCTCGCTTTTTGTCACAAAGTTTTGAAAATTGAAAAAAAAATATATATATATATATATATATATATATATTCTTTCTTCATTTTCAAAAACAAATGAGAGCTGTAAAATACTCGCCATTCCTCTCAGCAAATAGCTTGGGGTGTCTACTTTCCAAAATGGGGTCATTTGGGGGGGTTTTGTGCGATTTTGGCATTTTATGGCCTTCAAAACTGTGATAGGTAGTGAGGAGTGAAATCAAAAATTTGCGGGTTTTGTGTGATTTTGGCATTTTATGGCCTTCGAAACTGTGATAGGTAGTGAGGAGTGAAATCAAAAATTTGTGCCTAGAAATCCTGAAGGCGGTGCTTGGTTTCCGGGGTCCCGTACACGGCTAGGCTCCCAAAAAGTCCCACACATGTGGTATCCCCGTACTCAGGAGAAGCAGCAAAATGTATTTTGGGGTGAAATTCCACATATAACCATGGCATGTGTGAGCAATATATCATTTAGTGACAACTTTTTGTAATTTTTTTTTTCTTTTTTTAGTCATTATTCAATCACTTGGGACAAAAAAATAAAAAATTCAATGGGCTCAACATGCCTCTCAGCAATTTCCTTGGGGTGTCTACTTTCCAAAATGGGGTCATTTGGGGGGGTTTTGTACTGCCCTGTCATTTTAGCACCTCAAGAAATGAGATAGGCAGTCATAAATTTAAAGCTGTGTAAATTTCAGAAAATGTACCCTAGTTTGTAAACTCTATAACTTTTGCGCAAACCAATAAATATACGCTTATTTGGCCTAAATGTATGACTACAATTGAGTTTATTCGATTTTTCTTATAACAAAAAGTAGAAAATATCATTTTTTTTCAAAATTTTCGGTCTTTTTCCATTTATATCGCAAAAAATAAAAATCGCAGAGGCAATCAAATACCATTAAAAGAAAGCTCTATTTGTGGGAAGAAAAGGACGCAAATTTCGTTTGGGTACAACATTGCATGTCCGCACAATTTACAGTTAAAGCAGCGCAGTGCAAAATTCTGAATTCACCTCTGGTCCTCTAGCTACCAAATGGTCCGGGGCTTAAGTGGTTAATAAACATGAGAACGTCTAAACATTTGTAATTGCAACAATTTTCTGGGCGAAGTGGTGCATTATCTGACAGAAGTGCAGGGGTGCCAATATTTTTGGCCATGACTGTATACAAATCATTAGATCCTTTTTTGCACAACATGCACTCATCAAAGCCTTTCTTTATGTATGACGGGCTCTGTCAGAGTAAATACAAGCCTTGAGACATGGAACTAATTCGGTGCTTCTCTATACACTTTTAGGACACTACCACTCCTATATAGTGTAAAAGAAATATGTTCAAACACGATTTCAACTACTTCATTGCTCTGATCACCACATCTGATGTTAGCGCTATATAAATCCATTATAATAATTACAACTAAGAACTTAAAAATCGGTGGCAGGTAAAGCTAAGCCATGCGAAGTTCCCACTACAGAAATACATGTATTAATGCATTTGAAGGGCTGCTTTTTTGCTTGGTAGGCTTTCCATACAGAATGTGATTCTGTCTCATGGTTCATCTTTCTAAAATACAAGGCATTTTTCCTGAACCTGACCAGTCCAAATGAATAATGAGAAGCTGCAGGTGTAACCTGATGGTTTTGTTACAAGCTCAGATGAAGGAAGCCAGAATGTAAGTATGCAGCCACCAGGGGGCAGAACAAGGCACAGACTGTGCAAACATAATTCCGGCAACACAAAGTGCTAAAAATACAGGCTGCTAACATTAAACAGAGTTTTTCGTTTTTTATTGAATACAACATGCTCATTAAGGAGCTTTATAATAGAAGGTATATTTTTAGGATTAACTTATTTACTGCTATAAAACAGTAAAATATTTAAGTTCACTGCCAATGTAAAAGTAGGGCACATGCTATAAGAATTTCATGGCATCTGAATGGCTGAAAAGGTCAGACCTATTACAGCAGCTACAGAGATGAAGTTTAGCTCTTTGACAGCACAGCTGATGTCTTCTTGTAAGCCCATTAATCAGTCCAAGGATCAGTTTTCCCAACTCCACATTGGGTTTGTTGTTTTTAACCTAAAGGCTACATAACCGTCATAAATGTAGGATTTTAACATGTAGGCATATAACGGCATTTGTAAGAAGAGAACATGTTAACAAATGCTAGCTGTTCTACAAACACGATGAGGCAAAATCAATGAGTGATACTTAACGTGCCAATTCAAGGTGAGGAATCTTTCTGAAGACAGCACTTTACGGCTGTCCAATGTTATTTTCCCATTTAGTGTTATAAATAAATAAGCACTGTCTTGTAGTTTAAAAGATTGATGTCTCTTCTCCCTATACTCTGCTCGATCTTGGTAAAGTACATGTTGTCTCAGCATTTCACTGCATCATTTATGAGATGCAACACATATTACTATGATCTGGGGCACAGTTCTAAATACCTTTTACCATACAGATTATTCCTTCCTCTGTCACTGTTACACAAGATAATATGGTGGAGACCAATGAGTACAGTTTGGGAAAAGGATGTCCAAGTTCTTGGATTAGAAGTGTGAACTAAACAAATATTTATACATCAACCACTTACATGCATTGTTGTACTTAAAGTGGTTGTAAACCCTTACAGTTCACTTTAGGCTACAGGTAAGCCTAAAATAAGACTTACCTGTAGATAACCAGTATATCTCCTAAACCTGTACGGTTTAGGAGATATCTCCTGTCCCCTGCATGTGCCGATGTCATCGGCACATGCGCACTGGGGAAAACTGAAGCAATGGCACATATGTGCCGTTGCTTCAGTGACTGTGCCTTTACCAGCGGCTCTGGCGTGCATGCGCGGGGGTGACGTCATCGCGGCTTCGGCCAATCACAGCGCCGGAGCCGCGATACCCATAAGTCAATCCGGGAGAGATGTCGTCGCCGGAGGGGGGGGGGACGGGGACCGCTGTGGGGGCTTCGAAGTAAGGTAAGTAATTCATAATGAGCTAGTATGATATGCATACTAGCTCATTATGCCTTTGTCTTGCAGGGGTTTTTTTCCCAAGGGTTTACAACCACTTTAAAGTGTATAGCATACTAGCTCATTATGAACTACTTACCTTAGATCGAAGCCCCCGCAGCAGTCTTCACCCGCCCCCCCTCCAGCGGCGGCATCGCTCTCGGGGGTTACTTCCAGGTATCGCGGCTCCAGCGCTGTGATTGGCCGGAGCCGCGATGACATCACTCCCGCGCATGCGCGTGGGAGCCGCCGGTAATGGCACATACTGTATATACTCGAGTATAAGCCGAGTTTTTCAGCACATTTTTTTGTGCTGAAAATGCCCCCCTCGGCTTATACTCGAGTCTGTTTCAGACTTCAACTTTGTGCGCCTGATCCCGGCCATCCGTAGGTCCCCTGGACCCCAAACTTGGCACACATGTAGCCAAACTCCTCTTCTACAAGTGTGCAAAGTTTGGTGCCCGGGGGACCTAGGGACGGGGAGCACCGATTTTTCAAAGCCGGGCACCCCTTTCCATAGACTCCAATGTTAAACGGTAATTTTTTCTGTGACTTTGGGGACTCGGTACTGGCCGGCCGTAGGTCCCCTGGACCCCAAACTTGGCACACATGAAGCCCACCTCCTTTTCTACAAGTGTGCGAAGTTTAGTATCTGGGAGACCTACGGCCGGGGAGCATCGATTTTTCAAATCTGGGCACCCCCTCCATAGTCTCCCATGTTAAACGTCAGTCTAGTCACATTGAGGCATGGACACAGTGACAGTGAGGCATGGGCACAGTGAGGCATGGACACAGTGACAGTGAGGCATGGGCACAGTGAGGCATGGACACAGTGACAGTGAGGCATGGGCACAGTGAGGTACAGTGAGGCATGCACATGGACACAGTGAGGCAAAGTGAGGCACAGTGAGGCATGCAGATGGACACCCTAGGCTTATACTCGAGTCAATAAGTTTTCCCATTTTTTTGTGGTAAAATTAGGTGCCTCGGCTTATATTCGGGTCGGCTTATACTCGAGTATATACGGTAGGTGCCATTGCTTCAGTTTGCTTTAGTGCGCATGTGTCGATGACATTGGCACATGCAGGGGACAGGGGATATCTCCTAAACCGTGCAGGGTAGCTACCTTTAATATAGGCTTACCTTTAGCATAAAGTGGTTGTAAAGGGTTTACAACCACTTTAAAGGGGTTCTAAAAAGGTCATTTTATTTTTTATTTTTTTTAAACAACAACAAATATGTTATACTTCCCTCCACTGTGCAGCTTGTTTTGCACAGAGTGGCCCCGAACCTGGTCTTCTGGGGTCCCTCGGGGGCTGTCTCGGCTCCTCCCCGCAAGAACTAACCACTTCATGCGAGCTCTCTCCCGTCAGGGTTAGTTCTTGCGGGCTCGCTCCAGTGATACAGCCGGCGGCCATAGCCACAGACTATCACTCGGCTCCGCCCCGTGGCACGCCGCCTCATTGGATGTGAGCCAATAGCTGCGCTGCTTTCAATCAACCAATGAATGATCCGAGAAGCAAGGGCGTTCACAGTGCGGGACTTTCGAGGGGTCAGGTAAGTAAAGGGGGGGGGCTAGGGGGCCGCTAATCCTCGGATGTTTTTTCACCTTAACGCATAGAATGCGTTAAGGTGAAAAAACGTGTGCCTTTATAACCCCTTTAATGTACTTTTATGGAAATTTGTCCTAAATAAATGTATATTTTTATAATTATCTTGTCCTAATCCTTGGGTACCGAAACGGTCCTCAACACCATCGGTGTCGCGGGGCAGCGTTTTGGAGTAGGCCCCGACCAACCCCTCTCTCTCCATTGTCTAATTTAAGGATGATGATACCCACCCCTATTTGTTCAACCATTTAATTGAGGCAATACCCTTTAATCTTCTTGGATTAGATGGTATTTTAGGCTAACAGGAAGGAAGGAGCAATTACTTGTAGTAAACAAATTAACAACCGTATTCGTTTACCCAAGGTGAGTAAAAAATATGGTTCACTTTAACCAGTGCCATAAGGCTTGGTTCACACTGCTACGATGGCGACTTTGCCCTGCAACTTCCTTCCGACTTGGATGTGGAGCCTGTACAAGGCTTGAAATCGCACCCAAGTCAGACCAAAGTAGTGCAGCAATCTTTTGTAAAGTCAGAGCAAATTGTGTAGTATTTTAAGACGGCTCTCAAAGATAAACATCGAATTTGACATGCCATGCGACTTGGAGTCTTGACATGCCATGCGACTTGGAGTCTTCACACGTCTGATCTCATGTTGCAGCAGTGTGAACCAAGTCTTACTCTGATCTCCATCTTTGATTCTAGCCATACACAGCACACAAAGGTCTAATATTTGCATGTTCTCAAAGAAAAGTCTTATATAGGCACCCTAATGTTTAAGTGTGTAAAATTCCTGGGAAGAAAGTTTTGAAACATTGTCTAGTAGTAACTTAAAACAAAAGTTATATAAACACCAAAAAAGTGGTGGACCAATGCAAACCCATAAACAGAAGAGTATGTACTCAAAGTAAAATATTACACACACTTTAATAATCCATAAATTAAAAACATGTAAAATGTTAAAAAATGCCCTGTCCATTCCTGGAAAAGGCATTAGTTCATGCTGGACCCCATTATAATAGTACATACAATATCGTTACATGATCATCATACAATAAACAAAACGATCTACGCAAGAACACTGTAGTAATGACCGACGCGTTTCACAAACATTTATTGCTTCTTTAGGATACATGCAACAAAACAAATGTGCTTGTGGCGTCCCGTCCAGGGAAAAACACCAATTTATTCAAAATAACAGATATATAGCTGCCTTAGAGCAATCCCCAAGACTGGGAAAATACTGGAGAAATTCTGGGTGGCCAGATGGAGCCCCTGATTACAGGAACTAAACCATGGGCTTCAATATAAAGAAAAAACAGCCAACCATGGAAGGATAATTCTCTGCTTAGATTATTATAATACACTGCAACTGCATTGGACCATGAACAAGCAGTCCCTCCCACCTGCACCCTCTCCAAAATCATCCACAGGATGTATGGCGATGTTCCTTTCATGGCTGGCAGCTTTTTCTATATATTTCAAGCCCATGTTTTGGTTCCTATAATCTGGGGCTCCATCTGGCCATCCATAATTTCTCCAGTATTGTCCCAGTCTTGGGGATTGCTCTAAGGCAACTATATAATCGGTAATTGGATTAAATTTGTGTTTTTCCCTGGAGGTGACTCCACACGCACATTGAATTATTTTGTTGTATGTGTCCTAAAGAAGCAATAAACATTTGCAAAACGCGTTTGGACACTACTACAGTGTTCCTGCATAGACGGCTTTGTTTATTGTATGATGACCAATGTAACAATATTGTATGTACAAATATAATGGGGTCCAGCAGGAACAAGAGTCTTTCCCAGGGATGGGCAGGATGCCTTTTTTACATGTTTTTAATTTATGGATTAATAAATTGTTTGTAATATTTTGCTTCGAGTACATACTATTCTTCTGTTCTTGGGTTTACATTGGTGCACCTCTAAAGTCCCCTCTTTTTTGGTGTTTATAGGATTCTAGCAGTTTGGGATGGGGTGCCAATGACATCAGGTCATGCCCTTCATTTGCGGTTTCTTAAATTAATGTTGGGTTACTACATAAAAAAAATGCGTTACCCAACATTTCATATTCCCGATATGTGCCTGTTGTGTCATGTACTTGTATGAAAAAAAGTATCCTGTTCTCTTTGTATTGCTTCCTTTGTGTGAAATGTCAGTCTCTCTGCTTTCCTATTAAAAACTGACCACACTAGGCATGAGAGCACATCCTGGTGAGTTCTCTAGCTGTGTTGGAAACTCAGCCTGCTCTCCTTCAATGATTAGACATTTGCTGACACACACTTCTTGCACAGCCATTAACTGGGAAGACCAGTGTGCTACTGCTTCTCCTTCCCTAGGTCTCTGAGCTTCTTATGTATCTGAGAACAGTAGGTGGCTTCAAACGTGCTTGTGACAAACAGAACTATACTCGGACAAAACAAAAGCTAAAAAAAAAAAAAAAAAAACGCATGTATAAATATAAAAAATTAAAATGGGTAGACTTTATGGAACACTTGGTATTTTTGCTGCCGTCACTTTTCTACGTTTCTATGGTATGCAATCACTTCTAAATAAGAAAAAAAATGTATTTAGAACTTTTTTTAATGTGTATACACAAAGGTTTTGATTTTAATTTCTATTTGAAAATGAATGAGTTGTTTTACAAGGTGAGGGTTTGCATATAATTTAATGAACAGAAAGTATTAAGGATAAAAAAAAACCTTCTACATTTACAACCACTATCAACTATTGGGAGAAGATATTGGCTGCACACGGTTTGCACTGATGAACTACAGGAGCGCTCACCAGGGCCCTGCAGTTCATTGAGAACTACAAGCTGTCTGCCACAATGGCAGACATTAGTTGTAGTTCATTTATTCACCGAACTCTGTAAATGAAGGACGAGGCCCCAAGTATGAGTGCAACATGCTCCCAATGGTGAACTTATCTTTTAAAAACAAGCTTTTTTCTTTAAAATAACATAATTATAATATTTCTAACATCAAGCTGATAACATTTACATGTATATCTATTTAAAAAAAAGTTACTATACGCTACCAATTTTGGTTCCTAATGTATGCAATCATTTGTTACAGGTAGATAATGAAAACAGCATCAGGTAATGCAACAATGTTCATCCTAGTGGCTAAAACACCAATGTATATGTAGCCAATAATGAATAAAAGGGTTTATAAATAATGACATCAGGCTTTAATGGAACATTGTAATGATCTGGCAACTTGACTCAAGCATTAGGCAAGTGAATCCTTAGCCAATTCAGCCAGACACAGAGGTTGCCAGCCATTTTATCAGCTGCAGACTTCAAAATCCAAAGAAGACAAATACATAACAGACTATTACCGTATATACTCGAGTATAAGCCGACCCGAATATAAGCCGAGGCACCTAATTTTACCACAAAAAAATGGGAAAACGTATTGACTCGAGAATAAGCCTAGGGTGTCCATCTGCATGCCTCACTGTGCCCATGCCTAGACTGACGTTTAACATGGGAGTCTATGGAAGCGGTGGCCAGCTTTGAAAAATCGGTGCTCCCCGGCCGTAGGTCCCCCAGACAAAAAACTTTGCACACTTAGAGAAGAAATGGGACTACATGTGTGCCAAGTTTCGGGTCCAGGGGACCTACGACCGGCCAGTACCGGGTCCCCAAAGTCACCGGAGAAATGACCATTTAACATGGGAGTCTATGGAAGGGGTGCCCGGCTTTGAAAAATCGGTGCTCTCCGGCTGTAGGTCCCCGGACAACAAAATTTGCACACTTGTAGAGGAAGAGTGAGGCTATATGTGTGCCAGGTACCCAGTCCCCAAAGTCCGGGAGATCAGGCACAAAAAGGTGACTTGAGTATAAGCCGAGGGGGGCATTTTCAGCACAAAAAAATTGTGCTGAAAAACTTGGCTTATACTCGAGTATATACGGTAAATTAGCTCCAGTTGTTGGTGTAGCCACAAATAAGTCATAGATAAATGGATTTTAGTTCAGCAAGTGTTCAGGGTATGTGACAGAAATAGCTACCTTTCAAGTCTTCATCTTCAGTTGTGGTATTACAGCTCTCAGTTGATCCCTGTAAAACAAAAACACGTGAGTTCATATGAATACAAAGAATATACATAGTGCAGTAGACACCATCATTTTAATAGCAATCAGAAATTTTTCATTTAAATGGGTGTTAAACCCAAACACCTTTTATTGTACATACTAGAATATACAAATATAGTGCTCAAAAGAATTTACTATTTAACCAAATATCAAGTGGTTTCTTATTATGCAGAACTGTGAGAATTTGAACACCAGCTGCAGTCCTGGAAATGGCAATTGTGCATTTTCAGGGTAATCCAACGCCTAAACGCAGAAATAAAAGCTACAATGTAACATAATAGAGGCAGTAAGACTTCTCTCCCCTATGCCAGGATATATATCATAACTGGCAACGATTGTTTAAAAAAAAAAAAAAACCTAGTATGCCAGCCATCCAAGTCAATAGATATACTTGTAAGTCAGCATGATTTGCACAATACATTAATCAATTTCAGACAGTATCAAGGACACCTACACTCCAGTCTCTACTACATAAAAGGTATTCAGTTTATTTGGCAAGCTTTAAAATGAAAACTGGTTTAAGTGATTCTAAAGTCTTGTTTTTCTTTAAAAATAACAAACATGTTATACTTTCCTGCTCTGTGCAGTGGTTTTGCACAGAGCAGCCCAGATCATCCTATTCTTGGGTCCCTCACTCCCTGGCCCCTCCCTCCTGTCGAGTGCTCCCACAGCAAGCAGCTTGCTATGGGGCACCCGAGACAAGCCGCAGCTCTGTGTACCCATTCCGACACTGAGCTGCAGTTCGATCCCACCCTCTCTTCTGATTTGCGAACTGACTTTGATTGACAGAGCCAATGGCACCGCTGCTGTGTCTCAGCCATCCAGATGGCCGAGGCACTTGTGGATCGAGATGGGCTGCTGTTTTTTTATCTTAACGCATTAGGATAAAACACCTTTTGACTTTAGAATCACTTTAACATATAGTTAAAGATCTGCAGAAAAGAATGTGTATTCAGAGATGGTAATAGAAATGGCAAGGCTTACTTTTATTCCATCTGTGGCATTATGGACAACAGTTGTCTGAGGTTCCTAAAAAAAAATTAAAAACAAAAAGGAGGAGTGGAGAGAAAAAAAAAGTCAGGATAAGGAAAATTATTACGTATCACACACATTACAAAAGAAAGACTTCTAGTTTAACAATACAGAGTGTATAAAACACAAACACCATAGAAGAACAGTTAGCTTGTAAATACTACAAAACTATGCAAAGAGGGCTAGCAAAAGACGTAAAACCGTTGTGCATGTAAAAACTTTAAAGTACAGTAACAGCAAAAACACTATATAGAAAACTACAGTTGTGGAAAAAGTTAAACTTAACACAAAACGCCACCACCATGTTTAACATTTTATGAGTAATTTACAGATGGGAAAATGTATACAAGCCCTGCTGGAGCAAATTGTATCATGCTTTATATATTTTTTTGCCTTCCTCTGGATCAACTGTGGGTATGTGTGTAGGTACTTGTGTGTGTGCGCGTGTGTTTTCCCCCTTCTATTGTTTGAACTAGAGGGTCTTTTTTCAACCAAACTATGAAACTATGTAAAATTGTGTCCCCCAACCCTTCACACCACCCTAGATTTGTGGTGGAAGGAGTACAAGGAGATAAGCTGAAACTGGCAATATTCATCTAAAATAGTGATGTGCTGCTGATGTTGCCCAAATAAACCAAAATGTAAGCATCTAACCACTCAAATACAAAATAAAGTAAGTGAATTATAATGCTAATAAATTATCTTAATGGTGTGTCAATTACTGTGCTTATTTCAGTATAATGTAGTCACAGTGGATTTACATTCAATACTCTATTTAAATTACAATTCACCATCAATGTGCTAAAAGCACATAAATTCTCCAGAAAAACATATATACAGATGTGTAAAGAAAAAAAAAAAGTTCCCCACATATATTAAGGAAAAATGCAGTCTTCTAGCGTCTCCAAAAACAAAGATCACCAATTCTTTCACCTCTCATTCAAAGACCCTGTGCAGCACTTCAATCCAAAAGAGTGACCACCACCACAGGTGTTTCAGATGTGCCCTCAACTTTAACATAGGACCTATATGCGAATATAGGTCACCAGTAGGCTTGTGCAATTTGTTTAGTAACGAATCGAAATTCGTCGAAATTTAGCAACTTTCGGACATTCGAATTTCCGAACAAAGCAATTACGAATAAAACCGAATCCAAAATAAATTATATCGCAAATAGCGAATGCCTTCGGCATAATTCGTTATGATAAAAGTTACGAATATACGAATCCATTCAAAGCACAATAACACTCTGCTCTGCTCCTCCCTCACCGTGCTGAACTCCCTCTCAAAATGGTGTACAGGGGGCGGAGTCTATAGCCGCATGTCAAAAACGAATGTAAAATACGAGATTTCGAATCGTTACAAATAACCGCAATGTATTTAGAAAAGTACAAATCCATTCGAAGCACATTAGGCATAATAGGCAGCGCCATTGTGAGAGAGACACGGAAAATTACGAATCAACGAACCCAAAAAAAGTTACGAAAGTAGGAGTTGTGTTCAGAATCAACGAAAAACAAACAATGTACTCTACCGAAAGTACGAATTATAAATCAACTAAAAATAAGGCTTACATTAATACGAATCATTCCGATTCAACGAAAAATGTCGCTTGCGAAAATACGAATTAGTCCGAACACGAAAAATCCCGCCTAGCAAAATTACGAACGATTACGAATCAACAGGACCGAAAAGAAACGAACCGAAACTAAACGAATTTTTCCGTTGTGCACGAGTCTAGTCACCAGCACCTTAAATAGATGTATGGACTCCTCACTCTGGGCTAGTGTCTCTTTAAATGGTCTGCTCGGTAACACTCAACCTCAAGTTTCGGCCTGCTGAGACTCTGCTCCAGGTAGGCCAGCCTTTCCCTGACTGCCAAATAAAAAATACAGGTAGACCAAGCCTTCCCTGACCGTCAAATCCCTGACCACCAGCAACAGACTCTGCAGTGACATGGGTGGAGCCGGAGCAGAGTCTCAGCTGGCCTAAACGCAAGTTTGAGGCTGGGTTCACACTGCAACACGGAGCGGCTCACCGCAGGGGTCCGGTGCATCCCTGTTCACCATACCAGGTCCGAAGTTTTGGCTGAATTCCGACCTGAAACGGAGCAGAAGACGCACAGGACACTCCTGCGCAATTCGAACCGGAGCCGTTCGCTCCAGAGATGTGTGAACCGGCTCCATAGAGAGCCGGACACAATCTCCTGACATGCAAATTGGAAGTGGGGAAACTGGCATCCAATTCACAATAGTGTGAACCCAGCCTTAGTGCTACCAAGCAGACCTTTTAAAAAGGTACACTAACCCAGAGTGACTGGATGAAGAGTGAGGCGTCCATACACCTATTTATCCCTGATCCTATGAGGAAGGCGCTGGTGACCTATTAGCATATACCGTATTTTTCGCTCCATAAGACGCACCTGACCATAAGACGCACCTAGATTTTAGAGGAGGAAAATATATAAAAAAAAAAAACTTGAACCAAATGGTGTACTAAAATATTTAATAAAGTATAACAGAATAATATTTCTACACTAACAACTAATGTAAGGGGGGCACCCTACACTGATCCCCAATTTAACTGGGACATTTACATGACCTCAATACAACAGGAGTATTTGCATATTTAGACATTTACACTGACCAGTAATGTAAATGGTGTATTTACAGTAACCCCCTCCCCCATCTCTCTACTAATCTCTGCATTCTTATCTCCCTCTCAGTACAACTCTGCCCCTCTAACTCATCTGCTAACCTCTGTCCCCCAAACCCCTCATCTTCTAACATCTGCACTCCAACCCTTCCTTCCCATTCAACTCTGCAGCCTCTGCACCTCAAACCCCCCTCTTTGATCCCCTCTACATGCCCCCTTATTCACCTGTATGCTGTTCACACCTTCTAGGTGGGCGGCATGCAGAGGTGCGGGCGTAATTAGCATATGAATCGCGGCGGTCGACCTCATTAACATAACAATGCCCGCGCAATTTACATATCAATGCCAATCCTGTAGGGGTTAAATACAGAACAATACCCTTTTGTTTCTCTCCCAGTAGCAGCTGAAAGCATTAGAGAAACAGGATCTAGCTGGGGCAGAGTGATGCATAGGGCATCGTTCTGCCGTCGAAACGATCCCCCTATCAGCGGCTCTCCTGATTAGTATTCGCTCCATAAGACGCACACACATTTCCCCCCGTTTTTTGGGGGATAAAAAGTGCGTCTTATGGAGCGAAAAATACGGTAGGTCCTATTTTAAAGGTGAGGACACATCAGAAACACCCGTGGTGGTCACTCTTTTGGACGTTAGTGCTGTGCAGGATCTTTGAATGAGTGGAAGAATTGGTGATCTTTGTTTTTGGAGACATTAAAGACTGTTTCTATTCTTAATAAATGTGTGGGACTTTTTTCTTCTTCACATCACACACATATATATATATTTTTTTTCTTGGGGATATATGTGGTTCTAGCACATTGGTGAATTGTAATTTAATTATAGTATTAAATGTATATATCAACTAAGTGCATTATACTGAAATTAGCACAATAACTGACACACAAATAAGATACTTTATTAGCATTATTATAAATTTTATTTTGTATTTGAGTGGTTGGATGCCCACACTTTTGGTTTATTTGGGCGCTATCTGCAGCACATCACTATTTCTGTTTTAAAGTCATGTTTCTAGGTTTAGTTTATAATAAAATGTGTAAATGTAAAGGCAAAAATAGGACAATAGACTTAAGTTTATGCAACTACATTTTCCCACTCTGCAAATGACCCAGATAGTCTCTAGAAACCCAGACAACTCTGCATCAAGCCCTGTAATGTTGGCTCTGGAACTTTTTTAAATTATTATCTTTTTTTTTTTTTTTTAACTACTAGCACCAATCATTCACTAAACACTTGTGCAAGGATCTCATAAGAAGGTTGTGCCTTCAGCAAAGGACATCTGTATAAATGTTGCCAAGGAGTGAAGGCACTGAACTCCTAGGTGATCAATGCATAAGAAATAAGGCCAACATTATTGGGTCTGGCTATGAATAGGAATAATAAATAATATAAATAATAATAAAATGTCCAAAAAAAACCTATGTAGGTTTACATCAGTCGCCATAAAACAGATGCACTAAAAAAAAAAACATTAAGAGCCAAGAAAAGAAAGAAAAAACAGCCACGCAAGACACGGGAAGACTTCACACTCCAAACAAGCATTGAAACACCAACATTTGAAAACCTGCAATAAAGCTTTGATTCAGTTTTGTAATGGTCCACAGTGGACATCTGAAGGGAGGGAAGGACCATGGGTAGGTGTAGGTGATATTTAAAAGCAACAATTTGTCTGGATAGTGGTTGTACTTTCTTTTGTAGTCTTAGCATTTGGGATATACATCTGAAAGCACGTTGTAGCTCTTTATATAGAATGATGTCCACCGGATTACATGGTCATTCCCTCTTTTAAGGATTTATTTTCAGTGAGCTAATGGAAAGTGATGGGCCCAAGGCACTACAAAAATGTACTAATAAACTAAGCACCAATTATTGCAAATATAGTAATAGCATACAAAATTTTTGTCTGGAAGGATTAAAAATTACCCTACTATTCTGCCTGTATTAAGCCCCAATACAGCCCATCACTGCCCCAGCCATATGAAATAAATTATGCCCCCCCCCCACAAAAAAAGTTAATACCAATGAGAAGCCTTTCACCAAAACAATATAAACATTCAGGGTAACTGTTAGTTGTATACCATATTCACAAAAACTAATGATGACAATGACACACAGTGGTGAGTGATGACTGTTGTCAATGGTACTAATCTGGTGACTGCATGCATATCTTGATAATAAAGCCATGGGTACTCATTTGGATTGTGGGCAAATCTATGGACGTTATAAAATCTGGAGGAGCCGCAGGGCTTTGGGTACTGAAGAAAAAGTAAAATTGTTAAGTGAAATTCTCCCGCTGTCTCTCTTAAAGTATGCAGGCTAAAGAATATGGGCTTGATGGGTTCAAAACAGTCAAGAATGGTCTGAGGGAATGCAGCACCAGCTTAGTAAACCATGACCACTTGGGAAATTTTATGTTAGTGCTGGCCTTACTTCTATATTCTGGGGCAGCTGGCCACCTGGATCCTCTTCCCCTTTCACTACCAAATGTATTTATTCATTTGCGGTCACAATATTATGACTTTGGGTAGTGATAGAGATTGTCAACTGGTTTTAATTTTGAATAAACCAACACCAGTCATGAAGAAATTCCAGGTGGTCAATGCCAAATTCCTTCCTACCATGTTACCAAAAAAAGAAACCATATACGACAAATTAAACATGAACACAAGTGCAGAAGTAAAATAAAATGCAAACATGAATTTTGATTAGCACACCACAAGCAGCATTCACACTGCTCACATCCCAGACACTGAAACCCCAGAAGAGTAGATGGGGAAGGTACCATTGTTGTCTGCAATGGGGGGTTTTCTTTTGCTGGGGTTATTATGCTGTTTTTGTTGTTGGTCTGTGGCTGAGACAGAAAAACAGATGGTTTAGTCCTACTGATGGTGTGAACTGGCTTACAATGTCACAAGGTAAAAAAAAGAAAAATGGAAAAAAAAAAAAAGTCTTCCCCAAAACCCTGTGAACTGGAGAAAACGGTGGTTTCCTCTAAAAGCAAGAGATAACGAAGAAACCTCCAATAGAGCTGTTGAAGGAAATGAAGAGCAATGAAGCAGACTAAAATGTACTGAAGGCAAGGTGATCACTTCATGTACTGGTAAACAATTTGCAGCATAATGCACTATACACAGAGGTAAAATAATGAGCAAACATGGAAAATATGATACACAAAAGAGACAGGCATAATGTTTTGCCAAACAATGTAAATGGTCAACGGCGCCAATGATGAAATTTAGGAACAGCTGTGATATGGAAGCCAAAGTGGGAAAACTTGAGCTAGTAATTGAACAGCTTAATACTAAGACCCCTTTCACACCGACAGCGCCCGCCATTAAAGCTAAAGCACCGCTCGTTTTAGCAGCAATTTAGCGCAGTTTTAGTGGCCGCTAACGGGGAGGTTTGAACCCCCCAAAAAGGGTTAAGATCTCCAGTTTTGCAGGGCTTTCAGAGCGCTTTTAAGGAGCTTTGGAAGAGCTGCCCATTAATTGCAATGGGAAAGGCATTTTGGGAGCACTAACTACAGTGCTCCCAACCCACCCCAAAGATGCTGCTTTCAGGACGTTGGCAACATCCCGTAAGCGCATCGCTCGAGTGTGAAAAGTCAGAAGCAGAAGCCATTTCTAGCGCTAAAGCGCCTGAAAACTGCTCCAGTGTGAAAGGGGTCCAAGTCTGAATTTCTGCTATGTGTGCTGGTCATAAATAGAGCATCATAGGTAATCCTCTTTTTTACAGTTTATTTGCCGAATTCTAAGGACAAGTTGGTGATATTTGTAGCCCAGCAAAATCACAAGGTGTAAATTGAGTTTAAACAGAAAACACATACCAATGCATGGTACATGTGCGTGACTTACTCTATCCAATAAACCAGAATAAAGTCTATCACCACTTGTTCATGTGCCCCTAAACTTGGCTGATTTTCAGTAGGCAAGTCAGATATTTATGGGTGTGACCTAATGCAAAATAAGTGAATTGGTGAATAGATGTTTAATTTATGGAAATCCAGTTGATCAATTTTCTCAAAACCAGCATCCGAGGAATATGACAAGCCATATAGCCATACTCTGGCTGATAATCACTAACGCCACTGGATCTCACCAAAACAGTTGTACCCTTTTCAAATCCAAACATATATCGTGCTGTACATAGGCAACACATTTCCCTTAGCATACCCTCCAATACTATGTATCTATTATATGAAAGGCCCCATATTTTCCAGGAAAGTTTTTAACTGCAAAAGTCAAGCTCGTACAACTACCTTAGAAAATGATCAAGGCTATAAAGCAGTGATGGCAAAGCTTGGCACCCCAGATGTTTTGGAACTACATTTCCCATGATGCTCACCTACACTGCAGAGTGCATGAGCATCATGGGAAATGTAGTTAGTTCCAAAACATCTGGGGTGCCAAGGTTCGCCATCACTGCTATAAAGGATCTGGAGATATCACATTTACAGCTTGGGCAAGTATGAGAATTAGTCCCTGCCTTGAAATAGGGCTTTAAATTAACAATACCTAGGACTTACAAATGCCTTTCTATAAAACAATCTAGGGCCGTTTTGAACTTTTATCATATATAATGATTTTTTTCACCAACAGACCAGCCAAACAGAGCACCAGATACAGTACACGGAGTAGAAATTTACTCTGCTAAAAAAAAAGATGCTACCGCAGAGAGAGAGAGAGAGAGAGAGACTTAGTGATATGCTTGTCACTGACCTAGAGAAAAAGTGCAGCAAATGAGAGATTTTCTTTTAAATTGTATTTTTCCTTTATATTTCTGGGACACTATTAGAATACTTATTCCTCAGAGTGGCCTTGTGCTACTGTGTTAATCGATATCAGGCATAGCCAGGTAAAGTAAAATAAAGAGCAATTTGAGCACATTCAATCTACATCTGAATCTTGTGTACCGATTCACGCCACCTTACCAAATTTATTTTTGCTGCAACTAGATTTATTAAATATTTTATGGTTGCCATGAGTGGCAGTGGGTTGCCCACTGCCATTTAGCCTATTAAATAGATCTGTGATTACTCTAAGTCGGTGTTTCTCAACTCCAGTCCTCAAGGCACACCAACAAATCATGTTTTCAGACTTTCCATTATTTTGCACAGATGATTTGATCAGTTTCACTGCCTTAGTAATTACCACAGCCGTTTCATCTGAGGGAAATCCTGAAAACCTGACCTGTTGGGGTGCCTTGAGGACTGGAGCTGAGAAACACTGCTCTAAGTGTAGAGTTTTAAAACTATAGAAAAACATTATCCACAACACATCTCTATGATGTTTGTATACTGTGTAAGCCATTCAGCTTCTTGAATGAAAACCAAAAGTAGGCCAGTTGGGCTGAGCATCAGGCCTTAACTGTCCTTGTTTTGTTCTGCATTCCTGAAAAAAAAAAAAAAATCACAATCTGCTAATAAAGTGATGACTATTAATGTGTATTCTATGACTACCATCTGCCCAATAATTAAATTATGTACTATATCAGGGGTCTCCAAACTTTCTTAGCAAAGGTCCAGTTTACTGTCCTTGAGGCTTTAGGGGGGCCAGATTGTGGCCAATGGGAGTAGAAAAAGGGATTTTTATAACAGCTTACCTGTAAAATCCTTTTCTTGGAGTACATCACGGGACACAGAGCGACTTAGTCATTACTAATGGGTTATATAGTTTACCTTCAGGTGTTGGCACTGGCCAATTCCAAACCGGAAGTACCCTCCCCTATATAAGCCCCTCCCACCCGGGAGCACCTCAGTTTTGTAGCCAAGCAATAAGTGTCCCAAAAAGAGGGGTGGGAGCTCTGTGTCCCGTGATGTACTCCAAGAAAAGGATTTTACAGGTAAGCTGTTATAAAAATCCCTTTTTCTTTTTCGTACATCACGGGACACAGAGCGACTTAGTCATTACTAATGGGACGTCCCAAAGCAATGCCAAATGAGGGGGGGGTACATAAGCTGGGCGCCATCAGGCATGAGGATCTTTTGCGGCCTGCAACACACTGCGCCCAAAGGCGACATCCTCCTGACTTCTAACGTCTACCTGATAGAATCTAGTAAACGTGTGTACCGAAGACCATGTTGCGGCCTTACATACTTGAGCCAGGGAGGCCTGGTGATGCACTGCCCATGAAGTTCCAACCGCTCTTGTGGAGTGCGCCCTAACTTTGAACGGAGGCGGTCTCTTTCTCAAGCCATAGGCTTGTATTATGACCTGTCGAATCCACTTGGCTAAAGTAGATTTTGATGCTGCCTGACCCCTTCTGGGGCCTTCCGGCAGAACAAACAAAGAATCCGTTCTGCGAATCTGAGCAGTGGCTTTTAGATAAGCTTTAACTGCTCTTACCACATCCAAAGAATGTAATAACTTTTCCTCTACTGAGCTAGGTTTGGGGAAAAAAGAAGGAAGGACCACATCTTGGTTCAAATGAAACCTCGATACCACCTTAGGAAGAAAGGCTGGATGAGGACGTAATACTACTCTGTCCTTATGGACAACCAGATATGGCTCCTTACAGGACATAGCTGCTAATTCCGACACTCTTTTAGCCGAACAAATGGCTACTAAGAAAACCAATTTCCTGGTGAGAAGAACCAAGGAAATGTGTTGTAATGGTTCAAACGGTTGTTTCTGTAGAACCGACAGAACCAGGTTTAAGTCCCAAGGACATATGGGAATACTAACCGGAGGGCTAATACGCATCACTCCTTGTATAAAGGCTTTGACTAGTGAATGCGAAGCCAAGGGCCTTTGAAAAAATATTGACAAGGCCGAAATCTGACCCTTGATAGTACTCAAGGCCAGCTTCCTATCTACAGCCCACTGTAGGAAGTCCAGAATCCTCCCTATCATGTACTTACGTGGATGCCATTTCTTGGTCTCACACCACGTAATGTACGCTTTCCAGATCCTATAATAGATCTGCCTGGATACCGGTTTCCTGGCATTGATCATGGTAGATACCACAGAATTAGAGAGCCCTCTCTTTTTCAGAATGTGGGCTTCAATAGCCAGGCCGTCAAACCTAGGGCTGGTAAGGAAGGGTGGTATATCGGTCCTTGCGACAGCAGGTCCGGACGAAGTGGGAGGGTCCACGGACTCCTCACTGACATTTTTACAATCTCCGCGTACCATGCCCTTCGGGGCCACGCTGGAGCCACCAGAATCACTGGTTTCTTTTCTACCCTGATTCTGCGGAGTAATCGCGGTAACAATTGTGGCGGTGGGAATGCATATATCAGCTTGAACCGATCCCAAGGGAACACTAGGGCATCCGAGCCGCAAGCTAGGGGATCCCTTGTGCGAGACACAAACCTGTCCACCTTTGCGTTGAATCTGGATGCTAGCAGATCTACATCCGGTGTTCCCCACCGCTGGCATATTGCCTGGAAAACCTCGGGGTGAAGAGACCATTCCCCCGGGCATAATTGTTGGCGACTTAGAAAGTCCGCTCTCCAATTTTCCACTCCTGGGATGAAAACCGCGGATATGGCTGGGACATATCTTTCTGCCCACTCCAGGATGCAATTTGCTTCCTTCTGGGCTGCACGACTTTTGGTGCCACCCTGATGATTGATATATGCCACTGCCGTGGCATTGTCTGATTGAATTCTGACAGGGGACCCCTGGAGTTTGGATGTCCATGCTACTAGGGCATACCGGGCTGCTCGTATCTCTAAGAGATTGATGGGCAGGGCCTTTTCTGCTTCTGACCACCTGCCCTGGAGAGACCATTGCTCCAGCACTGCCCCCCAGCCGATGAGGCTGGCATCTGTAGTGACCACCTTCCAAGAAACCGGACTGAAGGGTTTCCCTCTTTCCAGATTCTGGGGCACCAACCACCAATGGAGGCTCTTGCGAACGGAAGGGGACAGGGACATTGGTAAGTCTAAAGCCTGAACTTTTTTGTTCCAGGCTGACAGTATGGCCCTTTGCAAATTCCTTGAATGGAATTGACCGTAGGGTACCGCTTCGAATGAAGCCACCATCTTTCCCAGCAGCCTCATGCAGAGACGTATGGATGGTTTTCTTTTTGTACCCACTAAGTGGGTCAAATTTCTTAAAGACGACACCTTCTCTGGAGGTAAGAAAATCTTTCTCTGATTTGAATCCAGCCTTAGCCCTAAGTATTCCAGACTTTTGACTGGTCTTAGAGCTGACTTGTCCCGGTTGATAATCCAACCGTGATATTCCAGATACTCGATTGTCTTGTGAATAGCTACTTCCAGCTTTTCCACTGAGTGGTCTATTAGTAGCAGGTCGTCTAGATATGCCATTATCGTTACACCCTGTGTTCTTAGATTGGCCAATAATGGGGCCAGAATTTTTGTGAACACTCGTGGTGCTGTGGCCAGACCGAAAGGTAAGGCTCTGAACTGAAAATGGCGCCCTTCTACTGCAAAGCGTAGAAATTTCTGATGGGCCGGAAAGATGGGAATATGCAGATAAGCATCCCTTATGTCGATCGAGGCTAGCCATTCCTGCCCTTGTAGGGCGGTGGCCACTGATCGGATCGACTCCATCCGAAAAGTCCTGATATTTAGGAACTTGTTTAGCCCTTTTAGATTTAATATGGGCCTCACGTCCCCATTTGGTTTGGGGACTGTGAAAAGGTTCGAGTAAAACCCGAATCCGCTTTCTTCCAGGGGAACCTTCATGATTACCCCTTGGAGCAATAGTTGTTCTAGTGCCAGAAGGAGGGATCCTCTCTTTTGGGGATCTCTTGGCACGTTTGACCTCATAAATTGGGCAGGAGGAGTGCCTTTTAACTCCAGCTTGTATCCCAGACTTACTGCGGAGAGCACCCATCTGTCTCTGATGGTGTCCCGCCAGGTCTCTGTGAACAACTGAAGTCTTCCCCCCACCCGATTGAGCGGGGGCAATACTTCATGCCTTAGGGGGAGGTTTTGTACCTCTCTTGATCCAGGGCTTCTTGTTACCCTGTGATTGTCCCTGATTTCTGCCCCCTGAATTTGACCGCGGAGGCCGTCGGAACTGCTTCACAGCCGATGTGCCCGGGACTGGAGAGGTAGGCCTCTTAAAAGAAGGACTTCTACCCTTGTTCTTAACCGGTAAGAGTGAACTTTTACCGGCAGAAATTTTCTGGATATATTTGTCCAGATCTTCTCCAAATAAGCGTTCTCCATGAAATGGGAAGCTAACCAGCAGTTTTTTACAGGGAGCTTCAGCAGACCAGTTTTTGAGCCACAGAAGCCTACGCATATGTACTATAGACAGCGTAAAGCGGGAGGCCTGTTGGATTGTATCCTTTATGGCGTCCACCGCAAAACACAAGGCTCTAGGCAAGTCAGCTAGGGCATGAGCCTGCTGATCTGGTAAGTCCCTTAAGACTTGTTTCAACTGATCTTTCACTGCTTGGCAGACTCCAATCGCTGCTACCGCAGGTTGTGTCACCATACTTGCTGTAGAGAAAGCAGATTTTAGTAAAGACTCCAATTTTTTATCTATTGGGTCTTTGAACATTGGAACATTATCTACTGGACATGTCAGTGATTTGTTAACAGAAGAGATGGCTGCGTCCACTATAGGGACCCTCCATTTTCTTATGAACTTATCCTCCATGGGATAGATCACCGGAAATCTCTTGGGGGGAGCAAATATTTTATCAGGATGCTCCCAATCCTGGTAAATAAGCCCTTCCAATAAAGGGTGGATTGGGAAGGAACAGACCGCCTGGGGAGCTTTTAGCGACCCCAGCGAGGAAACCGTAGTGGATGGTGGTTCCGCCAGAGGCATTTTAAATGCTGATCGGACCATGTTAGTCAGAGACTGAACCCATAATCTTTCAGCCTGAGAAGCTGAGAAAGGTTCTTCCACTGTTGATTCCTCTATAAGTGAATCAACCTCATCCTGATCCCCTTCAGGTAGGTCGATCTCTGTGTGGGGCTGTTCCTCCACTAACAGGCACTCTGAAGGAGGAGACGGAGATCGGACGCGCTTTCCCTGAGATAGGGAAGCAGCGATCAATGCTGTTAATCTCTCTTCTAATCCTCCCAGAGTTGAGGATAAAACCTCCTCTGTTATATATACAGGAGCAGGTGGACTGGGGACAGCCGCAGCACCAGGCATTCCTGCGGGGTTTCTACGGCTACTGACCTCTGCATTCTCAGGGGAGATTGGTGCAGTGCAAGCATGCCCAATATCCTCAGAGCCCGATGGAGACCCCTTTGGCTTCCTGGAAGATCTATTTCCGGAGCGTCTGGACGACATATCCTTTAAGCACAAAGCTGAGGTATTCCCGTCGTCATACACCAATTTTTGCTGGTAATAGTCTAACACAGGTGCTGCTATATACCAGCTGGTGTCCACTAAAGTGCCTTTCTATGGGGATGCCTGCATCAACCGCCTCTGTGTGCCACTGTTTGTTGCTAGCTCTGTTTGCATGCAGCTGACACTTGTACTGCGTCTTTTAACCATGCTGGGACGCCCGCACATGCGCAGAAGCGCCGCGGCGCGCATCGAGCGTCATCCACCCGCCCCGCCCCTTTTTTTTCATAGGAGGCGCGTGCACGCGCCCGCGCGCGTGCCCGTGCGCCAATGGCGCCCTTTTCGAAAACCAACAGAGGACTAGGAGCCAGGGCCCTTTTTGCCGGAGGGCCTGTGCGGTGGATGAACGCAGCAACAGGGCAGAGGAAGTGGATTCCCTCAGAGAAACTTACCAGCTGCCTGGATCTTTTGAGTTGAGAAAACCAAAGATCCACATTACAAGAAAAATGGACTACAGCGGCCTCTAGTGGTTTAACACAGGTACCGCGGTCCCTGTTTTTTTTTTTTTTTCTTGACTACTATTAAAATTTTACATTTTCAGTAGTTATAGGCAAACACAGATATTTAGCGGGAATACCGTTAGGTAACAGACAGAAAGACAAATTAGGCTTGGGGGTCCCCCAATAGAACCAAGTTCCTGGGGGCCCCCACTTACCTGATCCCCGCCGCAGGACTTTGTCTGGTCCACAAAAGTCCAAACTTCACCTATCACGGCAGGCATTGTAATTAAACCTTCAGGGACCGGGTTCCCAAGGATTCCACTCCCCTGGACCTGTATAGCACCCTGCACAGACAGCGTCTTGGTCGTGGGTATGACCAGAGCTCTGGATCCCAGGGTCCAGCCCTCCTAAGAGAAGCATTACAGGCAAAACCTTGCTCTTCTGCTGCAAGGCCCGGGTACCGACCGTTTAGCTATGAAGCTTTTTTGGTGGGATCCGGAACAGCTTACTAAGGCCCAAAAGAACCTGTACGCAAGCCCAGTGAAAACACGTTACTCTTTGGCCAACACCTTAGACACTGGCAAAAAACTGAGGTGCTCCCGGGTGGGAGGGGCTTATATAGGGGAGGGTACTTCCGGTTTGGAATTGGCCAGTGCCAACACCTGAAGGTAAACTATATAACCCATTAGTAATGACTAAGTCGCTCTGTGTCCCGTGATGTACGAAAAAGAAAATGCCTCAGCATCAGTGCTCCATCATTGGTTTTATTGAGAATCGTGCCTCACTGTTGGTATCAATTGAAAGCATAGTGCCCCGTTGATGGTGTCAGCAAGGGGAATGATGCCCCATTATTTGTGTCAGTTGGTGGAATAGTGCCCCAAGGGCCAGATAAAGGCAAGCAAAGCGCCACATGTGGCCCCCCGGGCCACAGTTTGGAGACCACTGTACTTTATGATTTTCCTTGAACACTTCCTTGATACGTTTGCTTCACTCCATTTTAAAAAGGGTTAACATGTCCCCACTATCTATTTTTAATTAAAACAGCTCATCTAGATGTTCATGAAGTATGAGTCACCATATAGTAAGCGTCCCATTACAGATCTACTATAAGGTTCAGAACACTGAAGCCAACAGTGCTCATGCTTCAAGTAATCACTTCCAAAGAAAATCAGCTTGACTGCATCTTAACTGCTGACCACTTAAATGATTGATTATATGCAATGATGTAATCGGGAATCCAAGCTGAGTAGGGGCTTGTGAGAAATGCAGAATTATGCACGGGTCATCCACATTGTACTGAAAGTTTATAGAATGGCTGTTACACAACAGTGTATAAACCAAGTTTGCACAACTGAAAAAAGTGAAAAAGTAATTTTATAAACCAAAATTCTAAATAAAGCTCACCCACTAAAAAATTACAAAGGTCTGAAGAGACAGACAATTTTAAGTTGAAAGCTCTTTAACCCTAGATCATTCAAATAAAGGATCTTTGTTTAAGGGCATTTGTAAACGATTCACTTAAATGCACTCAGGTAGGTTGCGGTAATTATGGCACAAGGGCACATTCTCGTTGAATTTGAGCACTCAGCTTTTTCAGGAGCCATCCCTTAAGGTAAGTGCCCACCAGCGCCTACAGGAAGTGACCACAATCTGGGGGCCAAAGTAATTATTTTTTTCCTTCTATCCCTTGGATGTTTTTACCTTTTAGTTCAGTAATAAGTAGGCCTTACATTTTCCACTGACGTGTTGTTTTGGAATTTTTGATATACTAGTAAAGGTTCGAACATTGGCAAACTGTTTGCTTAGATATGCATTATGTGTTTAGAGACTATAAATAAATATGGGAAAGCTCATATAGGAGGGGTTAGATTGTACACCAGCTACTTCATATGCATAGCAATGACCACGGCAGGATAGTTACACCTGTTTAATCTACAAGACGACCAGGACTTAAATGAGCAATACATGAACATGGCTGGCTGTGGTAAGGTTACATAATCTGTATCTAAAACTGCAATTCTTGTTGTCCCCAACCAATCCGTATGGTCCGCCTTGACATTTGTTCAACAGCAGTGATTATTTAGTGCTGCTCTGTAATTTGGCATTCGTTTGGAGGAGGGTATCTCTTACATGATAAAACACTCTAATTTTCATCTGTCATGGCAGTTATTAGTTACAGTTCTTTGCTAGTGTTGGCTGAGAGTCTGCCAAAATAATAGAGTATTTTGTGCAGCAATGCACACTTGTTATTAAAAATAAATGGCCTGTAAAAGGTTTGCAGCCATCCTGGTACTGACATTACTAATAGAGGCTTTTCTATTAATCAAAAGAACAAGCGAAAACAGTGTTTTGTATTTGCATTCAAATCTTTATGTTGGAGTCAGTTTAGGGACACTAAATGTCTTTAACCTTTGGGATATACTGTTGCTTACAGCAGAACTGGACACTGGCAAACAAAAAAACTGTAGGTCAGCTCAAGATAACCCCTTCCCACTAACAGCCGTTTTAGTAGCAAATTAGTACTAAGAGCATGATCATAAAACGCAGAGTTTTGAAATCTGTGTCCCTCAACTGATTCCAAAAAAGGATTTTGTGGAACGTACAAAATCCCATTTTCTTTCTCATCCATTGAAGGGCACAGGAAGGCTTTAACCTAAGGGAAGTTCAAAAGCAGTCCAACTGAGGGGTAAGCAATGCAGAAAATAAATGCCAACAGTGGCTGCAGCACAATGAGCCAGCTGAAGTACCTTAAAGCTAAGCTATACCCCACCTTAGCTCCAGCAATGCAGTGCCCTGGAACTACCTGCTGGCTGCTGACATCTTCAAGCTTCTGGGTATTGAAAGCCAGCTGACATCACTCCCACACATGCGCAGGAGTGCAGTCAGTTTTGGCATTGTCGAATTTCTACAGTGAGCTGCATGTGGGCGGGGGGGGGGGCAGGCAGGTAGGCAATTTTAGTGCAGAAGAGACAAAGAATGTCTTACCCTGCATTAAAAATCCTGCCCATTTTTGTTATGAACATGGTAGCAGTCTTTTAAATCTGGAAACCCGCTGTGTGACATCAAAAAGCTCAATAAACCCTCACAGATCTTGCAGAGTGCGCCTTGGCCCTATCCATGAGACCCTAAGCTTGGATTATAGCCCTACCTGAGCCACCTAAAAATGGTTGAATGAGACACAGGTGTACCCTTAGAGGTCCATCCATGATTACCAAGCCCCCCAGTTCACACTAAAGATCGCAAAGGATCACACTGAGCATTTCAGTGCAATTTTTTTTTGAATGGGCTCAAATTGCACCAAAAGTACTGCAGATCGCAACTGGAGTGTATTCTGAACGCAACGCGGGAAACATGCACGGATCTTGGGTTTCCAGCACTGCATCCTAGTGTAAACCTAGCCTAAAGGGGAATAAGTCTTCATGAAAGAAGCAGAACCACAGCCCAAACCACATCCAGACAATAGAGAGAACTTTCCTTTTAGTGAACTAGAGCTGGACAGAATAACGATGTCCTAGTTGAGGCGAATGGCTAAAACTACCATTAAGAAGGGAGTAAGAAGTAGCAAGAAGGGAGTCCTGGGTCACAACACCACTTTGCAAAACCAAAAAGGGTTTCTAGCTTACAGGAAAAGCTGCTAGTTCAAACACTGGCCTTTGAAGAAGTGATGGCTACAAGGAAAACCACATTGTGGGGGAAGAGAGAGAGAGAGAGGGAGGGAGAGAGAGGGGGGGAGAGAGAGAGAGAGAGAGAGATCTGTACTGTAAAGTAACAGGGGAATGAACAGAACGTGCTATAGGGAGACTCACTATAGAAAGGCATAGCTCAAATAAGAGGCTAACAGTCTCAGAAACAGAACAAAAAGGGCAGAAACCTGTACCTGTGTTTAAATCGGACATGTTGTAACCATGTAACGGTAAGGCAATGCAAGGCTCAGGTTAACAGGCAAGACTTTAGATACTCATGACACAGCTGCTAGCAGGTGAGGGTCAGATGGCCAAAAGGTGTCAAAGTCACTGAAGGTGGTCACCGAGCGACTTTTTGCAAGCTACAGCAAAAGTAGGGAGATGTTTCCTTTGGCACTGTATGTGTGGGGAGGAAAAGAATGTAAGCAACACTCCAACCAGCAGGTAAAATCAGTTCTCAGTCCCTAGAAGCAAGTGGAAAACAGGGAATTTAGAAGGCACCAAGCAACCTATGAAATTGAAGTAGCAGTGAATGCTCGGCACAACTGGCCTACTCACAAAGTGAGTCTTCAGAGACAGGGCAAGTGCTAAGGTAACATCAATGGTTCTGGAATCTCACCATACTCAGTGCCTGAAGGTCACTGCCAGGCTATCCCCACAACGTTCAAACCAGTGTCGCCTGGACATAGCAAGCCTAAATCCAGGCTGAGGACAGCCATGCAAGAAGCAACAAAAAAAACAAAAAATAGTAATAATCAAAACATTTTAGTCTTTCCACATAGCAGAACTGAAGAAAAATCATCCATTTTCCCAAGACACAAAACAACGTTTTTTTTCTTGAGCTAGTCTACAGGTTTTTGTTTGCCAGTGTCCACTCCTCCTGTGGGTGGAAGTATAACCAAAAGCCAGACTTCCTGTGTCTCTTAATGGATGAGAAGTACAGGTTCACACTATTGCAGGTGTGCATGTAAATCGCATGCGTTCCCGCACCCGCAGGCAAAATGTGATGCTTTTTAGCAGATGTGCGGAGATACCAATTATTCGGGTGAGGGAAAACCACAGCACCATGTAGTTCCCTGCAGGTGCATTTCCCACATGTATTGAAGCCTATTCAAATTAATGGGCTGCTGTCCTCGTGCAAACGCACCTGCACAGAACTCAATAGTGTGCACTAAGCCGAAAGATGCCAAAGCACCTGCTTCAACAAATTACACTGTGCTTTAATTTTATCGGCTTCATGTATGCACACTGGAAGTGATACTAAAGGTTCAAATTATTTTTTTTTTAAATAACAAACATGTCATACTTACCTCCACTGTGCAGTTTGTTTTGCACAGAGTGGCCCCGAACGCCGTCTTCTGTGGTAACCCGGTGGCTCTCGCGGCTCCTTCCCGCATCAGATAACCCCCTAGGAAAAGCGCTCTCCCAGGGGGGTTACCTTGCGGGCACGCTCCCGTGTCCAGCATTTGGCGCCCATAGCCGCCGAATGCAGGACTCTGCCCCGGCATCATTTGATTTGATTGACAGCAGCGGGAGCCAATGGCTACCTGTCAGTGGTCATACAGTTATGGCTGATTCATGTATGTTTGAGCTGTGGAAGACAAGTGAAAGTGGTGGAGTCATGGGGAGAAAGTACAAATGCCATGTAAATAGCTTCCCTAATACCTGAGACCCAGCACTGCAGGTAACAGTATTAGACACTTAGGGGCCCAATTTAAAACACAGCTTAATGGCCCAAGTAAAACTGCTGCTTTGGAAAAAAAAAAAAACTTCCAGCACATTTATACTGCACAGCTGTGTGTTTCAACAATGTATCTCCGCTTTGCATGCCATGGAACTCTGAAATGAAACCCCATACAAAATGTAATGGAGGCCAAGAGCCTGGTCACATGACTCGTCAATGTCATAGCCTGGCATTGTGTTCTTCTATCAGAGGGTTCTGTGCAGCGTTAGTCAAGGGTACACCGCAGGCTCCACACTGTGGAATGCATTTTAGGAACGTCATGAATAATGCAGGCACAATGTAGAGTAAAAAGTTTGGTGCCCGGCCGAGTGTGGACTGCAGAATCAGCTCATGTTTGAATAGGGTTCTGAGACACTATGATGCTTAAATAATTGACAGAAATTACATATGTTTGACTTTGGACCTTATTTGTAGGAACTAGAAAACTGCTGATAGATGCTTAACAGATTCCAATTCTCATGTATATACAGTCAAGCACAAAGAATATGGTTGTTCAGTTTTTTAGATTATCTTTACACGACACTAAGGAATCTATTGATAAGTAAAAAAAAAAAAAAGGATTATAAAAAAAAATGCTGTATAAATTTCTGAGCATTCGCACAGCCATCACAAAAATTCCCTGTAATATATTTCCTTTGACTGTCAGCTCCAGCTAGTGGCCAAAATGCTGTCGTTTCCTGAAGTACAGCTTCAGGGAAAATACAACTTTGTGGCCACTAGATGGAGCTGATGGTCATGGGAAAAAAACATAATGGGGATTCTTCATAACGGGTATGAGAATGCTCATATGCTATGTTTTTCCCTTTTTCAATAAGCTATTAGGAGCATGAATGGACGTAAAAATAGCCATAGCCCTGTTCATTCTTTAGCTAACATCTCAATGTATCAGAAAACTATTTATTATAGAAATGCACTGAAGATATTGGGCATAAATTATATTTTCAACCCCTACCAACACTACCAAACTCTAGAAAATGTAACTATTTTATATTAACAAGGTTTCTGTAGCCTGCTTTTGGAATCACTGGAGAATGAAATGAACACAGAATACAGACTACGGAACAAAGACTTGGACCAGGTTCTCACGGTCACATGTTCTCAGATGTCTGCCGGTGCATGCAGTAGATGGTAATGAACTCAAGCAGGACATGCATGGAATTATGAGAAGGTGAGCCATGTAGTGATGCACAGCAGCTGAGAAGAGGTGCTCACCATTAAATGCACACTGGAACTTGACTTCCTTTTCTAAACAGACCAGAGGAGGGAGAAGAGTAAGAATAGAAATAGATAAAAAGAAGCAGATAGATATAGAAGGAAAGGGGCATGGTAATAAAAAGAACAGACAACGGTAGACCACGTTAGTGAGGAAAACGAGTGGGAGAGCCAATCCCAGCTGAGAGCAGGATAACAAGCAAACATTCAAAGTAAAACCACAAACAGAAACATATAGAAGCGCAGAAAAACTAATTCTTAGCCCCAGTATAAAAAAATTACAGATAGTGAAATGCAGTGTATCTGACGTATGGAATTTAAAGCGGTTCTTCGGTCATTTCTTTAAAAATTAAAAGGTCAGCAACTATAAAAACTGTAGCTGCTGATTTTTAATAAACACTCACCTGTCTAAGGAACCAACACTGTCCTCACCTGGGCCAGTTTCTTTACTGGTCCTCAGGTCCCTGGCATGTTAACTGTGGGCAGCTGGCTACAATGACTAGGAACCCCCCCCCCCCAAAAAAAATAGGTTCCAAATATGGCAGAGTAGGGGGGAGGGGGAAGAGCAGAACTTCCCCTTCATTATGTGTTAAGTTCCCATGGAGTAATTATGAATTGTGTATCCATCAATGTCCAATAAAGTTTTTATTTTGTACATGCTCCTATCCCTTTTTAATGTTTGGGAATAAAGTAACTTTAGATCATCCAGGTATTGAATCGTGTGTGTGTGTGTGTGTGTGTGTGTGTGTGTGTGTGTGTGTGTGTGTATATATATATATATATATATAGATATATAATTTATGGTTTTATTAAATATGGAATATAATAGTTAATATGTTAAAATGTGTCATAGAATATAATATATCATAGATGTGCTTATTATAATATTCCATTATTAATCCTTCATGTAAAGTCCTGCCTCTCTGCTACTTGTGCATTAAAATAGGGATGGAGTTAATGACTACGTCATTTCCTCATATAAAGTCCCACAAATTCCCAAACCCCCTTTCCTAATCAGTATTTAAGTCATTAATATAAACTGTGCTGTTTTACTAGGTAATTGCAGCAGAATGAATGAGCTCTCCTGGACAGACGTGTAGAATCTCCCCACCATTCTCATCTCTGCTGTCCCCAAGCACTTCCTCTGGACCAGTTTGATGATATGAGGATTGAAGATGGAATCCCCTCCATCTTAATCCTATGAAGCAGACGTGGACATTTTGGGAGACAGGCATACATAATTCATGGTGTACTATTCCCACAAAACCCCCAGAGCATCCACTGTTTCTACTGGAAGATCCATGTATCTTCAGACAGACCTGTCCAGTTTGTTGTTGAACCTGGAAATTAGGGAGTCCACAACTGGCATTCCTGCCAGCAACACAAGACCTGGAACACCTGTAAGTATATGGACCACTCGCATGGGTCCAGGCGCTTTCAGCTGAAAAAGTCCATCTGTCAATCGTCCATGCTTGGGATATAAATCATGGACTAGCTGGCTAATTCAACCAAGTCACTTGCACTGGCAGGGTATGCAGGAATCTTTCCCAGCTGGACAGTCTGGCATTAATCATGTGGGTCTTCCAGAAGATGGGATGGAAAGACTTCCCTGAAACTACTGCTGGATTACTAAGCCAGACCAAGGGCAACCTGGTCCTCAGTGGCAAAGGAAACAGGGGCTTGATTAACTTGTCCCACAACAACAAAATGTTGCATTGTAATGGTGTAAGAATGAAACTGGGCAAAATGAGAGTGCTACAATTCCATGATCTCATGCAAAAGAAAGATTTAGATGACCCCAGAACTGGAGATCCAGAAACTGAGAAAATTGTGCAATGACAACTAGGCAAGGAAGTCCAGAGATCGCTTGAATGAGATCTGCTAAAAAGTGTGCGCTGACAAAGAAAGGACAAAATAGAAAAAGTGAGAAGGCAGGAGTGGAACTTCAATTAGTAGTTCTCGTAACCCATTTCCTAAACCCAAACATCAGAGATGCAAGATTTGGAAGCCAATGTACAGATATTCTGTGCCCTCTAAAGTACTTAGTGGCTACAGTCACGCAAGAAAGGAACTGCACTGACCACTTGAAAAACAGGGCGGAGCACTGTGCTGAGAACACCCGCGTCTAGGATTGTACTGCTGCTTGTATATCCGAAAGTCAAACACCAGAAGTACTTAAAGGACAGTGGTCTGTGTGCCAAAATCTGCATTAGCCAAAAGCCACTTCTTGCTCAAGACTCCTAGAGCACCAGCACAACCATCTCCCTTGGACAGACATCTGTGGGAGCAATGCAATCAATACACTGGAATTGAAACTTTTTCACCCCATAATAGGCACAGCTTGGAAACAGCGCTGTGCAGATCAATTAGCAGACTAACACCAGTGGAGGCCCCTGACAAATCTGAGGGCTAAAAGATCTCAGACTGCCATCTTCAAGCGCACCAATTTCACTTTCCCACCTTTATTGTTGAAGTGTACACAGGAGGCAATGAGGAAGCAGTAGGGGCACATGATACCTCTGAACCCAGCATGATAAGAGGTAGAACTAAAAATCCTTACCTGCATGTGTGCGTCCTCCCTTCTTTAGGTCTCATGCACATGGAGCTTAAAACACCACTTGTATAAGTGCCCAGGGGTTTTTTTTTTTTTTTCGCCTGTAAAAGCACTCTTTTTTTAGCTCATGTGGCCATGCATACATAGACATTTACAGGAGTATTTTTGAAGAGGAGCGTTTCCAGGCAAAAAAAAAAAAACACCAAAGGAGCTTTCTGAGAGGCCCTATAGATCTGCATCTTCAATACAGCTACTGAAGAAGAAAGGGGGCAGGAAAGTAAAAAGTCCCCCCTGTATGGCCCATAAAAGAAAATAAAGAGAAGGGTTCCCCCAAATGGCCAATTTGCACAGTACATAAGGCAAGCATCGAATTAAAAAGACACATTTTAAGACTCAGTTAGCTACAGTTGGCTAAACATCATATGCCTCAGTACTTTAACAGGGAGACTTCAGTCTAGCATAGGTCTGCTAGGAATTTACGACTTGCAGACACAGGAAAACTGCCCCAGCTCTAGACCAACTACTTCATAGGGAATCCCCAGACATCCTGTTCTGACCTTAGAGGACTCTTGCGTGAGCAGGAATACGGTCAGTAGTCACTGCCGACTGCAGGACGGTCACAGAGAGAACAGAATAGAAAATTAACTGGGAACTTGTGCAGCATAGATAATTGGAGAGCTTTTTAGCAATTCCATATACGGCCGGAGGGCCCCTTCACACCAGAATGTGGTGAGGGAAATCCACATTCCATGTGCATTTCCTGCATCGGGTTCAATATGCACTGGGTGTGCGAATTGCTGCAGGTGTCAATGTAATTTTAAAACACCCCAAATGCAGATCGCAGGACGCATTGCGGTTGCCTGCACCAGATCGCATGGTACTGCAGTGCATTTTTAAGAGTAGTGCATGCACTACTTTAGGTGTGATTTCAGCCCATTCACATGAAAGGGCTGAAAATCGCATCACACTGAATCACATAGGAAACCAGCACTGAATCTACCAGTAGCCATAGGAGACTTAAGCAACCTACAAAAACTCAGGGCTGTTGTAGAGAGAACACTAGTACAAAACTGAAAAGAATTGACTGGAGAGACTTCTAGGATTTCACATATCCAGCATTAATCTACCAACAGCTTTAAAAAAAACCTGCCAAATTAAAAGAAAGTAAAGCTGAAAAAACTTATCCAACTCTCCTGAGGACACTAGCAAAAAACTGAGGCATGCTGGCAATGGTCGGGATTCTCTTTTGCTAGTCAATCTTTTTTGTTGCCAGTGGCCATTTCTCCCACATGTGGCAGCATGCTCCTGACAGTCTAAGAATTCATGTGTCCCTCAAAGGATTAAAAAAAAAAAAAAAAAAAAAAAAGGGTTACTAGTGTAAAAGTGTACAGGTGGCACATTTTAACCACTTGCCGACTGACGCACGTCGATATACATCGGAAGAAAGGCACGGGCAGGCAAATGGGCGTACCTGTATATCCCTTTAAATTTGCCGCCCGCCGCTTGAGTGCACTTGCGGGTCCCGTGAACTCTGTTGCCGGGTGGCCCACGATTGCAGTCGGCAAAGGCAGAACAGGGGGATGCCTTTGTAAACAAGGCATTTCCCTGTTTTGCCTAGTGACATGTCAGGGATCTACTGTTCCTTGTGATCGGGAACAGTGATCGCTGATGTGTCACTGGTAGCTCCTCCCTCTCACAGTTAGAATCACTCCCTAGGACACACTTAACCCCTTCAACGCCCCTAGTGGTTAACCCCTTCACTGCCAGTGACATTTTTCCATTAATCAGTGTATTTTTTAGCACTGATCGCTGTATAAATGACAATGGTCCCAAAAATGTGTCAAAGTGTCCGATGTCTCTGCCATAAAGTCGCAGTCACAATAAAAATCGCAAATCACCGCCATTACTAGTAAAAAGAAAATGATAATAAAAATGCCATAAAATTACCCCCTATTTTGTAGACGCTATAACTTTTGAGCAAACCAATTAATATACGCTTACTGCGGTTTTTTTTTTACCAAAAATATGTAGAAGAATACATATCGGCCTAGACTGAGGAAAAAATGTTTATTTAAAAAAAAAATCGGGATATTTATTATAGCAAAAAAGTAGAAAATAGTGTTTTTTTTTTAAATTGTCGCTCTTTTTTGGTTTATAGCGCAAAAAATTTAATAAAAATCGCAGAGATGATCAAATACCACCAAAAGAAAGCTCTATTTGTGGGGAAAAAAGGGTGTCAATTTTGTTTGGGTACAGCGTCGCACGATCGCGCAATTGTCAGGTAAAGCAACACAGTTCCGAATCGCAAAAAGTGGCCCGGTCATTTGGCAGCCAAAGGGCTGAAGTGGTTAAATGCATGCAGGAATGTAACTGGTTGTATTTTATATTGCTTGTATGTGCTCAGTTAAAAAAGAAACTAGTGTGCCCACATTCCACTGTCCTTTTTCATTTGCACAAGCACATTAGGTTTCAGTATTGTGCATTTTACAACTATCAGGCAGACTAAAAGATGTTCCTCATAACATAGCCTTCGGGTAAAGAACCCAAAGGACAATGGCTTTCACTGGTGTAATTGGTTCTTATGATTATAGGATCTGCTTCATGAATTTACAAGTATTTACAGTGACGAGATTACAGTACGAAATTTGCCCAAAAAAATTATAAAAATAAAGGCCATGGTGACAATCAAAAACTGTTCCAAGGAAAATAGGTTTGTTGGATAGGTGCATAAAGGTTTGGAGCATGGCAACTAAATGTTGCCAAGAAAAATAGCTGGCAAGCGGACACGTTACCTTCACTGACAAACCATTTGGTTTATACCACAAAACCAGGGCAGCAAAGTGTATGGCACAAGATCAACTGCTACATCTTAAAAATTATTCTGTCCTAAAGGGATCCTTACACCAGCATAATCCTATTTCTGAAAGCCGATAGCATATTTTCAATCATACTTTACAAAGCAGTCTTTTCAGTGTTTTTAAATATATAAAATAAATCAAATAATCTTAATATATTTAACTGTGTTTAAAAACCCTTTGCCTGTATATAATTTGTAATAATATATGTAAATGGGGCAAGCAATATTTAGCCACATGCAAACTCTTTCTGCCTCACTACTACAAAATGTTTTGGCCCTACTGCTCTCTCTCTCATAATGCAGTCTGTGAATCAAATGACTCAAACAAAACTGAGATCTCCATCTGATTGATAACCTCTAAGTATTTATGTTAAATGAAACAATAGGGAAAAGCTTGTGTAAAAATGATAGAGAAAGGCACACCATACTATATGCCCCTACCCTCCTGGTTGAGGAGGTTAATCGGTGTTATGTATTTGGGTCCCACAGCTAGGTTCTTCCATCAGTTGGTTCTCATCTCCTAGGATATACAGGTCCTTCTCCAAAAAATAGCATATTGTGATAAAGTTCATTATTTTCTGTAATGTACTGATAAACATTAGACTTTCATATATTTTAGATTCATTACACACAACTGAAGTAGTTCAAGCCTTTTCTTGTTTTAATATTGATGATTTTGGCATACAGCTCATGAAAACCCCAAAATCCTATCTCAAAAAATTAGCATATTTCATCCGACCAATAAAAGAAAAGTGTTTTTAATACAAAAAAAGTCAACCTTCAAATAATTATGTTCAGTTATGCACTCAATACTTGGTCGGGAATCCTTTTGCAGAAATGACTGCTTCAATGCGGCGTGGCATGGAGGCAACCAGCCTGTGGCACTGCTGAGGTGTTATGGAGGCCCAGGATGCTTCGATAGCGGCCTTACGCTCATCCAGAGTGTTGGGTCTTGCGTCTCTCAACTTTCTCTTCCCAATATCCCACAGATTCTCTATGGGGTTCAGGTCAGGAGAGTTGGCAGGCCAATTGAGCACAGTAATGCCATGGTCAGTAAACCATTTACCAGTGGTTTTGGCACTGTGAGCAGGTGCCAGGTCGTGCTGAAAAATGAAATCTTCATCTCCATAAAGCTTTTCAGCAGATGGAAGCATGAAGTGCTCCAAAATCTCCTGATAGCTAGCTGCATTGACCCTGCCCTTGATAAAACACAGTGGACCAAAACCAGCAGCTGACATGGCACCCCAGACCATCACTGACTGTGGGTACTTGACACTGGACTTCAGGCATTTTGGCATTTCCCTCTCCCCAGTCTTCCTCCAGACTCTGGCACCTTGATTTCCGAATGACATGCAAAATTTGCTTTCATCCGAAAAAAGTACTTTGGACCACTGAGCAACAGTCCAGTGCTTCTTCTCTGTAGCCCAGGTCAGGCGCTTCTGCCGCTGTTTCTGGTTCAAAAGTGGCTTGACCTGGGGAATGCGGAACCTGTAGCCCATTTCCTGCACACGCCTGTTCACGGTGGCTCTGGATGTTTCTACTCCAGACTCAGTCCACTGCTTCCGCAGGTCCTCCAAGGTCTGGAATCGGTCCTTCTCCACAATCTTCTTCAGGGTCCGGTCACCTCTTCTCGTTGTGCAGCGTTTTCTGCCACACTTTTTCCTTCCCACAGACTTCCCACTGAGGTGCCTTGATACAGCACTCTGGGAACAGCCTATTCGTTCAGAAATTTCTTTCTGTGTCTTACCCTCTTGCTTGAGGGTGTCAATGATGGCCTTCTGGACAGCAGTCAGGTCGGCAGTCTTACCCATGATTGCGGTTTTGAGTAATGAACCAGGCTGGGAGTTTTTAAAAGCCTCAGGAATCTTTTGCAGGTGTTTAGAGTTAATTAGTTGATTCAGATGATTAGGTTAATAGCTCGTTTAGAGAACCTTTTCATGATATGCTAATTTTTTGAGATAGGAATTTTGGGTTGTCATGAGCTGTATGCCAAAATCATCAATATTAAAACAAGAAAAGGCTTGAACTACTTCAGTTGTGTGTAATGAATCTAAAATATATGAAAGTCTAATGTTTATCAGTACATTACAGAAAATAATGAACTTTATCACAATATGCTAATTTTTTTAGAAGGACCTGTAGGGACAAGTCTCTGTCCCCCCCCCCCCCCCCCAAGTAATTCCAATGTCCACACTTTAAACTCCAACGTTGAGTTTATTTTCTCAATGTTCAGCAGATAGGAAAAGGGTGAACGAGAGACAGGACAGCAAGGTTTGGGAGGTTAGTTCAGGTACAAATGGATATCACAATCACTACTCTATCCCTGAGTAGGTTTAGCTCACCCCGATAGTCTCCTGCAAAGTGAATCCTAGCAGCCGAAGTGATGCTTGAACGTTTGATCAGGCTCTCTTCCTAGATGCGATCGGACGACTCTCTGCCACAGAATCTATCAGACCCCGAACTTCTTAACTTTTGGTGCACAAGGACAAGGACAGGTGCCAGCAGCAGCACATAACTAGGTCCTTGTTGGATAGAAGAATCCCTCCAGAAAGTTAGGCCTCCTCTTCTTAGAAGCGGGCTTCCTTGCGAGAGACACCCTGGGATTTCTCCTCCTCGAAGCGGGCTCCAGCTAAAGGTGCTGGGCCCAATGTTGAAGATGCAGCCCCAGGGCTAAAGGTGCCTAGGACTGGTGCACACGTGGCCCCATGGCCTGGAGGGCCAAGCACCACGCACTTGGACTGCGACTCCCTCGAGGACCCCTCCCAGGCGGCGTCTTATGTATACTCTCCCAGCATGCACAGCAGGCCAAACAAGCCCACTGTACCGCTGCCGGGAGAGGACACCCCAAGGCACAGCACTAATACCAGTGGTTCAACCCTGCCCCATTATGGCAGTGCCACCTACAGGCCACAGGGAACAGCACACCAGTATACCACCTGGAAACAAATAGCACAACCTATAAATTGAGAATGGTCTGAGCCCAACTACGATTTCAGACCAGCCCCTAAATTTGGGTATATAGCACCCTTAAATGGGGTGGGCGCTACATATATATATCTATATGTATGTATGTATATTTATAGTGGGTCCAACGCTGCAATTTGTGCCCACATCAACAGGACGCCTCCTTGTGGTGTCATCAAGCCACTGCCGTATTCTGCATGCTCAGAGGACCCTACTGCTGATGGACTACAAATATTTAGTCTTCTGTCCCCCAGAGAGAAGAGACCCTTCTTATTTCTCATCCCTGCCTAGCAGGGGCGGATCCAGAGTCTTTTCTCGGGAGGGGCACTGCCAAAAAATGTTTTTTTTTGTGGGAAATTTATCGAGGAAATGGCTGGTGTCGGCGCTTCAATCATCCTGGCACCATGGTTGTTATGGTGTCAGGATGATTGAAGCGCATTATTTCTATTACATTGTAATATAAAATTAAATAGTTCAATGCAGAATCAGTGGGAGCCCCGAGTGCGTCACTTGCCACCGTCGCCTGCAATTAGTGGGAGCCCTGAGCGTGTCACTTGCCACACGTTGCGGATTGTCACTTGCCACGTCACCTGCCACATCTTGTGGATTGTCACTTGCCACACCTTGTGGATTGTCACTTGCCACATCACCTGCCACACCTTGCGGATTGTCACTTGCCACATCACCTGCCACACCTTGCGGATTGTCACTTGCCTGCCACCAGATGCAGATTGTCACTTGCCTGCCACCAGATGCAGATTGTCATTTGCCACGTCACCTGACACAATTTGCGGATTGTCACTTGCCACGTCGCCTGCCACACCTTGCGGATTGTCACTAACTTGCCTGCTAAGGTGTAGTTTTGGTTGTCTCTTGCTGTGTCCCAGACTCCGAGTCAGGCAGCAGAGAGATATTGTAATCTCTCTGCTGCCTGCACAGTGAGGGCGGAAGTCACTGCAGGAATGCAGGGCAGGCACGGGCGGTGAGAGATGATCTCATCTCTCTGCTCCCCCGCTCCCGGCTAGCTGATTGGCCAGATGCCACACTGAGCCTGCTCTCTCACTCTCACCTAAGCAGCACGGTCTGCCCACGAACCGCGCCGCCCACCCACAAACCGCACCGCAAGTAGAGCCGCCGCTTTCTTACACGCCTGTGGAGCCGCACACTATCGCACCTGCCCACAGAGCGGCCCGACGTAACTCACTGACGTCACTCGTTGCTAGACGACAAGCGGCCCAGGCGTTAGCAACGAGTGCAGGGAAGAGGCTCCACCCACCACCTTCTCCGCTCCTGGTATCGTGTCAGTGCGCCGCGTAACTACATTAGACGAGTCTCTCTCTCAGTGCCGCTGATCGGCTGATGTGAGAAACAGAGAGAGACTCAGAGAGGCAGCCGCAGAACAAGTACTATATATACAGTATAAGCCGACTCGAATATAAGCCGAGGTACCTAATTTTACCCCAAAAAACTGGGAAAACGTATTGACTCGAGTATAAGCCTAGGGTGTCCATCTGCATGCCTCACTGTGCCCATGCTTCACTGTGCCCATGACTAGACTGATGTTTAACATTGGAGTCTATGGAAGGGGTGCCCGGTTTTAAAAAAAATCAGTGCTCCCCGGCCGTAGGTCCCCCAGACACCAAACTTTGCACACTTGTAGAGGAGACATGGGGCTACAGTCAGTCGGTCGGCCGGTACCGGGTACCCAAAGTTCGGGAGATCAGGCGCAAAAAAAACCCCAAAAAAAACAGAGCAAGCGAGTGTGACAGATGGTCTCGGGGGGGAAATTGCCCTGTTGCCCCCCCTGGATCCGCCCCTGCTGCCTAGTGATGCCGCCCTTGGCCAATTAGGCAAGTGTTTACCTGAGGCTTTTTAAAGTTTGAAGAATTTTATGATTTTTTTGGGGAGGGATTTTGAAACAAAGGGTTTTATTTCTGAGTGAGTGAGTGAGTGAATAACTTGTATAGCGCTACAAATGCGAACTAAATCGCCTCAAGGCGCTTTGCATCCAGTGACATCCTGACCCTTCAGAATAGGTGGGTCTTAAGTTTTTTCCTGAAGGCCCGGTGGTTTTCTTCCATGCGGATGTTGGTGGGTAGAGCGTTCCATAGCCGTGGTCCTTGGACTGCAAATCTTCGTTCTCCCTTTGATTTGTAGCGGGACTTGGGGATGTGAAGGAGGTTTTGGTTGGTTGATCGGAGATTGCGATTGGGGGTGTAGTGTTTTATCTTCTCGCATAGATATTGTGGAGCGTTTCCCTGTGTGCACTTGTGGGTGAGACAGAGGGTCTTGAATGTGATCCGATCCTTTACGGTTAGCCAATGAAGGGTCCTTAGTGATGGGGTGATGGATTCCCAAGGTTTTTTTCCCGTTACCAGCCTGGCAGCCGTGTTCTGGATGACTTGTAGGCGCGAAATCTGGTATTTGGGTAGTCCGAGGTAGAGGGCGTTTGCGTAATCGAGTCGGGAGTTGATAATTGTTCCAACTACTACTGCTGTATCCTCTTTTGGGATGAAGGGGATGAGTCTACGTAGTAGACGGAGGAGATGGTGAGCTCCGCTGACTACTGATCCAATTTGTGCGTCCATCGACATCTCTGAGTCAAAGATGACTCCGAGACTTTTGACTTTGGTGCTCGGGGTAACGGTCTGTCCAAGGATAGTGGGGAGTGTCCAAGAAGTCTTAGTTTTTGTCTTTCGGTTTGCGTGGAGGAGAAGGAGTTCTGTTTTGGATCCGTTGAGTTTGAGGGAATTCTCAGTCATCCATTCATCGATCAATGTGAGACAGGTTTCCAATCCGTGATATTGGTCTTTTTTCCCGGTGATACGAAAGTAGAGTTGGGTGTCGTCAGCATATGAGTGGTAGCACAGGCCCTGTTT
Organism: Rana muscosa; assembly: GCA_029206835.1. Classification (NCBI taxonomy): domain Eukaryota; kingdom Metazoa; phylum Chordata; class Amphibia; order Anura; family Ranidae; genus Rana; species Rana muscosa. Next base: position 113,754,031 of record CM055123.1, read on the forward strand.
GCTGATGATTTTGAGGAGTGGGCGGAGGTAGATGTTAAAGAGCACGGGTGACAGGGGTGATCTTTGGGGGACTCCGCAAGAAATTGTGCGAGTTTCAGAGGTGAAGGCTCCTAGTTTCACTGTCTGGGAACGATTGTCTAGGAAGGATGCGAACCAGTGTAGGTCAGGGTCTGCGACTCCGGCTACTTCTTTAAGGCGAATGAGTAGAGTTTTGTGGTCTACTGTGTCGAACGCTGCACTGAGGTCCAGCAGCACCAGGAGACATGATTCTCCGTCATCTGCTGCTTCGAGGGTGTCATCCCATATTTTAAGAAGTGCTGTTTCTGTGCCATGGCCTGGGCGGAAGCCTGATTGTAGTGGATCCAAGAGTTTGTGGGTGTCCAAATAGAGTTGTAGCTGTTGTACTACTGCTTTCTCCATGATCTTGGAGATGGTGTTGAGGCTTGTTACCGGTCTGCGGTAGTTTGGGTCTTTGGGGTCCAGGTTGGGTTTCTTTAGGAGGGGTTTGATTATGCCTTGCTTGAGAGAGATTGGAACAATACCTTCTTTGAATGATTGATTTACGAGGTGTGTTATGGTGGGTGCTAAAATGTCGGTACATTCTTTCAGGAGTTTTGTAGAGATTATGTCATTTGGAGATGTGCTGTCTCTGAGGCTTCTGATTATATTTTTGGTGGTGTCGATGGTGATCGGGACCAGCGAAAATTTTGTCAATTGTATAGTGTTCATATTGATTTCCTCTATTTGCTTTGGCAGAGCAGGGTTGGTTGTTTTTTTCTGTTGAATTGATTCTCGAATGTTTTCGATTTTGTCGATAAAAAAGTCCGATAGCTCATTACAGAACTCTTGTGTTTCGTTTGCTGAAGGTTCTAGGCAGGTGGGGTTCATAGTTTGAGTTACTAGTTTGAAGAGTTCACGAGGTCGGTTTAGGCCTTTTTTGATGGTGTTTGAGAAATGTTCCTTTTTTGCTTTGAAAATTGCTTTGTGATATTTCTTAGTGAGTGCTTTGTAATTAATGTGGTTTTCCTTAGTTGGGTTTCTTCTCCAGGCTCCTTCGGCTCTTCTGCGTTCTTGCTTCAGTAGGGTAAGAGTGTCATTAAACCAGCCGGAGTTGTTTCTGCGAATGAGGGCCCTGCGTCTCGGAGCGACTGTGTCTGCTGTTTGTAGTAATGCTTTGTTTAAGGAGTTGAGTGTTTGTTCCGTTGAGTGGTTGAGATTTTGCGTTCCTATTTTATTTGATAGAGTAGTTTTGAAGAGTTCCGAGTGTAGTTTCTTCTGAGATCTTGTCCATTTTGTTGTTATTGAGTGTTCTGATTTTTGGGAGATGGTGTTGGTGGTAAGTTTAAATTTGATAGCGTGGTGATCCGTCCATGGTAACGGCATGTTGTCCACTGTGTTGATGTCCAGATTTTGTTTGAAGATGAGGTCCAGAATGTGCCCCGATCCATGCGTGGGGGCATTTATCAGTTGCTGCAGACCTAATTCTTCCAATTGGTTGATGCAGGAGGTGGCGATGATTTCTAGCATCAGTTTGTTTTCAGTGGTCAGATAAAATGATATACAATAAATCTCCTTTACATAGGCATTAATATATTGTAACCAAATTAGAACAGGTCTTCCATTACAACGTATAAGGTGGTATTACAGCAACAAGGGCACCTTTTGTCAAACGTTGTCTTATACAGCAATATTTGAAGTAGTAAAATTAAGTAGCTTTGCTTCTGTGGTGAGAGCAGAGACCTTTCTAGTTTCTGCTTTGTGTCTCCGATTTTTTAAGCATCTTAAAGCCATTGTTGTTATGGAAACGGACAAGACACTACTATCTGGGAGACACGATCTGCTGTCGCTAAATACGCATAGCGAGGCTTCAACATACAGATTTGTTAAACCACATACTGCAATCACTAGAGAAGATAGTTAGCCTTTCTGTCTTTGAAAACATGGAGTTATTTCCATAGAAGAACAATACATAGGCTAAAATGCCAAGGATACTTACTGTATTTGGCTTATTCAGAAAGGAGACCAGAAATGTGCATCTTCCCAGTCCCCAAAGAAACCTAGTCTAAATCATGTCTAAAAAAACATCCAAGATATATTATGCTGACGAGTTGCTATGAGTTACTATACATTGTGATCACTCATTACCTTACGGAATAAGCCTGCAAGTGCTCTCATATTAGAATTTGATCTAAAGGAATTAAACATAGGCTGCATTCTCAGTACGTATTGTATGCACCTAGTGTGGGAAACTGACTGCATGGAAGCGATAAAGCTCTCGATTTCTCCAGACAACCTCTGATGAGTGTGCTTTAAATATACAGTCCTTGTCTAAATGTAATCTTTGCTGTTCTGAAATGAAAGCGCATAAAGTCACAGCGACCACACTGCGATTTACTTGTATGAAAGCACTAAAAGCACAGTCTCCATGCTAAGCTGTGATTTTTCAGCAGCCATTACTAAAGAAATAAGATCTAGAATATGTTTTTTTTTTCAATTTGAAATGCTTTTATAAACAGAATTATCATTGCTACTGTAATTTGAACACATTTAGGAGAATTTATTAAAACTGAAGCAGCTGTGCACAGTAACCAATTAGCTTTTATCATTTATTTTCAAACTTTAAAGCGGCTGTGACCAATCATAGCGATCACATGTCAGTTGTAAACAATGGCGTGTCATTCATAGCCATTGTGAACCATTGTAATCTCTGTGATGGGCCATAGCGTTCACATGGTTCAGGGCCTATCCCAGTGTACCTCTACCACGTGATAGCTGACACCAATCACAGCTATCACAATTGCACACAATGTGAATGGCATTCAAGTAAACAATTATTGCTTATACAATGATCATCACTGATCACCGCCACAACAGTCATATGGTGACACTGTACTGCGCTGTTGACAGTATGTAAAAAATATTTAATTTCCCCAAAAAATTTGACAAAAGTTACAACTTTAAAAAAAACGCACAATGCTTTTTACTAAATACCTTGGGGTTTCTACTTTCCAAAAGGGGGTTATTTGGGGTATTTGTACTGTCCTGGCATTTTAGGGCCTTGAGTTAGGCCATTAGTACATAAGGAATTTTTTCAAATATATACACCATAGTTTGTAGACTCAAAATATTCACACAAACTAAATAAAATACACTGATTTGGGTTGTTTTTACCAAAGAGATGTAGCAGAATACATTTTGGCCTACATTTTTAAAGAAAGATTATATGCAAAATTTTATAATAGTAACTGAACATTTTCTGAATTTTTTCATTTAAATAGCAAAAAATAAATAAAAAACCCACTGGTAATTAAATACAACCAAACGAAAACTCTGCCTAAAAATATAAAAAAAATGTAATTTGGGTGCAGTGTTGCATGACTGAGCATTTGTCAAAGTGTGACAGCGCTGAAAACTGGCCTGGCAGGAAGGGGGTCAAAATGTCCAGTACTGAAGTGGTTAAATAAACAAGCTGGAGATGGAAACGGATTGACTGCCATGTACTGCTGCTCCAATTTTGAGAACTTCCCCTTATTAAATGTAAACCATGCACATAGCACGTTCTGGACATTAGCGAAGTTTCAAAGGATTTTTTTAGGCAATAAATTAGACATACAGTATAGAGAAGCCATGGATTTCAGTTAAGCTAGGAATTTCATCAGATATGGAAAAACCCGCTCTATCATGTATTGATGTTGGCCAGACATGATCTCTTTTTTTTTTTGTCCACAGCGGCGCTGTGATTGGCCGGAGCGGCGATACCCGGAAGTAACCTTCCGGGTATCTGTGGAGAGATGGCTGCGGCTGGAGGGGGAGACGAGGACGGCTTCGGGGGCTTCGATCTAAGGTAAGTAATGCATAATGAGCTAGTATGCTAGTCATACTAGCTCATTATGGCTTTTTCTTGCAGGTGTTATTTAAAATAAATAAATTAAAAAAAACAGGGTTTACAACCACTTTAACAACAGAAAAGATTGCATCAAGGCAGCGCAGTGATGGATTCAATGAGAAGGGTTTTACTTCCAGTTGCTGTCAGTAAAATTACTACTTATTTTTTATCAAGTCATGTGTGGCTAGTCATAAGTAACCTAGCGAATTTAGGTGCGAATTTGCAAAGCGAGCCACATAGGGATAGGGTACAGGGCACCAATATCGCAAAAAAAAAAATCCAACATCGCTTAAAGAATAATAATAATAAAATAAAAAACGAAACAGAAGTTTTAACATGCAAGTATGCACGTAACAAATATACCTGCTCGCTAACCTGGGCAAGACATCAAGACAGCTCTCGGCAGTGTGCCAGATATTGGGGGATAGTTAAACCTCTTACTGACAGTCCTCCGTATACAATAAAACTCTGTGGCCTCTCTAATGGGGTACAAGGCTGGAGACACAATTTCAAAAGGGGCCAAATCTTCAGCAATCTAGGATATAACTACAGGATTGCCCGGTACCAGACCCTTAAGATCATCAAAGTCCTAACCATAAACACCACATGCTAAATTTCAGGCATGTTTTTTCAAACTTGGTACCCTTAAGGGTTTAATGAGAATACAGTGGAACCTCGTATTGCGAGTAACACGGTTAACAAGCGTTTCGCAAAACGAGCACTGTATTATAAAAAAATCGTGACTCGGTTTGCGAGTGTTGTCTCGCAAAACGAGCACGATTCAGGCCAAAGCAGTGTGCAGTACCGCTTTTGGCCTGAGGTAGGGGGGCGCCGGAGCCGAGCGTCGCCGATCACAGCAATCGGCGCCGTTCAGAAATGCACGGCAAGGCCAGAGGACAGCACGGCTGACCTTGGCAAATCTCGGGTAGGAAGTCTTTCTGAGGTTTGCCGAGGTCAGCCGAAGTGTCCTCGGGCCTTTTCCGAGGCTCTCCGGCGCCCCCGGCCTCTGGCCGCATGCGGTATTGCATCCTATTGAAGTCAATGAGGAACTAATTATTTTTGTTTCCATTGACTTCAATGGGGAAACTTGCTTTGATATGCGAGTACTTTGGATTACGAGCATTCTCCTGGAATGGATTATGCTCGTAATCCAAGGTTCCACTGTACATGAAAAATGAGAGGCTCCTAACATAAAATATTTCACCAAGGCCTTGTTGTCTCAACTTATGCCAAAATGTACCACAGAATAGCGACTACAAGTCCCCGGGATATCATCCACATAAACATATTAGAAGGCCTCCTTCATTGTATGATATTCATATTATTGATTCATTAGCAGTCATAATTCAGCCAGAATAAGTGCTGTTTTATTAGTGGATTTGATTACACAGTTTACCAAGTTGAATAGAATATTTTTATGAACAAAGCATTTGGCACAATGGGATAATTGACCCCCTGCTGTTCATGTAATTCCCATAAATCCATTTTCTTTACTCAGCTGGACAGAATCCCTTTATTTTTGAAAAAAATTAAAGGTAAGCAGTAACACTAAACCAATTTAGAATGGATTTATGCTTTATGATAGAATGAGACATACAGAGAATCATAATACAGCATTGATCGGATTCAACAAAAATTATAATTGGGCCAAGAACACTGCTAGGAAAAAAAAAAAAAAGGTTTAGAAGTGTTCTGTATTAAAAATCCCAAAGCCTTAGAGATCTTAGGATAACTATATAAAACTCATATTGTCCATGTGCACTTGTTCTTGTAGATGACTGCATTGTGATATTTGTTAAAGTGTAGGTCCACACAAAAAGTGAACCGCTTTTTGGAACCCTCCCCCCCCTCCGATGTCACATTTGGCACCTTTCAGGGGGGAGCAGATACCTGTATAATACAGGAATTTGCACCCACGTCCAGGCATAGATATCTGCAGGTATCTACACCACTTCCCCCCCTGCTGTGTCCTGGGAAACACACAGTTCCCAGAACAGAGCGGGGACCAGTGAAGACGCGTGGCGCAACTCGCGCATGCGCAGTAGGGAACCGGGCAGTGAAGCCGCAACCTTTCACTTCCTAATTCCCTCACCGAGGATGGCGGCGGGGGCAGCCGAGAGACGAGCGATTGATCATCTTCTGCTGCAGACATCGCGGGCACCCTGTACAGGTAAGTGTCCATTTATTAAAAGTCAGCAGCTGCAGTATTTGTAGCTGCTGGCTTTTAATATTTTTTTTTTTTAAAGGTGGACCTCCGCTTTAACAGTAGTGCTACCACATTTTTTCAAGGCACAGAGCAGTGGAATGTGCAATCATATGTCACAACTGCCTGCATATTGTCACAATATTGTTTATATTAAGCCCTTAAAGTGCTAATATTTTGAGCTCAACCTCAATTTGGTATTAAGTGTTATGCAGTCAATTTAGAAAGCTATTTTACACAGCACACTTTACTTCAACTTTCTCTACCCACCCATATACAGAGATTCTCAGGTTCATGAGTTTGTAAAAGTATGGCAATTATGTATAAAAAACTGGTAAGAACGCAATGTAAGTGCATTTTAAAACGCATATGTATGATACCATGATCAATATGGCGATTGTGATCATCAAAACTGGGCCAATTTGCCCTTTCGTTTTTTAAATAAAGTCCACAGGAAGGTAATGAATGGACACTGAAACATCATGCAGACACTTAGAAAAAATATTAACATGCTTTCTATAAGTGCATACTTATTCTACCATGATGCCCTCTCACTTCACTATTTTTTTTTTTACATTTAACTCCAAAAAGTTAAAAATAATACACTTTAAGCCTGATGGAAGTGAACCTGTAGGGGGTTGAAAATTATGTATACTCACAGTAACCAATAGGATTTCAGTGTCTCATTTTCTAACACCATTTAATCAAATCAAAGTGAAGGTTTTTTTTTTTAATCTGTTGTGGTTAAAGAAAAACTATTTTTTTCTCAAAATGTTTTTAAAGTTTAAGGTTATAGACCGAATTTTTTTTGAACTTAGCTAAGGCCGGTTCAAACCATATATATATATATATATATATATATATATATATATATAGTCTAGTGCGTTTTTATTCTGCATTAAAAACACATGGGCTGTTTAACATGGATTCCATTGGACCTAGTTCACACAAGAGCAGTGTGTTCCAGTGTAGTCAAAAGTAGAACATGTTAAATTTTCCAAGTATGGAATGCATCTGGAACTCACCAAAACGTATCAAAAAACGCAATGGAACACACACATCCTCAATTGAGAGGGAAAAAATGCACTGAAACCATCAATAAAGCACATGCAAAAATGCATCCCGAAGACAGAAATTGTGGTGTGCACCAGCTCTTAAACAAATGTTAAAAATAATAACTTGTTAAACATAGATAAAATATTTAAAAACTACTACACAGGGCAGCATTGTTTAGAAGGTAGTATGGATATAATAAACTGAATCATGAAAAAGGACGCTATTAGAAGCTTATGGTCATCATGTGAATAAAGCTCAGTGTCAACCCAGATATAAACAACACTATTAAAGCGGAGTTGCACCCAAAAATGGAACTTCCCCTTTTCGGAACCCTCCCTCTCCTCCGGTGTCACATTTGGCACCTTTCAGGGGGGGGTGCAGATACCTGTCTAAGACAGGTATTTGCACCACTTCCGGGTTTTGACTCCCGCGGGAGTCACGCCCCTTCGCGTCACCCCCCCGCTGTCCAGCAGGCACGCTGGACAGGAAAGTGTCAATTTTTTAAAAGTCAGCAGCTGCAGTATTTGTAGCTGCTGGCTTTTAAAAAAAAAAAAAAATTGGCGGCACCTCCGCTTTAAAACTGGATTTTCAACCACCATTCTGACCTATATAAATTATAGTCAAATATGCAACCTTGTACCCACTGCACAGTTATTTATTTCTGTTGATTGTGTACAATATCACAGTAAAATGGAAGTGAACAACTCTACTCCAACCTCTCTCTTCCAATATTTGAAATGATAAAAAGACTAATAACCTAAAATCTCCAAAGCCTGAAGGGAAGAGCAAATGTTACCACAGAACATACAAGCCATCATTAGCTTCTGATGTACATTTTTTTACAAAAAAATAAATACATTGTAAAAACAAATTATTTAACAGCTTACCTTGACTCCATCTGTTTTCTTGTTTAATAGACTTTTGGCAGCTGTAGGAAAAAAAAAATACAAAAAGTAGATAGTCAAAGGATGTAAAGAAATCATACCATTTAAATTGTTTACCTTATAAAAAATTGGTGGGTACCAGGGTTTTTAAATACATGACTTCCTACAATCAACTATTAGCAGTACACAAAGAAACATCTGCAGAGAAACAGCCAACACAGTGTTGAATATGTGACACAGTCACCTCTTTTCATTCTAGAGCAATGTTCTCCAAACTGTGGCCCTTTGCTTGCCTTTATGCCACCCTTGGGGCAACATGCCATTCAATAACGTCAACAAGGTGACATCATTCCTCTTACAGGCACCAAAGATGAAGCCCTATTCCTACCTTTAATACAATTAATGGGGCTCTGTTCCCCCCACTAATACCAATAGGGCACTAAACCTTACACTAAAACCAATGATGGGGCACCGTTTACTCTTACGGACACCGGGCGTTTTCCAATTCAATTGGCCACAGTATAGCCCCCTAAAGAATCAAGGACTGTAAACCGGCTCTTTGTTCAGAAGGTTTGGAGGCCCCTTATTTAGACAAAGGATTGCATTTATATATATAAGATCCAAGTACAGTACTGCCACCATCAGACACCCTTCTGAGTACATTCCATCTTGACAATGCATCACAATCGCTGAGAGCGGCTAACTGAGGTTCCACAGACAGCAAAGACGTTTTGTGAAATTTGGCATTGCCAGTATCCCCGTTACACAAAACCCAGGTACTAATATCAAGAATTTAGGGTACTAGAGTTATAAAACAGACAATATGTAATTGTGAGAAAAGATGGTCCGCAACTCGTCGCGTACTCTTTAAAATCTTCAAAATGTATTGATTTTCCATAAAAGAGCCTTGTTCACTGAAAATGCTATATACAAAAATGCCACAATATATAGTGTATAAACCCCTCCTGGCAGCACATGTCATTAATTTGCCAATTAGTGGATAATCTACTAATTGGCAAATTAGTGGAGTATCCACTAACTGGCAATCAATAAATTTTTAAGATTTTAAAGAGCAAGCAAGGAGTTGCGGTCCATCTTTTCTCATGATTGCCTTTGCAGTGGTAGTTCTGAAAATGTTTTCCAATCTTATTGGGTAGTAGTACCCTACCTCTACTTTAGAATACGTAGTTATATATAATAATGAAGTAGTAATGGGGAAGCTGTAACACCAGGAATCCTAAACTGTTAAACTGGGTACAAAAGTGTTTTTTTCATTCAACCAGCAAGGTAAACAAAAAACCTCACAGATTCCTGCATCAATGCAAGTGATGTGGATGCAGGGATCTCCCCAACTGTGTTAGGCCCCTTTCACACGGACGGATAGAATGGTGCTTTTAGCTGCGGATTTTCTAGTTTTCTACCGCAGCTAAAAGCACACAATGCTTTCCTATGGCCCTATTCACACACAGCGTTTAGCTGCGATTTAGTTACATGCGGTTCGGTGCAAATAGAAAAAATAGAATTGAATGCGTCCAGGTGCGATGTAGCGCAGCTATCTGCACATAACTGCAGGTAATCGCAGTGCACTGTGTCAGCTGCGGATAGCAGCGTGAACTAAAGAAAAAAACAACAGGAAGCACATCAAAATAAAAATGGTTGCTATGGGGATGACAATAATGGCCAACCGCAGCTAAACGCAGCCGCATGTAAACGCAGCTAAAAGCAGTGTACAAATGCAGCTGATCGCTGTGCCTGGGGTCTTGAATTTTAAAAGAAAGAAACATGCTTTTAACTGCGGCAGAACAGCCGCCCGTGTGAAAGGGGCCTTATTGTATTCTGACAGCAGGGACGCTCCACTCTGTCAGAACACACAGATTAGCGCTGCACTAGCTAATCAAAAGCGGTTTTCCAGCAGGACCGTTCAACAGAAGCTGGTCTAATAATCGGCTCCTGCTGAACAGAGTACACGCAGATCACAATTCAGCCTGTTTCTACAGAATAGGTAGAATATTGATACGTGTATACCCAGCTTAACAGTTCAGAATGCATCAAACAGGGCAGCAGAATACTGATGAAAATCACTCATCTATGTGCTTCTTTTAAAGGTGTAGAGGCTGTCCTCCATCCTTGGCCCGGTGGTTGTGAGAGTCTGTGGGCAGGGAATGTATCAGAGTCTGAAAGTCTTGCTCAACAATAAGGGGGCCCCAAGATACTAACACCCCATGTGAATGAGTAAAAGGTACATAGTTAAAGGGGGCTTCCAGTTTCCAATAAGCCCCCCACCCACAGGGCCAGGGTTGTGAGGAAGAGGCCCTTGTCCCAAGGTTCAGGAAGGGGGAGGGTGGCAGGCTTTCCCCACCTTTCCTGGCCAGCTAGGCTGTAAGCACTGATTAAGGTTCTACTGCTACTGCCATCAGGGAATACGGTTTCAATGAAGGGGTGACCTTGGTTAGCAACGTTTAGGTAGGTGGTATGTGTCAAAGTAACATCCATGAATCAGTCTCCATTGTAACATCCATATGAATGAGCCAATTCAGTCTCCCCTCGCATTATTAACGGACATGGCATGAATGTCACACCACTTCCTCAAACAATCATTCTAAAACTCAGCTCATAATATTTCCCCTTGCCCGTGCTCTCTCCCCCCTGACTTCAATAATATAACCATCGGTCCCTCCCCTCATGCCAGGGTGCTAGGTGTAATCCTGGACTCTGACCCATCCTTTCTGCCCCAAATCCAATTGCTGTTCAAATCTTGCAGACATGATCTCAGTAATATCTCCAAAATACGCCCTTTAACCGTTGAAACCACTAAGCAACTTATTCACTTCCTTGTTATCTTTCCCCTTGACTATTGTAACTCCCTCCTCACTGGCCTACCTCTCCGCAAGCTATCCCCTCTTCAGTCTATCATGAATGCTGCTGCCAGACTCATCCACCTTACCAACCACTCGGAGTCTGCTACCCCTCTACACCAATCCCTCCACTGGCTTCCCATTGCCCAATGAATAAAAAAAAAAACAACATACAAAGCCATTTACAACTTTCCCCAGAGCTACATCACCAATCTGGTCCCCAAATATCACCCAAACCGTCCTCTCCACTCCTCCAAAGACCACCTGCCCTATAGCTCGCTTGTCTTCTCCTCCCATGCTCCTCTGCAGGACTTCTCCAGAGCCTCACCATGCCTCACTAACGCAATCTGTCCGGCTACCTCCTATTCCCCTTTAAGGTGATCCCCGAAGACACATCTCTTCAGGGAAGCCTATCCTGCCTTCAGCTAATAACCAAATCTTTTATTTCTCCCATCAGTTCATCCCTCACAGTTACTGCCTTTTGTTCCACCAGCCCCTCCCTATTAGATTGTAAACTCACAGGAGAAGGGCCCTCCTAACCCTTGTGTATTGAATTGTCGCTGGATCGTCTCCCTTTTTATTGTAAAGTGCTGTGCAAACTGTTGACACTATATAAATCCTGTGTAATAATAATATAAATAGTAGAACCCAATGTTTCCCCCAATAGAATATCACCCAAAACATCACACTGCCTCCGCCAGCTTGCTTTCTTCCTATTGCAAATCCTGGTGTCATCTCTTTCCCAGATAAGCGGTGTAGATGCACCCACCATCCACATGATATAAAAGCAAATGTGATTCATCGGATCATGCTCACGTGTCCTTTGTAGCCGTTTTTGCCTGTGGACACAGGTCAGCATGGGCACCCTGACTGGTCTGCCCCATACACAAACTGTGATGCCCAATTTTTCTTTTTCAACACATCAAATTCATGGACATGTTTACTTGCTGCCCTATATATCCCACCAACTTTTAAATGCCATTATAATGAGATAATCAATGTTATTCACTTTACCCATCAATCTTGGTGGCACGGCTGATTGGTGTATGATTAGCAGCACCAATGGAGGAACTTGTAACAGAGGTTGGAAGGACACAACAGTTCAGATAACTTCCTTCCTGGTTGCGCAGGGGGCTTGCATCAAGACATACAACACTTATTGTGGTTGTCAGGTTTACCAGGGATGCAAATTTGCACATACTGACATGTATGGTAATGCTAATGTATATTATACTTCTGGATAAGTCTGCAGTTCTCAATTTAACAAAAAGCAACATATGAAGGTAAGACATTTGTGGATATAGCTGGTAATTATGGTAATACAGACCATCAATTTTCTAGAAAAGGGTGACAAACCAGAAAACAGCTATGTCAAATGACTGCCGTGTTAATAGCAGCCCACAAAATCTTTTTGCGTACAGGGAGAATAAGTATGTATGCATTTTTACTACTTAAAGTAGAAAATACAATTCAATCACATACTAACTAAAATTCCTATTGTCTTAAATTTTCAATTCCAGCACCTATACTAATAGCCAGAATATCAAATATACTTCACACACAGAAGGAAAGGTGAATAATAACATTTGGACCAATATACTGGTGAAAGTTTTATTGCCATTCTAATAAAATGTGAGTACACTCAAAATGATATTTCAGTATGGAATAGACATCAGAAGGATAAGTCACTCACTGGCTTTTTATTTCTCTGGTGGACTACAGTAGGGATAGATAGAGATAGATAGATATATCTATCTATCTCTATCTATGTAGGCTCCACCTACTTGCCTTAGCTATGAAGTTTCTAAACTTTTAAATGTACCAAAATGTACCATATTCACTGCAGAGATCAAAGTGGAAGTAGACTCCCGCCTAAAGCTTAGAGGTGGCAGGGGGCTAGGTTTAAGTTTGAACTACAGTCTTTAAGGCCTAATGCACACAAAGTTTGCCCAGCTCTACTAGACGCCTTTACTCCTTGTAGCAACGTTTTGGCAGTAAAAAACACGCTTGATGCTTGCGAACATGTGTAATACATTTAGGCACATTTATACGCGTCACTTGCTTGCCCGTTTTATACCATTGGCCAGAATAATTTTTTATACTGGCCATTGAAATTAATCAAACGCTCAAGCGCTAAACTCTTTTAGTGTCTTTTAGACACGTCAAATGTTTTTTCTGCCAAAATGCAGCTGCTCCTGGATGGCTGGCCTGGACATACAGGCCAACATGCAGGGGTGTTTAGAAGCAGAAAAAAAAAAGAGCCAGGTGGCCCTAGGAACAGCTTTAAAAACAGCCAGTGTGCATGAGGCCTTCAAGATATTAGACTGCAGTTGAAGATTCCAACTACCAATGTCCTTCTTTCCATACCTTGATATCACCGCTGGGTGGACTTACTCTTTAATATACCCGAAACTGATCAATGACAACACAAGGACTACAGAAAAAAAAAAAAGCTAAAACCAACATCAAACATCATGAACCATACAACGGCTTCACATTACCACAGTGCTACATATCATACTGGTTAATTGATGTCTTACAGTGACACAGCTGTTCATTCATGCATGCATGCATTTTTTTCAATGCACAATGCAAAGACAGACAATGCATTAACACTAACGTGCACCAGATATGCAACATTAAAAGGATCTATGACCCTGTCCAGCAACAATATTACAGTTAATACCACTGATCTTGTAGTTAGACCACACAAAGGTTAAAACATAATTTTCCCCTCTTTTTAGTTTGTGGTCACATGACTATTAAGACGCTACTAGGCGGCAAGCCAGGGCAGTGGGCAGGACGATGCCACAGCAAATTGCAAGTGATGGTTTCAAGACTACAAAATCTCATGCTCCCTTGTGCCTTTTCCAGTGCTAGAGGCGGTTACGGTGTTGGCTGACCAACTTGACCTTAGAAGCACACTGTGTGTCAGCACAGTGTACTGTAAGCCCAATACAGGAACACATGCTGAGGAGAGCAATCATAATCTTGCTACTTTGCAACATTAGCAACTGGGCCGAGTATTAACCAGTGTTCATGGGAAGAGTGGCTGCCTGCGATGGAACATCACAGTGTGCTGACCATATCTTCAGGCAATTGTAATTTTGGATGTGGTAAAATAAATTGGTTGATATATATTTCATTGGAAGTGATTTTGCTCCTCTTAGTTGTGGTTTCGGAGCAAAAAAAAAAAAAAGTCAGAGACCCCAGTACTGTGGGTAAGCAAAGCCGAGGCCTAGGTTTTTGGAAGGACCCCGCACAGCAACACTGTGAAGCTAGACCAATGGGAGAGAGAACTAATTTTCAGGTTGTGCTTGTGTGTGATCAATGTATGCTACCGTCGGTGGTGAATTAGAGCAAGGTCCACAGCGAATTTGCAGATATTATAAAAGGAGAGGTTTGAAACTGGCAGAAACAACAATTAATAAGCATTTTCTAGCTGTAATACAGTGCACTGTAAAGGTAAGGTCTGTCTCTGATGGGAGATGAAAGGAGGACACTTCACAAAATTACAGTTAACCACTTCAATACAGGGCTTTTTGTACCTATTCAATACCGGGCCTATTTTGGCACTTCTCTCCTACATGTACAAATCATCATTCTTTTGCTAGAAAATTACTCAGAACCCCCAAACATTATATATGTTTTTTAGCAGACACCCTAGGGAATAAAATGACGGTCATTGCAACATTTTTTCTTGCACAATATTTGCACAATAATTTTTCAAACGCCTTTTTAAAAAAAAAAAAAAAATGGTTTCATGAATTAAAAAATAACAAAACAGTAAAGTTAGCCCAATTTTTTGGGAACATATGAAAGATAATGTTACGCCGAGTAAATAGATACCTAACATGTCACGCTTTAAAATTGCGCACACTCATGGAATGGCGCCAAACTTCGGTACTTAAAAATCTCCATAGGCGACGCTTTAATTTTTTTTACAGGTTACCAGGTTAGAATTACAGAGGAGGTCTAGTGCTAGAATTGTTGCACGCGCTCTAACGCACGCGGCGATACCTCACATGCGTGGTTTGAACGGCGTTTACATATGTGGGCGACTTACGTGTGCATTCGCTTCTGATCGCGAGCTACCGGGGACAGGGGCGTTTTCATTTTTTTTATTTATTTATTTATTTATTTTACTTATTTATTTATTTTTTTACAATGATTTAACTTTTTTTTTTTTTGATCACTTTTATTATGTTTGTAAACATCCCTTGTAATAGGAATGTGTGCGACAGGTTCTCTTTATTGAGAGATGCGGGGTCAATAAGACCCCACATCTCTCCTCCAGGCTGGAAAGCATGAGATCAGTGAAAAAATTTTCACCGATTTCATACTTACAGCCGCAATGGCGGCTTTGTTTACATTTGAGACCCGGGCGTGACATCATCATATCGCGCCCGGGCCTCCGACGATCATAGAGATGACTGGTGACCATCTGGTCACCAGTCATCTCTATGCTCATCACGTGACTCCACCAACGATGCCGGAAGATTCGCTCCGGGTCCCCGATCGCACGGGGGAGCCCGGAGAAGCACCGGATGGCGGCGGGAGGGGGGTGTCCCCTCCCGCCGCCTATAAGAACGATCAAGCGGCGGAACCGCCGCTATGATCGTTCTTATGGTGCACAGAATCGCCGGCACTTCAAAAGGATATCTGAATGATGCCTCTAGCTGCAGGCATCATTCAGATATCCCCCTACAAAGCCGAGGACGTCATATGACGTCCACCCAGGATGGGAGATCCCATCTGTGGACGTCATTTGTCTATGGCTGGGTAGGGAAGTGGTTAAAGGATAAGTGCACCCCAACACTAAAATCTCTATATCTAGAGACATCGACGATCTAACACTAACTTATCTAACCCTGTAAAGAAGAAATCAGTATACATACCTTTTTTGAAGCCGATCTGACCCTATCCCACGCTGAGCTGTCAGCTGCAGGTTCGCTTTGGAAGTGGGTGCAGAGGACACAGCTGAGAATGGAAGCCCCATAGTAAGTCTATACGTGACATCACTACCCATTCATTTCACAGCCGTTGTCGGCTGTACCCACTGCAGAGCTTCTGCCGCTGAAGATCGGACCGGATCAGCATCAAAAAAAGGTATGTATGCCGATTTCTTCTTTATAGGGCTAGATAGGTTAGCGTTAGATCATGGATGTCTATAAATGTAGCAATTTTAGTGTTAGGGTGGACTTATCCTTTAACTTCATTCAAGTTATATAAATTCATATAAGAGTTATACAATATGTCACAAAGGGTTTTAAGTACAATCACATGACCCTTAAACAACGAGACATGTCTTAGGCTTAGCATACAGTACTGTGCAAAAGTTTTAGGCAGGTGTAAAGAAATGCTGTAAAAGTATAAAGGCTTTCATAAATATATGTGTTATAAGGGAAAAACTTGCGCGCCACTATGTTCTAATTTTTAAGCAAATACTAAATATAGTGAAAATAAACTCAGAAAAAAAAAAGATATAGTACATGTATAGTGACCGTGAATTAGCTGCGACCACGTAGTAGTGTACTCAAAAAACACTGCGTAATAAATGCAAAAAAAAAAAAAGATGAGAATGGTGTGCTTATTCAATAATGTGCCATAAAGTAATCTACTCAAAGAATGAATATGAGGACTATCCAAACATACAAATAAATAAATGTAAAAAAAAAAAAAAAAAATCCAACTAAAGCCCAATCAATAGTAGGAGTCAGTTCTTATAAAAAAGGTAAAAATCTCATAGGGATAACTTGGTAGAAGAAAAAAACTGATAAAACATCAATCGAAACATCGACTGTTAAATTTATGAATTGGCCGCTCATCTCCAACAATGACCCAAGGGTCAAACAAGGCTCATCAGAAAGTCATAAGGAATCCTGATGATGGATCTGTAAAGGCATCCAGGTCCCAGGCGAAGACAAAGAACTACGTCCAAAACTTGGCCTCAAAACATCTTGGGTAATTCCATATATAGAGGAAACAGCTCGCTCCAAGGAATGACACTTCTTGTATAAATGGCGCTCAAAGGAAACAAAGAACAGCCATAGTGCAATATTGCCAAATGGAAAGTATATTTATTTAGTAAAAGAAACTGCTTACATAAAGTAAGGGTAAAACCTGCAGTAAAAAACAATGGGAGTAGTGACACACACGCCTCCTCACCATACTTCCATAAAACACCACCGGAACTGACGTCACAGGGCTCAACCCGACGCGTTGCGTCCCTGGTCTGGATTTATACAAGAAGTGTCATTCCTTGGAGCGAGCTGTTTCCTCTATATATGGAATTACCCAAAATGTTTTGAGGCCAAGTTTTGGACGTAGTTCTTCGTCTTCGCCTGGGACCTGGATACCTTTACAGATCCATCATCAAAATTACTTATCTGACTATCTGATGAGCCTTGTTTGACACTTGGGTCATTGGAGGTGAGCGGCCAATTCATAAATTTAACAGTCGATGTTTGGATTGATGTTTTATCATTTTTTTCTTCTATCAAAGTTTTCCCCTATGAGATTTTTACCTTTATATGAACTGACTCCTACCATTGGGCTTTAGTAGGACTTTTATTCACATTTATTTGTATGTTTGGATACTCATCATATTTATTCTTTGAGTATACAGTGGAACCTCGGATTACGAGCATAATCCGTTCCAGGAGAATGCTCGTAATCCAAATTACTCGCATATCAAAGCGAGTTTCCCCATAGAAGTCAATGGAAACTAAAATAATTTGTATAATGGCATGCAATGGCATGTATAATAATGGCATGCAATACCGCATGTGGCCAGAGGTGGGGGAGGGGGGGCGCCGGAGAGCCTTGGAAACTGTCAGAAAGGCCTGAGGACAGCTCGGCTGAACTCGGAAAACCTTGGAAAGGCTCGGGAATGGAGTATTTCTGAGGTTTTTCCGAATGGCTCCGGCGCCTCCCCACCTCAGGCAAAACGCGGTACTACACACCGCTGTGGCTTGAATCCTGCTCGTTTTGCGAGACAACGCTCGCAAACCGAGTCAGGATTTTTAAAAATACAGTGCTCGTATTGCGAAACGGCGTTACTCGCAATACGAGGTTCCACTGTATTACTTTATGGCACATTATTGAATAAGCGCACCATTCTCATCTTTTTCATAAATATATATTTTAATTGTTTATTTTTATCAATTTACAAGAATGCAAAGCGAGCGAATAGAAGAAAATTTTTATTTTTTTCCATATTTGGTGCGACTAACTTTTGGCTTCAAACCAACATCAATTCTTACACTTGAAAACTTTGTACACATGCACAAAGTCAGGGATTTTGTAGGACTGGAGTCAGGTGTACGATTAACCAATTATACCAAGTCAATGCCAATGATCATTTCATATGTAGGTTGAAATGCAGTCATTAACTGAAACAAACAGCTGTGTTGGAGGCTTAAAACTGGGTGAGGAACAGCCAAATTCTGTCACTAAGTTAAAGTTGTGGAAGACCGTTTCATGTCACAGGTCATACACTATGGCAAGACTGCGCACAGCAACAAGACACATGGTAGTTATACTGCATCAGCAAGGTCTCTCCCAGGCAAAGATCTCAAAGCAAACTGGGGTTTCAAGATGTCTTGTTCAAGCTCTTTTGAAGCAGCACAAAGAAATGGGCAACATTGAAGACCATGCCATGGTCGGCCAAGGAAACAATTCAGCAGATGAGACACATCATGCTTACCTCCCTTTAGCATCAGATGTCCAGCAGTGCCATCAATACAGAACTGACAGAAACCAGTGGGATCCAGGTACACCTATATACTGTCCAAAGAAGCCTGGTCAGAAGTTGTCTTCATGGAAGAATTGCGGCCAAAAAGCCAAACCTACCAACATGGAAATGAAAACATAGAAACTGTGGAGCAGAAAAATGGCAGCAGCTGCTCTGAACTGATGAGTTAAAATCTTTGGCTACAGCAAAAGGCAGTTTGTTTGCCAAAAGGCTGGAGAGTGGCACTGTGGTTAGTTCTCCAAGATGTTTGGAACAACCTACTTGCCGAGTTCCTTCAAAAACTGTGGGCAAGTGTACCTAGAAGAATTGATGCTGTTTTGAAGGAAAAGGATGGTCACACCAAATGTTAATTTGAAATTGTATTTCTCTTTTCATTTACCGTACTTTATATTTTGGTCATTTATAAAAAATAAACTATTAACACTTCTATTCCTGAAAGTATTCTTAATTTACAGCATTTTTTTAAAACTCAAACCTGCCTAAAAACATTTGCACCTACTGGAATAGGATAGTTGAGAATTGGCAAAATTGCAAATATTGTTAAAGGGGGATTCCACCCGCGATTTTTTATTTTCTTTTCAAAAGTCAGCAGCTACAAACACTGTAGCTGCTGACTTTTAATAAGGACACTTACCTGTCCTACTCGCCCGCGATGTCAGCCCCTCGAGGCCGATCCCTCGATCCTGGCAGCTCCCGGCGCCGCCATCCTCAGTAAGGGAAGCAGGCAGTGAAGCCGTGCGGCTTCACTGCCAGTTACCTACTGCGCATGCGCGATCCGCTTTGTGAATGGGCCGGCTGCTCTCTGGGATACACACAGTTCTTAGAAGGCAGCACGCCCCATTCACCAGAAGACACCGCGAGTAGGACGGAGAGAGAAGACCAGCCGTGGACGATGAACAGGCAGATTAGGGACTTTCGTATAGCAACCGCTATTTCTGTTAAGTAAAAATAGGATTTTGTACTCACCGTAAAATCCGTTTCTCTGGCATCCATGGACTGACACAGCGTGTCTTATACACCTTTACACGTGGGTTATGTCCCTGCTTGCAGGAGAAGACCTAGGCAGAATGTGAGATGTTATACATACATTCTAAACAGCCAGAGCTGAACAGCCCCGCCCAGGGGGGCGGTCCCTCCGGCATAACCCTCCCACTGCAGTCAGCAGACCTCAGTTCGTAACAAAGCAGTACAAACTCTAAAAGAAGGGTGGGTGCTGTGTCAGTCCATGGATGCCAGAGAAACGGATTTTACGGTGAGTACAAAAATCCTATTTTCTCTTGTCATCCATGGACTGACACAGCGTGTCTTATACACCTTTACACGTGGGATGTCCCAAAGCAGTGTCAAGAGGGATGGGAGCAGTATAAATGGAAAACCAAAAACTTCACTCCAAACAAGGCAGAGCTCCTCAACGGAGGAGTTGCAACATCAAACAGCGGCCTGCAACACCTTGCGGCCGAAGGAAGCATCCGAAGATGCAGCCACATCAACCTTATAAAACTTAGAAAAGGTATGAACAGACGACCAGGTCGCCGCCTTGCACACTTGTGCAACCGACGCTTGATGTCGGAAAGCCCAGGAAGCACCAATTGCCCTGGTGGAATGTGCCGTAACCGGAAAGGGAGGCGCCCGCCCCTTGAGAGCATAAGCTTGAATGACGGTTTGTCTGATCAACCTAGAAATGGTGGCAGACGAAACCGCTTGGCCCTGTTTTGGACCAGAGACAGCCACAAATAGTGAGTCAGACTTCCGAATAGAAGCAGTAGCAGACAGGTACACCCGCAAGGCTCGTACCACATCCAAAGTGTGAAGCGCAAACTCTCTGGGATGCGATGGGTGAGGACACAAGGACGGGAGGACAATGTCCTCATTTAAGTGGAAGGCCGAGATCACCTTTGGCAGAAAAGAAGGTCGCGGACGTAATACCGCCTTATCCTTATGGATGACCAAAAAGGGCGACTTGCAGGACAAGGCCGCCAACTCAGACACTTGTCTAATGGAAGTAATGGCCACCAAGAAGGCCACCTTCTGAGACAAAGTCAAGAGGGGAATATCTCTAATATTCTCAAAGGGAGGTTCCTGGAGAACCGAGAGCACCAAATTCAGATCCCACGAGGGGAGAGGAGGCTTGACAGGGGGGAGCACATGGCGAATCCCCTGCACAAAGGTGCTAACCAAGGGATGACCCGCCAGCGGTCGCTGAAAGAAGATGGCCAAGGCCGAAATCTGACCCTTAATGGTACTCAAAGCGAGCTTTTGGGTCACGCCACGCTGCAGAAAATGCAGGATTCTGGGAACGGAATACGTTCGTTGGCGCCAGTCCAGCTCTTCGCACATGGCGATGTAAGCTCTCCAAGTACGGTGATAGATCTTTCTGGAGGAAGACTTCCGTGCCCTTAACATGGTCGAAATGACCGAATCCGAGAGACCTCGGTCTCTCAGCACCTGGCTTTCAATAACCATGCCGTTAAAGCCAGAGACTGTAAAGCAGGATGAAATATAGGACCTTGAGACAGAAGGTCCCCCCGTATTGGTAACCGCCAGGGAACGTCTGCGACGAGACGTACCAGATCGGCGTACCAGTGACGCCGAGGCCAATCCGGAGCAACGAGGATCACCGGAATTCCCTCGGTCGCTACCCGGCGGAGCAGGTGAGGCAGCAACTGCAGCGGAGGATAAACGTATATCAGGTGATACTGACCCCATGGGGCCACCAACGCATCCGAGGCATCCGCCCAGGGATCCCTGGATCTGGCCACAAACCTCGACCCCTTGCGATTGAGTCGAGAGGCCATCAGGTCCACATCCGGCGTGCCCCGCCGTCTGCAAAGGAGTTGAAAGACCTCCGGGTGCAAGGACCACTCTCCCTGGTCCAGCGTCTGGCGACTTAGATAGTCCGCCTGCCAATTGTCTACGCCCGGAATGTAGACGGCCGACAGAGCCGGCACGCTTCTTTCAGCCCACCTCAGGATGCGGGCGACCTCGGAAGCCGCAGCTGAGCTCCGAGTCCCCCCTTGATGGTTGACATACGCCACTGCTGTGGCGTTGTCCAATTGGATCCTGATGGAGTGACCCTGTAGTTTCTCCGACCATGAGGTGAGGCACAGTCTGATTGCCCGTATCTCCAGCACATTGACCGGTAAGAGGGCTACGTCTGGAGTCCAAAGCCCTTGGGCCGACAGGACTCCCCAGACTCCCCCCCCCCCAGCCCGTCAGGCTGGCGTCCGTCGTGATCACCGTCCATTGGATGGGGAGGAACGACTTCCCGGACCGAAGAGCCGGGGACCTCAACCACCACGTCAGGGACGCCCTGACCAGGTGACTCACCCGGATCTGAAGATCCAAGGACAACGGGGATTTGTCCCAAGTGGACAAGATCTCTTTCTGTATAGCCCTGGTGTGCGCTTGGGCATAAGGAACGGCCTCGAAGGAGGCCACCATGAGTCCCAGGACTCTCATGCAAAAGCGGATTGACGATCATTTTCGGGACGTCAGCACCCGTACTGCAGACTGAAGTGTCAGTAGTTTGTCTGGAGGTAGGAAGACTCTTGCCTCCAAGGAGTCCAGAATCAGACCTAGATACTCCAGACGCTGAGTCGGGACTAGAACCGACTTCACGAACGTTCAGGAGCCACCCAAACTCCCTGAGGGTCTGACTGACGATAGTCACACTTTCTTCCAATTCTGAGCCACTGTCTGCTCTTAGAAGAAAATCGTCCAGATAGCCCACGATAGCAATGCCTCGCTGTCTCAGCAAAGCTAGCACCGGAGCAAGCACCTTGGAAGAGCCACAAATTGATAGTGGACTTCGCCGACCGCAAAGCGCAGAAAATAGGATTTTTATAACAGCTTACCTGTAAAATCCTTTTCTTGGAGTACATCACGGGACACAGAGCGACATAGTCATTACTAATGGGTTATATAGATACCGTCAGGTGCTGGCACTGGCACCTTCCAAAACCGGAAGTACCCTCCCCTATATAAGCCCCTCCCATCCGGGAGCACCTCAGTTTTGTAGCAAAGCAATAAGTGTCCCTAAAGAGGGGCGGGAGCTCTGTGTCCCGTGATGTACTCCAAGAAAAGGATTTTACAGGTAAGCTGTTATAAAAATCCTATTTTCTTTCTCGTACATCACGGGACACAGAGCGACATAGTCATTACTAATGGGATGTCCTAAAGCAATGCCAAATGAGGGGGGGGATACACCATATATAAGCTGAGCGCTATCAGACATGAGGATCTTTTGCGGCCTGCAACACACTGCGCCCAAAGGCGACATCCTCCTGACTTCTAACGTCCACCTGGTAGGACCTAGTAAACGTGTGTACCGAAGACCATGTTGCGGCCTTACAGATTTGAGCCAGGGAGGCCTGGTGATGCACTGCCCATGAAGTTCCAACTGCTCTCGTGGAGTGCGCTCTAACTTTGAACGGAGGTGGTCTCCTTCTCAAGCCATAAGCTTGCATAATGACCTGTCGAATCCACTTGGCTAAAGTAGACTTTGACGCTGCCTGACCCTTTCTGGGGCCTTCCGGCAGAATAAACAAAGTATCCGTTCTGCGAATCTGAGCAGTGGCTTTTAGATAAGCTTTAACTGCTCTTACTACATCCAAAGAATGCAATAACTTTTCCTCTACCGAAGTAGGTTTGGGGAAAAAAGAAGGAAGAACCACATCTTGGTTCAAATGAAACCTCGATACCACCTTAGGAAGAAAGGCTGGATGAGGACGTAACACTACTCTGTCCTTATGGATAACCAGATATGGCTCCTTACAGGACATAGCTGCTAATTCCGATCCTCTTTTAGCCGAACAAATGGCTACTAGAAAAATCAATTTCCTGGTGAGAAGCACCAAGGAAATATGCTGTAATGGTTCAAATGGTTGTTTCTGTAGAACCGACAGAACCAAGTTTAGATCCCATGGACATATGGGAATATTAACCGGAGGACTAATACGCATCACTCCTTGTATAAAGGCTTTGACTAGTGAATGCGAAGCCAAGGGCCTTTGAAAAAATATTGACAAGGCCGAAATCTGACCCTTGATAGTACTCAAGGCAAGCTTCCTATCTACAGCCCACTGTAGGAAGTCCAGAATCCTACCTATTACGTACTTATGTGGATGCCATTTCTTGGCCTCACACCACGCGATGTACGCCTTCCAGATTCTATAGTAGATCTGCCTGGATACCGGCTTCCTGGCATTGATCATGGTAGATACCACAGCATTAGAGAGCCCTCTCTTTTTTAGAATGTGGGCTTCAATAGCCAGGCCGTCAAACCTAGGGCTGGTAAGGAAGGGTGGTAAATCGGTCCTTGCGAAAGCCGGACGACGTGGGAGAGTCCAAGGACTCCCCACTGAAATTTTACAATCTCCGCGTACCACGCTCTTCGGGGCCACGCTGGAGCCACCGGAATCACTGGTTTCTTTTCTACCCTGATTCTGCGGAGTAATCGAGGTAACCATTGGCGGTGTGAATGCATATATCAGCTTGAACTGATCCCAAGGGAACACTAGGGCATCCGAGCCGCAAGCTAGGGGATCCCTTGTCCGAGAGACAAACCTGTCCCCCTTTGCGTTGAATCTGGATGCTAGAAGATCTACATCCGATGTTCCCCACCGCTGACATATTGTCCAGAAAACCTCGGGGTGAAGGGACCCTTCCTCTGGGTCTAATTGCTGGCGACTTAGAAAGTCCGCCTTCCAATTCTCCACTCCTGGAATGAATACCGCAGATATGGCTGGGACATATTTTTCTGCCCATTTCAGGATGTAATTTACTTCCCTCTGGGCTGCACGACTCCTGGTGCCCCCCTGATGATTGATATATGCCACTGCTGTGGCATTGTCTGATTGAATTCTGACAGGGGACCCTTGGAGTTTGGATGTCCATGCTACTAGGGCATACCGGGCTGCTCGTATCTCTAAGAGATTGATGGGCAGGGCCTTTTCTGCATCCGACCATCTGCCCTGGAGAGACTATTGCTCCAGTACTGCTCCCCAGCCTATAAGGCTGGCATCTGTAGTGACCACCTTCCAAGAAATCGGACTGAAGGATTTCCTTTTTTCCAGATTCTGGGGAACCAACCACCAACGGAGGCTCTTGCGAACGGAAGGGGACAAGGACATTGTAAGTCTAGGGCCTGAACTTTTTTGTTCCAGGCTGACAGTATGGCCCCTTGCAAATTCCTTGAATGGAATTGACCGTAGGGTACTGCTTCGAATGATGCCACCATTTTTCCCAGCAGCCTCATATACAGGCGTATGGACGGCTGTCTTTTTTGTACCCACTAAGTGGATCAAATCTTTCAAAGACAACACCTTTCCTCGAGGCAAGAATATTTTTCTCTGGCCTGAATCCAACCTTAGCCCCAAGTATTCCAGACTTTTGACTGGTTTTTAGGGCTGACTTGTCTCGGTTGATAATCCAACCGTGAGATTCCAGATACTTGATCGTCTTGTGAACGACCACGTCTAGTTTTTTCACTGAGTGGTCTATCAGCAACAAGTCATCCAGATATGCCATTATCATTACACCTTGTGTTCTTAGATTGGCCAATAAAGGGCCAGAATTTTTGTAAACACTCGTGGTGCTGTGGCCAAACCGAAGGGTAAGGCTCTGAACTGAAAATGGCGCCCTTCTACTGCAAAGCGTAGAAATTTTTGGTGGACTGGAAAGATGGGAATGTGCAAATAAGCATCTTTGATGTCGATCGTGGCTAACCAATCCTCCCCTTGTAGGGCAGTGGCCACCGATCGGATCGACTCCATCGGAAAGTCCTGATATACAGGAATTTGTATAGCCCTTTTAGAATTAATATGGGCCTCCCGTCCGCGTTTGCTTCGGGACTGTAAAGAGGTTTGAGTAAAACCCGAACCCTCATTCTTCCAGGGGAACCTCCATAATTACTCCTTGGAGCAATAGTTGTTCTAGTGCCAACAGGAGGGACTCTCTCTTCCGGGGATCCCTTGGCACGTTTGACCTCAAAAATGGGAAGGAGGAGAGTCTTTTAACTCCAAACTGTATCCCAAACCTACTGCGGAGAGCACCTATCTGTCTTGATCGTGTCCCGCCAGGTCTCTTGCGAACAACTGGAGTCCTCCCCCCACCCGACTGAGTGGGGGCTTCAATGAATTTAACTTTGGGGGAGGTTTTGTACCTCCCCTGACCCAGGGTTTCTCATTACCCTGCTACTGTCCCTGTTTTTTACCCCCGGGATTTGACCGAGGAGGCCGTCGGAACTGTTACACAGCCAATGCCCCAGGGACTGGAGAAGCAGGCCTCTTAAAGAGGGACCTCTAACTCTGCTTTTAACCGGCAAGAGCGTATTTTTACCGCTGGAAATTTTCTGGATATATTTGTCCAGGTTTTCCCTGAATAAGCGTTCACCATGAAATGGGACGCTAACCAGCCATTCTTTACAGGGAGCTTCAGCAGACCAGTTTTTGAGCCATAGGAGCCTACGCATATGTACTATAGACAGCGTAAGGCGGGAGGCCTGATGGACTGAATCCTCTATGGCGTCAACCGCAAAGCCTAAGGCTCTAGGTAGATCAGCTAGGGCAAAGCCTGCTGATCTGTCAAGTCCCTCAAGACCTGTTTCAACTGATCCTTCACTGCTTAGCAGACCCCAATAGCTGCTACTGCTGGTTGTATCACCAAACAGATTTTCATAAGGACTCCAATCTTTTATCTATTGGGTTCTTGAACATTTGGACATTATCCACTGGACATGTCAGTGATTTATACATACAAGAGATGGCTGCGTCCACTGTAGGGACCTTCCATTTTTTTTTTTTATTTTTTTTTTGATGAACTTATCCTCCATGGGATAGACCACCGGAAATCTCTTGGGGGAATAAATATTTTCTCAGGACGTTCCCAATCCTGGTAAATGAGCCCTTTCAGTAAAGGGTGAAGTGGAAAAGAACAAACAGTCTGGGGGCTTCTAGCGACCCCAACAAGGATACAGTAGTGGTTGATGGTTCCGCAAGGTGCATTTTTAAATGCTGATCGGACCATGTTAGTCAGAGACTGAACCCATAATCTTTCAGCTTAAGATGCTGAGAAAAGGTTCCCCCACTGTTGATTCCTCTATAACAGAATCAACCTCATCCTGATCCCCTTCAGGCAGGTCGATCCCTGTATGGGACTGTTGCTCTGCTAACAGGCACTCTGAAGGAGGAGACGGAGATCGGGCGTGCTTTCCCTGACAGGGAGGCAGCGATAAATGTTGACAATCTCTCTCTAATCCTCCCAGAGCTGAGGAAAAAACCTCCTCTGTTACATACACAGGAGCAGGTGAACTGAGGACAGCCACAGTACCAAGTACCCTGCGGGGTCTCTACGGTCACTTACCTCTGAACTTCAGGGGAGACTGGTGCAGCAGGAGTATGCCCAAGATCCTCCGAGCCCGATGAGACCCCCTTCGCTTCCTGGAAGATTCAGTTCCGGAGCTTCTGGACGGCATATTCCTAAGCCTAAAGCTGAGGTATTCCAGCCGTAATACACCACTTTTACTGAGAATAGTCTAGCACAATTGCTGCTATATCACAGTTGGTGTCTACTAATGTGCCTTTCTAGGGGATGCCTGTATCAACCGCTTGCTGTATGCCTTTAAATGTTGCCAGCTCTGTCTCTGTACTTCATAGCCAGCTCACTACAATATTGTGGTTTTTTTAAACTGCTGGGACGCCCGCACATGCGCAGAAGCGCTGCGGCGCGCACAGAGCGTCATCCCCCAGGCTCCGCCCCCTTTCCCGGCTCACCTCTATATATAGAGGCGCGTGCACGCGCACGCGTGCGGGCACGTGCGCCTTCGGCGCTAATTTCAAATATGGTAACAAGGGACAGGAGCCAGGGCCCCTCTTTGCCGCAGGCCGGGGGATGGACGAGCACTGCAACATGGCAGAGGAAGCAGTTTCCTATAAGAGAACTCACCATCTGCCTGGACTTTGCTCTGCTGAGAAGAAGCTAGTCCACATGACAAGAAAACATTCCACAGCGGCCTCTAGTGGACAAACACAGGTACCGCAGTCTAATATATTAAATATATATAAAAAAAATTTTTTTTTTTTTTTTTTTTTTTTTCTTGACCACCATTAAAAATTATTACATTTTTTTAGTAGTTACAGGCATGCACAGAATTTTGCGGGAATACCATTAGGTAACAGACAGAAAGACAAATTAGGCTTGGGGGTCCCCCAATAGAACCAAGTTCCTGGGGGCCCCCACTTACCTGTTCCCCGCCGCAGGACTTTGTTTGGTCCACAAAAGCCCAAACTTCACCTATCACGGCAGGCATTGTAATCAAACCTTCAGGGACCGGGTTCCCAAGGATTCCACTCCCCTGGACCTGTATAGCACCCTGCACAGAAAACATCTTGGTCGTGGGTATGACCAGAGCTCTGGATCCCAGGGTCCAGCTCTCCTAAGAGAAGCATTACAGGCAAAACCTTGCTCTTCTCTGCAAGGCCCGGGTACCGACCGTTTAGCTATGAAGCTTTTTTGGTCGGATCCGGAATAGCTTACTGAGGCCCAAAAGAACCTGTACGCAAGCTCAGTGAAAAACACATGTTTCTTCTTGGCCAACACCTTAGACACTGGCAAAAAACTGAGGTGCTCCCGGATGGGAGGGGCTTATATAGGGGAGGGTACTTCCGGTTTTGGAAGTTGCCAGTGCCAGCACCTGACGGTATCTATATAACCCATTAGTAATGACTATGTCGCTCTGTGTCCCGTGATGTACGAGAAAGAAACTTCTGGTGGCTTGCGCAGATCGGAACATGCAAGTAGGCGTCCTTGATGTCCAAGGATGCCAGAAAATCCCCTTGATGGAGTGTCGCGATCACTGTGCGAAATGGATTCCATGCGGAATTTTTGCACCTTCACGAAGGCATTCAGGGCCTTGAGGTCCAGGATTGGCCGAACCCCGTCCTTTTTTGGAACAACAAACAGATTTGAGTAGAACCCCTGAAACCTCTCCTGGGACGGAACCGGCACAATTACTCCGGACCCGATCAAATCCTGTACAGCCCCCAAGAGGGCTGCCCGACGGGCAGGAAGGAGAGGGAGATTTGAGGGAAAGAATCTGTCTGGGGGCCATGAGCGGAACTCTATTCTGTATCCTGAGGTGACCACCTCGCACACCCACCGGTCGGAGATCCGGGAGGTCTACCGATCCGTGAACCTGCAAAGTCGTCCCCCCACCCCAGAGACGGGCGGGGGCAAGACTTCACGCGGAGGCGGGCTTGGGAGCCGGCTTGTTCGGCTTACGCACCCAGGAGCGCTTGTGCCCGCCAGCCGCACTGTTGTCAGTCTGGGATGGCTTACCCGTGGACTCTGACGGATGAAAAAAACCCTTTTTTGCTGGAAAGGAAGGACCCGGTTTACGTCGGGCCTCCTTACCCTTGATAGTTTGAGGAAGGAGAGTGCTTTTACCTCCCGTGACATCCTTGATGTCATCCAGAGCAGCACCAAAAAGTCTACCACCCTTAAAAGGTAGATCCGTCAGGAGCTTCTTAGAGGCTAGGTCAGCAGACCAGCATTTCAACCAGATGAGACAACGCAATACCACCGCCGAAACAGAGGCCCTGGATATTAAAGGGGCCGCGTCCAACGTGGCGTCGCACAAATATATCAGACCCTGCACCATCTGGTGGGCCAGAGCAATAGTGTCTGGAGGAAGGTTATACTCCTGCACAGTTTGGTGCAAAATCTTTGCCCATTCCGTGAGTGTTTGAGACACAAGGGTCGCCGCTACTACTGGCCGTAGGGCGGATCCCAACAAGGCGAACATGGCTCTCCTCACCACTTCTGACCTCCTGTCAGTGGGGTCCTTAAACGCAGGAGTCCCCTCCATCGGGAGAGTGGTGGCCTTGTTTAAACGGGCGACTGGAGGGTCGACCACCGGGGGAGAAGCCCACTTTTTAAGCAGGGCGTCTTCAAAGGGGTATCTAATAGACAAACGCCGCGGGACCATGAAAGTCTTCTGCGGCTTTTCCCAGACCTGGTCAATGAGCTGGTCAAAGAAAGGTACATATGGAAAAACCTTTTTAGAAGGCTTGGTCTTAAAAGAACCAAAGGAGACTGTATCCGCCTGAGGTTCTGCAGTCGCAGCATTTAGCTTGAGAGTGTCCCTCACAGCATCAATGAGTTCACTAACAAGCGCCCTGTCATTTACTGACTCAGAACTGGAGTCTTCCTCACAAGGAATGTCCTGTTCAAAACCATCCAAATATTCAGAGCTAGGGTCCTGAGCAGCAATAGCTAGGCCCATATCTGAATCAGAGCACTCCCCTTGTGGAGATAAAGTGGGGAGGGGGCGCTTTTTTGCTCCCTTGTGCTCACACACAGCTTCCATCCTGGTCAGAAATGATTCCAGGACTGCCGACAACTGGTCCATAGGGACCGCAGGTGCTGGAGCACTGGCTGCTGCCTCTGGCATGTTAGGGGAAGCTGGTGACTCTGACTCCATAATGTCCCCCTCTGAGACCACCCACAGGCTGTGCTGACTGAAGTAGGGGAATGCCCAGGGGACCCACCAACCTGACCAGGACCGCTCGGTTCCGCTGCCCTGTCTCTCCGCGCCGCGCTGCTCAGCGTGAGTGAGTTGAGAGGAGAGAGACTGTGAGGAGATTCGCGCCGTTCCTGAGCGGCGCTAGAGGCCAAACTAGAGCTAGAAGAAGGTGCGGCTACAAGAAAATGGCCGCCGCAATGTGCTCTGGCGGACCACGGCAAGATGGCCGCCAATGTAAAAAACAGCACAGTCACCAAACATGGCGCCGAACGGCGCCCAGGCCCCTCACTCTCAAATAAACAGCCCCAGCGAAATGCAGAGCAGCATGAGCCCCCCCCCCAGGACAGTATGGCCCCCAGGCACCCCACACAGTACAGCGCCAGCGAAGTGCACAGAGAGTGACATTAAAAAACACAGGGGGAGACAGGGAAATCCCCCACATAAGAAACACACAGCATGTACTCACCTGCAGCCAGGAGAGACTACTTACCCGTCCCCTGAGGGACCCACTGGTGTGTTTCTGACAGAACTATCACAGTGCGGTACTGAGTAGCTGTCGGCCCGGTCCACCGCAAAAGATACAGCCGGACTGTTCTATCTTGAGAGGACCGCGGAGCTGGAAGCCCACCGGCCACCCCTGGAGTCGTGGGGCATGTCGTGAACTGAGTCTCACGCACACAAGGCGAGGATCAGCACGCTCGATGGTCGGACAGGGAAGACTACGAGGATATCTTGTACCCAACCTGTTGCCCAGCCGACAGTTGATAGAAGATCTCAAAAGAAAAAAAAAAAATAGGAAAAAATTCCAAAAGGAATAAA
Source organism: Rana muscosa (assembly GCA_029206835.1). Lineage (NCBI taxonomy): Eukaryota > Metazoa > Chordata > Amphibia > Anura > Ranidae > Rana > Rana muscosa. The sequence continues at coordinate 113,785,011 of CM055123.1, forward strand.
AAACAGGTCAGGAGACTGGCTCCTGAGAGAGCCACGTCTTCTCCTTCTGCTAGGCAGAAAAAAACTGGTCTGCTGACTGCAGTGGGAGGCTTATGCCGGAGGGACCGCACCCCTGGGCGGGGCTGTTCAGCTCTGGCTGTTTAGAATGTATGTATAACATCTCACATTCTGCCTAGGTCTTCTCCTGCAAGCAGGGACATAACCCACGTGTAAAGGTGTATAAGACACGCTGTGTCAGTCCATGGATGACAAGAGAAAAAATGTTTCTTTTCAATTTTTTTTTTTAGGATTTTTGGACAAATATTTTTTTTCAGAATGGAACTCCACTTTAACAATCAGATAGAAGTGAAGAACTAATGGGACACATGAGATGCAGTAAGCAAACACTTCAATCAAAGATATTAATAATGATGTGGTGTGATTACATTTGGTAGTAGCATGGGAAGTAGTTGTCTAGCTCAGAGAACCAAGTGGTTAAAAAAAGCCATGAATGCTGTAATAGACGCAATAAAAATAACAGTACTAGAAAAGCATTGCGAAAAAAAAAAAAAAAAAACTTAAAGCGGAGTTCTGCCGAAAAAAAAAATATTAAAAGTCAGCAGCTACATATACTGCAGCTGCTAACTTTTAATACATGGACACTTACCTGTTCTGGGCGCCCGCGATGTCGGCACCCGAAGCCGTTCTCTCCCTCGGCTCCCGGGTGCTGCCGCCGCCATCTTCGGTAAGGGAATCAGGAAGTGAAGCCTTGCGGCTTCACTTCCTGGTTCCCTACTGCGAATGCACAAGTCGTGCTGCGCGATCCCACTTATCCCCGCTGTCTTCTGGGACCTGTGTGTCTCCCAGAAGACAGCAGGGGGGGGCGGAGTAGCCGCCGGACGTAGCGTAGGTCACCGCGGTGATCAATGCCCGGAAGTGGGAGCAAATACCTGTATCACAGGTATCTGCTCCCTCCTCCCCCATGAAAGGTGCCAAATGTGACACCAGAGGAGGGGGAGGATTCCACAAAGCGGAAGTTCCATTTTTGGGTGGAACTCCGCTTTAAGCTTCATGGATATGAACAATTATTAAAATGAATGAATGATCTGTTCCTATGTAAGGCACTGCCTCCAGCAGAAACTAAAAAGATGCAGAGGGGAATGGGTGCTGGTAAAGCAGTGTTGCTGCAAAAAAGATCTCCTGTGGCTGCAGCAATCAGAGCTATACATGTGTTGACATTTTAGATTTTTATCTAATAAAATTACTCAGCGGTTTTACACTATGAATTCTCTTCCTATCATTTCCCTCTGAGTGGTAATACCGGGCTGAGTGAAATCAAGAGGAGCTAGATATTAAAAAGGAAAATGCCCCACACGCACAATTGACCACACTAGCGATAGGTGGTTGTGTCCATTTGGCAAGTGCAAATCCATGTGGGGCACTATATGCACAAAATAATTAAAGCACCACGTTTTAAATGTTTTTAAAGAGCACCAGCACTTTATTCGCCTTGGAAGATGCATATGGAACTTTGAATTTGGTACTTATATTTAAATGAATTGATTGTGCACATCAATCATTTAAGATACCTTTTTTCACCATTTGAGTTGAATTTGAAGTAATGGTAATTATTGTGACATGCGCGGTTTGTTAAACATTATTTGATTAGATGTGTTCCAGTAGTGCACATGGCAACTGCGTCAGTCACAATAATGAGTGTTTGCGGAATGGACAAGTATAGTATTTCATTTCTATTTAAACTTGTATGTAATTTAGCACGTATCCAAGGCGCAGAACAATTTTTTTCATTATTACTAGCCATTATTTTTATTATTTGCACTTCTTAAATGTAGACAGCCCCCACTCACCATACCTTGAAATGTTGAACACTTAAAATAACCAATAAAACTTAGGGGGGCTTATAATTCCTAAGAGTTTTTTTTATTTTTTGCCATCTGTGTCTACTGGGGAAGTTTTCCTTCACGTCCCGTTCCAAAATGCAAAACTGGAAGGAGAAATCCCTCCAAATTGAGGGAATTCCTGGTTGCCACGAGGGTTTTCCTCACTGGAAATTTTTCCCTTTACTACGGTTCTTGGGCAACCAAAATGTGGGTTTTTTCTTTTACTTTAATTTTCAGTCATAACGGTAAACATGACAGAGATGGTGAATCTCTCCAATGCGGCACATACAGCAATAAAAACCTGACAGGTGTGCCAATCCCCCTCCACTCTCTGAAACTAAAAAAATGCCTTTAGTTATACTTTAAGCTCTACCCGCCGATGTGGAACATATATGTGGCCTCTCGGCGGGTGGGCATTAAGGAGGAGAGGCTGCATAAATTGGGCCTTATGTAAACAAGCGGCCTGCGTACTCTCAGCACAGTCACCGGTGGGGACTGAAAAGCTAAAAATGCATACTTGTGATCAGGAGCTTTCCAATCATGTGACCGCTATGATAGTCACATGACCTGAATGACTGCCTCCTCCTGGCATTTAGAAGCTATTAAAGGGCTGGGAGGTGATGGCAGAAAGGAGTTAAAAAAACACCTGTAGAATAAAAAGTTAAACAATATATAACTCTTTCCCCTGCCTTCCACAGTGCAGAGGGCGACATCATCATACTGCTTCCAAGATCCTGAGTACTTCAAATCTCAGGAGAAGATGCTGCAGTACAAAAGCAGGATCCCTCCTCCGCAAGATTTGGGCTACTCAACATTCCCCAGGATCTAGCTAGGAGGCGGATGTTGCGTTCACCTAGGAGTCAGGGAAAGGTATGTATATTATCCAACTTCTCTCCCCCCATTGATGTTTTCATAAGCTTTCTTCGGCATTTCAACAGAGGAGGGGCCCGCATTTAACACGCAGACTTCGCATTTTTGGTGCAAGATCCACTTTAACTTTTAATCTACATAGATATCTAATATAAAAACCTACGTGTTGGAGCAGGATTGGCATTTTAGGCAGTCCTAACAGCCAATACATTTGAACACTTCTCCACAGCCTGCCCAGCCACAGGCAACTGTTAGATCTTTGTAAGCAAGTGCAAGTCTCTGAAATGCCACCAAGAGCTCCAGGGAATAACAGCTATGCATCCAGCTATCTGGCTGTCACATACATGCACACACAAGTGCAACCGAAAATAAATATGAACATGTAAATTACAAAATGTTAGTTAACTGCTTGAGGCCCGCGCTATAGCCAAATGACGGCTTCAGCGCGGACCTGAAAATCCGGGAGGCAGTCAATAGATGGCCCCCCCTTTGCGCGCTCCTCTCACGCCCCTGCAGGGCGCGCGCTGTGATCACCGAGTCACAGACTCGGGTGATCACGGATCCGAGTAAGAGGCCGTTCCCGGCCCCTTACCACGTGATCAGCTGTCAGCCAATGACAGCTGATCACGTGATCAAAACAAAGCTCAGTAATCTTTTTTTTTTTCCTCGCGCTGACAGCGTGAGGAGAAAAAAAAAGCCTATCACCGGCTGCTGAGTGAGGGACATCGGTCCCCAGTGGAAGAGGCAATTCTGCCTCATTAGTGGAATCAAGTATCCCCTGCCAGTGCCCACAGTGACACCTGTCAGTGCCAATCAGTACCACCTATCAATGCCCATCACTGCCACCTAGAAATGCCCACTAGTGGTGTCAGTGAGTGCCTCATCAGTGCCACCTAGCAGTGCTGCCTATCAATCTCACCAACCAGTGCTTTTCAGTGCCCATCACTGCCACCCATCAGGGCCAATTCTCAGTGCAAACCAGTGCCACCTATCAATGCCCTTCAGTGCCACCCATTAGTGCCAATTCTCAGTGCAAACCAGTGCCACCTATCAATGCCCTTCAGTGCCACCCATCAGTGCCAATTCTCAGTGCAAACCAGTGCCACCTATCAATGCCCTTCAGTGCCACCCATCAGTGCCAATTCTCAGTGCAAACCAGTGCCACCTATCAATGCCCTTCAGTGCCACCTATCAATGCCCTTCAGTGCCACCCATCAGTGCCAATTCTCAGTGCAAACCAGTGCCACCTATCAATGCCCTTCAGTGCCGCCCACCAGTGCCACCTATCAATGCCCTTCAGTGCCGCCCACCAGTGCCGCCTCTCCGTGCCCACCAGTGCCGCCTCTCCGTGCCCACCAGTGCCGCCTCTCCGTGCCCACCAGTGCCGCCCCTCCGTGCCCACCAGTGCCGCCCATCGGTGCCACCTATCAGTGCCCACCAGTGCAGCCTCATCAGCGTACATCAATGAAGGAGGAAAATTACTAGTTTGCTACATTTTATAACAAAATATAAACCGGTTTTGTATTTTTTGCAAAAAAATCAGTCTTTTTTATTTATTTTTTTAACAAAAAATAAAAACCGCAGAGGTGATCAAATACCACCAAAAGAAAGCTCTATTTGTGGGGGAAAATGACCAAAATTTCATTTGGGTACAGCGTTGTATGACCGCGCAATTGTCATTCAAAGAGTGAGAGCGCTAAAAGCTGAAAATTGGTCTGGGCAGGAGGGGGGTTTAAGTGCCCAGTAAGCAAGTGGTTAATAGAATTGGAATGTGCTTATCCATAATTTGCTGGAGAAAAAAAAGCATAAGAAATAGCGAGTAGAAAAACAGCAATAAGAATGATTTCAAATCAAAGACTGCTTCTGCATTGTGCTATGGTTGGAATGCAGGAAGAATTTACAGCAGCGGAAAGTGTCCCATAATACACTTCTCTGTGACACTTCCACATTCCACACAACAGCAGCATGTACAGTAAACTCCCTTTAGATAGAGAATTTTTAGTCTATATCATTTTATTTTGTCCGACTTCTTCTCTATTTTCCTAACCTAAGTGGACATGATCGTGTAAGCAGTTTTTGCATTCCCTTACCAGTCTATGTCCTGCAAAACCCCCTTTAAGTAGGTTAGGTAGAGTTCATAAGGTGATCAACTGCAAGTCATATGTACTGGTCAAGGAATTATAAATGATCTCATAATAAACGGTCATCAACACAAGCCCAAAGTCTGCGGAGACAGGTTTCAATTCTCCTCAGTAGTTGGATGCGCATTTCTTACTGACATGCTTCTTACCCCATGGTGAAGATAAAGTAATATATCATGGATATAAATAAATATTGGGCATTATTTAATGCTGCAAATAGTAGGGAATTTGAGAAGGCAAACCTTTAATAAGGATTGTGCTTTGCAAAGTTTGTTAAGCAGGACATTTAGTGTTAACCATGTTTCTCGTAAACAGATTATGAGGCGTGTATGTTCTTTAACCTCTGAAATATGAGCAGCAAATCTCAAGAGCTAAATTCACGCCAGTCATTATGCTTCTGACCTTTTAGGAAGGCCCAATCTATCCTCCTCTCTTATCACCTGCACAGACATGCACTCTCTCAGCTTACTTGTATAGTACTTGTGTCACAGAGATACTAGTATGTGTTCAAAGCCCAGAACAGAGACCTCAGTCTGGCCTGCTAACACTCTACTGTGTCACAAGGACTGGCAGATGACACCTCTGATGACATTCTATGAATGCCACGTGGTTTTCAATGATGTACACTCTTGTGACACTGTGCGACCCAGGACATTACTACTTACTGTAATTAGAAACTAAAGCAGCTGTTTCAATGAAGCATGAGCACAGACAACATCGTCAGTAACCAGTAAAAGGCAGTGAAGGTAAATTCATAAATTCACTGACATGCTATGATCCCCCAATACAGATATTATCCCCAAAATGTTAGTATTACTACCAATAAATTTTACTAAATTAAGCAAAAAAGCCAAAATACCACTGGAGTGGGCCTAAAGTGGTTGTAAACCCTCTCATATACACAGTGAAGTGAATAGCCTCAGATGATACACAAATATGAAACAAATCTTCCTACATATGTTTTACTTGCTTATCTGCAGTCTTCTCTTTTGTACATCGCTTCAAAAGTGCTGATTTTAGAAGAAATATTTCTGAATTTCTGAGTAGCACAGAGGAGGGGTTGGAGAGCTGCAGTCAGAGGTCTGACACACAGTGTGAGAGTTAATTGGAGGAAAGGAACACACCCCCCTCCATATACAGCAAAACGGTGTTCTGAATAGACAAACTGTGTGCTGAGCTCTCCCTCCCGACACAAATTTTATCTCCTTGGGAAATCAGAAGTGACTCATGCTGATAACAGAAGAACACAGCACCAGAGAGAAACCACAGTTAGGAAGGCCATACATGATGCAATTTTTTTTTCCTGCAAAGTTGGGTTGCAGGAAAAAAAATTCACCCAATTGCCCCATCAACACAGACCGTGCTGACAGGGGAATAAGCAATTTTCTTCTCCGGTGGGGGGAAGTCGTCCCCATCAGGAGAAGACCACGATTACCGCTAGTGGCTATAGCAGCCCCTAGTGATAATCGCAAGAGAATCTAGCAGGTTGGTTGTACCCAAGTTGATCAAACAACTTGGTACATTCAGCCTGTCCATTAAATGTTTGAATCTCGGCCGGTTCCTGCTGAACCAGCCGAGATTCGAACCGTGTATGGCCGGGCCTTAGAGCTTTGGGGATAGACAAGTAAACACTACAGATTTATGTGCTGTGTTCAGATTTCATAACTGAGGTTTACAATCACTTAAGAGTTGGATGGAATAGGGAAGTGTTAAAACTCCTGCAGTGTTTTTTTTTTTTTTTGCTGTCTGCATACCATTGGAAAAATTCCCTTCATTTGCCACCCCACAGACACAACAGGATGTTAGTGGAGATATCCAAAAGTGAGGGGAACTCTCCTCTTAGACAGTTGTCTCCATTAGATGATTTCTCCTCACCACTTGTTGCTGGGACAATTGTAAAATTAAGGATTTCCTCACTTTGTTTGCCAATTCCAATAGAATAATGAATCCAATAGAGTGGTGAGGATACAGACAGCAATAAAAGACTTGACCGACGGTCTAACCCTTCCTCACACAATCCAAAAGAAAAAAGAAAAAGTTTAAAACAAAATTCTTCCAACCTCCTGGTAATTAAAGGACCATTATTTCCCAAATGGATATTTCTTTTTTAGCTGAAGTTTCGGGGGGAAAAGGCAAAACTAGTTTCAGGCTCTCTTCTTTCAGGAACACTGAAAGACCACACCTTTGTTTTTCAGTGTTCCTCTCCACATTGGTCTTCCTGCTCCTGCAGTGGCCACCTTCTAAAAGTGATTGTACACCCTTACATATACCCAGTGAAGTAACTGGCCTCTTCTATACATCTGTTCAAAGTGCTGAATTATAAAGCTTGTCTGAGAGTTTAGAAAAAAGGGGGGCAGAAAGCTGAAGCTACACTCAACAGAGATCAGTGCGAGCAGCTCTAAGAACTAATTGGAGGGAAGGGACACACCCCCCTCTGCACAGCACACAGGAACAAAGCTGAGGTTGTCAATCAGCTGGAGGTCCCTCCCGTCACCATTTTTCTCTTGGTGTCAGGGAAACTTGTCAGAAGCGATTTGTGCTGATAGCAGAGGAACAAAGCAGCAGACAGGACTGACACTTCCTGCTCTTACTGAGAAAATTAAACACTATAGAGGGATATATGCTTTTTTTCATATTTCATATCTAAGGTTTACAACCACTTTAATTTAAAATGATAAAAACTTCCCGGGGAGAGTGGGGACCAGTTCCAAGGGTGGCAGTAGGTGGACAAACCTTGGAAATTAGGTGTAAAGAGCTTAGAACTAGAGTTTCTGAGAAACAGAAATAACGATTGGGTGGTTTAGCTCTTACTACTAGCATTTACTAAATATCAAAATAATCAGTTGTGGTTGGACAAGCCATTTATTTAATCATGGAATTTTTTTTTTGTCAATACCTAGCTTTCGGTTTCCTACTCATGTTCTGAATGGTAACAATGTCTGGCATACTCCATATTGTAGGTACTAATTTCCGAAAGGTACTTGTTGGCCATAGATAATACAATTTTCCTATTCAATTTCCTTTAGAGTTACCTTCAATTACTGTATTTCCCCGAAAATAAGCCTGGGTCTTATATTAATTTTGGCAACAAAAGACCCAGTAGGGCTTATTTTCGGGGTAGGTCTTAACACATTCTGTCCCTCCCTGCCTGTCAGGAATCCTCAGTTTGAACAAACTTAAAATGCCAAATCCTCTCTGTTACAGTAGCACACAATGTGTGTGCCCCTGCAAACCAACAGTGCCAAACACCCTGGCCCCCCTCCCTCCACAAAGCTCGGAGTGGGGAAGAGAGCACACCAGCAAGTGAAGAAAAAAAGATCTGTAAATACCTTGTGGAGACAGGAGTTTCCATACCGCATACAGTATGACATGTTGATTGATTGCAGAGGCTCTGCACTGAGACTACCGTATCTTCCGTGACCCGCCGAAGCTTTGCAGAGGGTGGGGGGCCGAGATCCCCCGCTGACAGTCGGGAGAAGAGGAGACCAACGGGGAGATTAGCTGAGCGCCGCTCTGTACCAAAGGCACCTGACACCACTAGATCACAGACACACACACAGCACACTGCTGTAACAGAGAGTATTATAGGAGTACACAAGCACCTCAAACTAGGGCTTATTTTCGGGGTAGGGCTTATATTGCAGCCCTCCTGGAAAATAGCGCTAGGTCTTATTTTCGGGGTAGGTCTCATTTTGGGGGAAACATGGTATGTAGTGCAAATACCTGCCTGATTGCACACAAATTGAAAGTGTTTAGGTTTGACCTCAAATTATATGGTTTTGGTAAAACTAAAGCAAAATTGTACAAGAAAAATTTATAATTTACATCCAGGGTAATAAATTCAGCTTGTTCAATTAAAGTTTTGCATTAAAAAAAAAAAACTAGAAGTTGATTGGCTGTGAGGCACAGCGGCTGCAGATTCTGGCTACTTCCGTCTTAGTAAATTCCCCTTACTGTGTCATTTGGCACAAGTGGAACCCCCACCAACACTGCGCCTTAAGGCCCCATGCACACGAGACGCAGGTGCAAACTCTGCTGAACACACGTTTTTAAACGCTGAAACCGGCGTTTATAAACGTGCGTTTTGCCGCGTTTGCGGCCGCGTTTAGCGGCGTTTAACCGCGTTTGCGTTTATAAGCGTTTCATGATAGACCCTCCCTAAGCTCAAAAAACAGTAAATTTTAACCATTTCAGCCAGTTTGTGAGACCAGAGTGAGTAGCAGCAGCTGAGAGAGCAGCAGTGTACTTGTATTTAGCGTATCACTTGCCACATCATCTGCCACAAGTTGTGGATTGTCCACTTGCCACGTCACCTGCCACGTCACCTGGCCACATCACCTGGCCACGTCACCTGGCCACGTCACCTGCCACAAGTTGTGGATTGTCCACTTGCCACGTCACCTTGCCACATCACGTGCCACGTCACCTGCCACAAGTTGTGGATTGTCCACTTGCCACGTTACCTGGCCACGTCACCTGGCCATGTTACCTGCCATGTCACCTGGCCACGTTACCTGCCACGTCAGCTGGCCACGTCACCTGCCACAAGTTGTGGATTGTCCACTTGCCACGTCACCTGCCACGTCACCTGGCCACGTCACCTGCCACAAGTTGTGGATTGTCCACTTGCCATGCCACCTGGCCACATCACGTGCCACGTCACCTGGCCACTTCACCTGCCACAAGTTGTGAATTGTCCACTTGCCACGTCACCTGCCACGTCACCTGGCCACATCACCTGGCCACGTCACCTGCCACGTCACCTGGCCACGTCACCTGCCACAAGTTGTGGATTGTCCACTTGCCACGTCACCTGGCCACGTCACCTGGCCACGTTACCTGCCACGTCACCTGCCACGTCCCCTGGCCACGTCACCTGCCACGTCACCTGGCCACGTCACCTGCCACAAGTTGTGGATTGTCCACTTGCCACGTCACCTGGCCACGTCACCTGGCCACGTTACCTGCCACGTCACCTGCCACGTCACCTGGCCACGTCAACTGCCACGTCACCTGGCCACGTCACCTGCCACAAGTTGTGGATTGTCCACTTGCCACGTCACCTGGCCACGTCACCTGGCCACGTTACCTGCCACGTCACCTGCCACGTCACCTGGCCACGTCACCTGCCACAAGCTGTGGATTGTCCACTTGCCACGTCACCTGGCCACGTCACCTGGCCACATCACCTGCCACAAGTTGTGGATTGTCCACTTGCCACGTCACCTTGCCACATCACGTGCCACGTCACCTGCCACAAGTTGTGGATTGTCCACTTGCCACGTTACCTGGCCACGTCACCTGGCCATGTTACCTGCCATGTCACCTGGCCACGTTACCTGCCACGTCAGCTGGCCACGTCACCTGCCACAAGTTGTGGATTGTCCACTTGCCACGTCACCTGCCACGTCACCTGGCCACGTCACCTGCCACAAGTTGTGGATTGTCCACTTGCCATGCCACCTGGCCACATCACGTGCCACGTCACCTGGCCACTTCACCTGCCACAAGTTGTGAATTGTCCACTTGCCACGTCACCTGCCACGTCACCTGGCCACATCACCTGGCCACGTCACCTGCCACGTCACCTGGCCACGTCACCTGCCACAAGTTGTGGATTGTCCACTTGCCACGTCACCTGGCCACGTCACCTGGCCACGTTACCTGCCACGTCACCTGCCACGTCCCCTGGCCACGTCACCTGCCACGTCACCTGGCCACGTCACCTGCCACAAGTTGTGGATTGTCCACTTGCCACGTCACCTGGCCACGTCACCTGGCCACGTTACCTGCCACGTCACCTGCCACGTCACCTGGCCACGTCAACTGCCACGTCACCTGGCCACGTCACCTGCCACAAGTTGTGGATTGTCCACTTGCCACGTCACCTGGCCACGTCACCTGGCCACGTTACCTGCCACGTCACCTGCCACGTCACCTGGCCACGTCACCTGCCACAAGCTGTGGATTGTCCACTTGCCACGTCACCTGGCCACGTCACCTGGCCACATCACCTGACACAAGTTGTTGATTGTCCACTTGCCACTTTACCTGCCACAAGTTGTGGATTGTCCACAATGCGATGCAAGCAATTACAGTTTTCTTTTATATTTTTTAATAGTTTTTCATCATTTGCCATCATTTTTGAGATTTCTAATGTTAAAAAATAGGTCACCTTTAAAAACGCTTATAAACGCAAACGCGGCAAAACGCCGGTACCGCGTTTAGCCGCGTTTAGCCGCGTTTAGCGTCTGAAACGTGAAAACTTTTGCGTCTGAACCCATTTTTTTGCTTCTGGAAAAACGAGGTTAAACGCAACTGCTTGTAAACGCCAAAAAACGAGAGTGTGTGCATGGACACATAGGATAACATTGAATGGGTTCAGGAGCAGTTGAAAAAAGCATCCAACTGCCTCTGAACGCGCGTTCAACAGCAAATAACAGCGTCTCGTGTGCATGGGGCCTTAGGCTTAAGGACTGGCCAGGATTTGAACCAAGGACCCCAGCACTGCAAGACAGAAGTGCCAATTTAGTTAGTCATAAAAAAGGTATCACTTTGATAATGTCTGCTGTCTTTCCTCCCTGCATATGTATTACTTTCCAATATGTTTTACGATTTTCCTGTGCAGTACTTTTTTGTCTTCTTTTTCCATGGAACAAGAGCGAACAATCAACAGATGGTCAGCACAGTCAATCACTTGCAGCGTGGGTAAGCCCACAAATAAACAGTGGTATGCACAAATTGCTCAGGAATGAATCCTTGTATTGGTTACTGAGCTTACCAGCCCTGTCTGTAAATGAGTTCTGTGACTACACAGATTGACAGAGTCCATCTTTCTATGAGAGTATGTCTGCACGATCCATCTCATCAACTCTGTAAAGGAGCTCTTAGTGTAGACAACCACATGTATGCATTCTCCAGGCTCTAGTTCCCAACAATGAGCACAGGTCATGTCTGGAATAAGAAGCCTGCTCATACCATGAAGATTAACAATCTACCCTGCTCATGCCCAAAAGCCATTGCTTGTTAATATTCTGATGTGTCACGTGTGCACCACGAATGCCTAGATAGAACACATCAAAAAGCAAGATTTTAAATTTATGTACTGCCTGAAACGTCTTGCACAAATATAGTAAAAATCTAAAAAACAATAAATGCATGCAGGCATTTATCTACCCATTTCTAATACTGTAGAAATACAATTTTTGCTTTTTGCCTAATGTGAAATGGGGGCCAATCAACAAAACTAAATCTGGCTATACACTTATAGAATATTGTTAAAAAACTATTCGATTTTCTAATCGATATTGGTGCCAAATCTATTTTCTATTTTTTACTGTACTGCCAAGAACATTTTTGTTGACTGCACAAATTGAATGTGGTTTTCCTTTTAGATGACATTTTGAAGTACTTTCGAATGACATTTGTTCAGTCATTGAATGCATTGGAAATGTTTGCATGAATGTTCATAAGAAAACCTAAAAGTGTATGGCCAGCCTAATGCTTTTCAACTTGCTACAATACTATCAACTCACAGCATAGCTGTATATATTTTGCAATGTAATAAAGATGCCCCATCCAACCCTACCAAAAAAAACCTGGAATCCCTGTGTTGTCCACAGTGACTTCATGTGGAGTCCCCCAGCATCAGAAATGCAGAAACCAAGTGTAAAAGAGGAATTCATTGTAACACAGGCTATCCACAATTAAAGTGCATCTAAACCCAAAAACAAAAAACAGTATTACACTACAGTTTACCAGTGCAAAAATAAGACGGCTGCATTTGTTTTCTTTCTTTCTTGTAATCCACCCAATAAAACACTTTCTGATCACTACTGTATTTTTTAAAGGGAGCCATGATTGTCACCCAGGCTGGACTTTTAAGTAAGAAAAGATTCAGTTCAGCTCACAAGCGACAAGGTTACTGCATTCTGGCAAGATCAACAAGTGTTTATTTTCGAAATATCTTACCCTGAAAAGCAAAACTAATGCAGCCACCACATCGAAGGTCTGGCAAACTGAAAAAATATACAATTTTCGTTCTTAGATTTAGATATCTTTTAAGTATTGTTTTACATATAGATTACCTTTATTGCCCTGTAAAAAGCATTTTAGCACAGAAGTCTTCTTTAACCCAAGCATAGTGTAGTGTGATCGTGTTAACATAAAAATCCTTGAAGCTCATGATTTTAGTTGCTTATAGTATAGCGTAATAAAAGTTGAAAAGGATATACCATTTTAAACACCGGTCCATACCTAGGAATCATAGTTTGAACAGAAGTAACGGCTAAGAAATGTGATCAATGTTTGCAAAAGAACAAGCCCTCTATGAATGATATACAAGACTTGCATTTATGGGGTGTTGGATGTATGTTTCTGCTTCTGTTAAACTGAGGACTGCAAAGTAAGATACAGGGGCCAGTTAAGGGAACAACCACCAGATTTCACATTAACGGCTTCCTTATAACTGAAAAGTTCTCTTTCCTTTACGTTTCATGCTTGAACATCTACATTGTTGCAGCGTACACTTACAACTCAATTCAAAGAAATGAAAAGAAACACCAAGCAACAAAGAAAAATTCAGGCTTCAAGCTCAAGAACACTTCTGGTATTTCTTGCCCATTTCACTTCTCCTCTTCCCATAAGAAACAAGAAAGAAGAGAGAGCAGTCAAGAGATGGTTAGCATGCAGGGTAAAGTTAGTAGCAGATCCATGGAAAGAAACTCCACAAAAGGGTCAACTGGGTCTTCATGCCAAAAGTAATTGCTACAGGGCACAACAAGTCCTGCCCCTGAGCATGCAGACACTGGCATGCAGTTTCATCAGGGGTAGGAGTACAGAACAAGGAGGGAGAATAGGTACTGGAAGAAAAGGGAATCAGTAAGGACAAAAATCAAACTGAGGTATAAAGTAATTGGGATATGGGACAACTCATGCCACGTACCTTGCTCAGCCAAGTTGGCAGCGCTGGTTGCGGCTGCAACGGGGGCGGAGCTCTGCCTGCCAACTGATTGGACAAAATCATTCAGTGGGAAGAGCCGCAACAAAAGCCCATATGAGCAACAATAAAAGCAAGATGCAAGTCAAATAAGCATTAATTAAAATAAATAAAAAAAAGAATGACAAAAATAAACAGAATACTGTGAAGGTTCAATAGACTTTAAATGCACATGTACATTAATTTCATGTTTGTCTAGAGAAGTGGTTGGGGTAGAACTTGCAAAGCACAAAAGATAAAAGCCAAGTCTTAAGTGGTGCTGGAGGAAAAAAAAAAAGTCAAATAGAATCAAGCAATAACACCAATTATATTTCACCCTCAAGCAGCGAGTGGTAGCAAAGATTGTATGCAAAAGCGAGCTTCATCTCTCATTTAACTTCGTGGGTGGCTGAATGATCAGACAGAAAGCAAAAGGATGCCAAGAAGTGCAATGTCCCCACCTGTAGTGTTTTCCTTTTTCTCTCTTCTATTACCTCCACCTAGTTTTCAATTATAGAAAACCCATTAGATCTAACATGGTCACACTACATTTGGACATGCTCTATGTGGCTTTGCATAGACACATGCTGGAATTAAGCACATTTTAATTACTCTTATGTGCTGAAAGTTCCCCCAGAACTTCTCAAGCAAAAAATATAAAGGAGCAAAGAAAAAAAAAAAAAAAAAACTATTGCAACAAGCATAGAGGGCAGCAATGGAAGAGATGGATAGAATAAGAGCTTCTGATAAAGGAAATTCAGGGAAAAGTGAATAGTGGGAAGAGGAGGAAATCGTGGCAATAAACCATAGTGGCTCCATTGCAATTCTACCACTCCTGTATACTGGATTAAGGCACTGGAGGAGAAAGGAAACATCTTTTTTTACACATAGGTTATAAAGGTTACAAGTGAAATAAAAATAATTAAAGACAGGAAAAAAGAACACAAAATCTTTCACTCAATTAAGTTACAAATGCAGCTTTTTAACATTTAAGCCACAGCTGAAATTTAACATTACTTTTATTAAAGAAACAACTGGTTTTATTTTTATATGTATTAATATAACCGCTCCTTTGTGTACTCTATATGAAACCTGCCAGCAAAAATTTCCAAGGCGTAAAGGAGATTCATCTACATTGGTATTTGAAAACAGTTTTAAATAGGAAGTAAACCCCGATGGGTTTTACTTCCTCTATGTGTCCCTGCAAAGGTAAAGCATAATGGGCTACTATGCACTGCATAGTAGCCCATTACGTGACACTTACCTGAAGGAGAAGCCCGCAATGTCTTTGTCTTCCTTCATGACAGTGAGCATCCATTCTTCACCCCTCTTCTTACTGGGGCCGCAAACTCCGGCTGTGTGACTGGCCGGAGTCGCGTGACGTCACTCCCGCGCATGCGAGCGGCAGCCACATTTAACGGCATGACCCCGGCTTGAAACGGCACAGCGTGCCCTTTCAAGACGGCGCATGTGCTGTTGAAGGCGTCGCTCTGGGAAATTGCAAATATCTCTGAGACCGTGTAGGTCTCGGAGATATTACAAGCACCTACAGGTAAGCCTTAATCTAGGCTTACCTGTAGGTGTAACTTGTCCCCGAGGGTTTACAACCACTTTAATTTATGTGTAGAATGGAAAACAAACTTTTCACAAAATTTATGATCTGCAACACAGGAACATTTTCTTACCCCAGTTGTAATGATGCTCGTCGTCTCAACCCCTATAATGCAAATGTTCTCCATAACTCCAACTATGGGAGATAATTAATGGAAAAATTCTGGGGACGAGGTAGTGACTGTATCTTCCAGAAAAGGGACAAAATGTATGCTGAAGACATGCAGTATGGGAGCAGAAAGGCACTGCAGGAAAGGCTGAGATAAACTGATGATAGGCTTTGGAAAATAGGGTGGAAGTATAACATAGGTTAGTGACACGAGCCAACGGAGGGGACTACTGTATACATTGCCATCTTCAATAAACTGGCCACTTCTGGAGAGTCACACAAAAGTTCATCGATAACTCACCACAGTGGATCTCAGAAAGTATGATTTTTTGAAATATTTTTAATTAATGAAGGTTTTTTTAATTTACTCACTATAGCAGATTTAGCCTATGTATTGTTAATCTGAGGGAAAAGAAAGCTCACCGAGTGCTTTTACTCTGTTATACACATTGCTGGCTAATAGGAATTTGCAGAAGGTAGGATAGAGCAGGCAATCTTTGGCAGTAGAAAACATCTAAAGCCGGCCATAGACAGTTCGAATCTCAGCCGAGGTTTAAACTACGTATGGGCAGGCTGATTGATCAACTTGGGTACAACAAGCCTGCCTGATTTCATAATAGCTCAATGGGAGGGAGTCCACAATCAACACTGAAAATCGCTCCCCTTGGCCTTAGCTTTGCCTGTCAAAATGCCTAGAGATCTGGTTGTGACAGGTGGGTTTGAAAGGCTGCAACAGGTATGTGAAGGTAGCTCTAGGTTTCTGTACTTCACACTTAAAGCACTTTGGCCCACCTTCCCTTTGATGAGTCTGTTTAAAAACCTTCAGGTGACATCATCATATCTCAATGGACTGGAAAGTAATGTATAAGGCTGCCAAATGACAATTTTATTATTACCTAGAAATACCAGATCAGATTTCATAATCACGTGGATTTATAGGTAACAGATGTGGTCTGTTTTTACCAGTAATGCCTCATTCACACGTAAAGCTGAGGCAGTTGATCCACATTTTTAACATCCACTGGACTGCCAAGTCAACATGGCCAGCGACAATATTAGTGCACATTGCTACAGTCCCGGTATGGTGAAATTAATACAAAATTATGCTTTCGTCAGGCAGAATCGCTGCAAAATGCAACCTATTTAAATGAATGGGACTGCAAAACAACCACATGTAATGCAACAGTTACATTGATAACAGGTTATCAAGAAATTGACATATTGCCTCATTTTCACCTGTCAACTGCTTCTGAAAAGCAGTCTGCCACTGATCACCTTTCAGAGGGTAAACTCTACTGCACATGTGAACAAGGCCTAAAAGAGGACTCCGTGATGATCATTTTAAGGTGTGGGCTTGTCCAGCCCTTAAATTTCAGTACAGCTCACGTTAGGGGGTACACTGTAAAAATGAATGGGCCCTGAAATCCTAACTTGGAGTTAATTATTTTGTAACTGTAATGACCACTTGCCATACACATTACAAGGTTGTCAAACTGCTATTAGATAAAGTCAGGAAGCACCAGTTTCTTGCCCGGATGGATTTGGCCTGTGTTAGGAATTTTCCAAATATAAATCCGGATGTGACGCTTGACATAAGCATCTGATCACATGCAGATTGTGAGAAAGGGACACACTGATGTCTAAAAAAAGGACATAAGCAGATCACATCCTTCAATAGATACAAACAGTTGGCCACTCTTTTTTATTTTTGTTTTTAAAATCTCCAAACATACCCCATTCAAGACGCACGATACATGCAGACAGAAACGGTCATTCAGCCTACAGATACATCTTTAATCTAGACCAGTGGTCTCCAAACTGTGGCCCGGGGGCCATATGTGGCCCGTTGCTTGCTTTTATCCGGCCCTTGGGGCCATAATTGCGCCCCACTGACACCAATGAAGGAGCACAATTCCTCCCACCAATACGGGGGCACAATTTTTCCCAATGGTGCCAACAATGGGGCCCAATGACACCCAATGATGGTCCCATTGAGAGGAATAGTGCCCCAACAATGGGGCAACAATTTCTCCCAATGACACCAACAATGGGGTCCACTGACACCAATGAAGGGGCGCAATTCCTCCCACTAATACCAATGCTGGGACACAATTTCTCCCAATGACACCAACAATGGGGTCCACTGACACCAATGAATGGGCACGATTCCTCCCATTAATACCAATGCTGGGACACAATTTTTCCCAATGACTCAAACAATGGGGCCCTATTTCTCTCAAAGGGACCAACAATGGGGCTCAATGACAACAATGGGGCACAATTCCCCCCCATTGACACCAATGATGAGGCACAATTGCTTCCACTGAAACAAATGGGGCACTATTTTTTTTTTTCTCACTGACCTCAGGACCTTCTCTACTCCCAATTACCACAGTCCGGCCCCCCTAAAGTCTGATAGACGGTAAGCTGGCCCTTTGTTTAGAAAGTTTGGAGACCCCTGATCTAAACAAAAGAATAATAACTAACTGAAAAAAAAAAAAAGAGTGACATGTCTACAAATGCTTTCATATGCAAAAATCAGGCTCTACTAATCTTGTCCTAATCTATCAAAATCCTGTCAAGGCCTGAACATCACATGTATACATCATCTACAGCAAACATATTCCTGGAGCCCTGGCCCTTTGAAAGGTCAAATAGTGCAAATGTTAGGGGAAGTGCAGTAAATAATAATACTGTATTTATTGGCGTATAACACTCACTTTTTTACCCTTAAAATAGAGGGTAAACTGTGCCTGTGTGTTATACGCAGGGGGTTGTGGAAAGTTTTTTTCCTGAAACTTCCCTCTTAAAGTTAGGGTGCGTGTTATACGCCAAAGTATTATTTCACCAACATAGGGCAAACGAATTCTCTACTAAACTATAAAGCCCTGTACACACGATCGGATATCCTATGGATTTTCGTCCGATGGATTTGTCCATCGGATATCCGATTAAACCGTTTTCCATCAGTCTTGCCCACACACCATCAGTCAAAAAACCGACCGTTCCAAACGCGGTGACGTAAAACACTCCGATGAGCCGAGAAAAATGAAGTTTAATGCTTCTGAGCATGCGTCGACTTGATTCTGAGCATGCGTGGGTTTTTGATCCGATGGACTTGCCCATAGACGATCGGAGTTTTCGATCGGTTTTTTATCCATCGGAAAAATTTAAAACATGTTCTATTTTTAAAAACCGATGGAAAAAAGACAGATGGGTCCCATTCACGATCGGTTTGTCTGATGAAAAGAATCCATCGGACGAAAATCCATAGGATATCCGATCGTGTGTACAAGGTTTTCTTTGAACAACTGCCATTTTAAATTTGTGTGGTGAATAACGGCTCACTTACACCAGTGTTGCTCTTTGAAGAGCACTGGGCAGAAGTGGCCGACGCAGATAGGCATTTAGTGGGTGATCCTGCCAACTCCTGAATGCTATTTTTTTTTTTTGTGGGGGGGGGGGGGTCTACTTTTCAGACAGTTAAGTGGACTTTTTGAATGGGAATACCATGCAGCTACTGCAAGCTTTTTTTTATACCACCCCCCACCTGCAAATGTAAACCAAGCCTTACAATGGAGATAGTGGATAAACAATTGCTTTACCCCAATATTTAGCAAAAATTTAATGGAATTCTATGGTAGTTGTTTAATGTCTCTGCTTGTATTGACAAACCTGATAAGTGTGAACCCTTTGGCTTCCATAGGTTGGATAAACTGCCCATCGAACAATAAAGTGTCAGAAAAAAGAAATGCCTCTGCTGCTAAAAGGGAGAATCTTGCCCAATACTAAAACATTTTACAGCTTACGAACTTACAGTCACCAAGGCCTAACATATGCATACAACCGAGTTATTAAAGCGGTATTAAACCCGAAAGCAAACATTTATTATATTGCAGTCTACCAATTCTTAGCTGTGATGGCTGCATTTGTTTTCTTTGGGCTTTCTTTCTTCTATTTTCATCTGGTGATCCAGCCAGTAACACTGTCATATTTTCAAAAGAAGATGCTCTCTTCCAGATGTAGCAATTACAGGTTTGGGACAAACCATTTTCCACTGGCAAGGGGTGCTTACACTGATCAGCTTTTATGTAAAACCTTTATCCCAAAAGAAACAAAAACTGTTTGCTCTAACTCCTTATAAAGTATGAGCTGGAGTTTGGCTTCAATTTGTTGGTGTATCGAAGTCTGCTAGTCCATCCAACACTCCCCTCCCCCCCCCAGACTAACAACGCTTCTTTTCACAAGGTACCCCCTGTGCTCCTCCATCCAGAGTGGGAGCACTCTAATACACAAGGTGCGTTACTGGCCAGAACACCAGGTGAAAACAGAGGAAAAAAAGAAAGAAAAAAAACGCCACACCTAATGATTGGTAAATTGCAATATATCCAATTTTTGGGTTTGAGTTTAATACTACTTTAAAGTTGTATAGACCCCTGGTGTCCAACCTGCGGCCTGAGGGCCACATGCAGACCTTCAGTAGTTGCTTTAAGGCCCTTTACAGATCCCAGTAGTCAGTAGGGGAATCAATTATATGTAGAGAGGCTTTAAGGACAGTAATCTCTAGAAGTCACATGTGGCATGCACCCTGCCTCTTTAGTGTCTATTCACTCTTCAAGCACCCACGTTGTATGCCTGCAGTCTCTGATCATCACCTCTAGTGGATCTGAAGTCTTCTGTTGAATACTTACCATTATGGCTTTATGCTCACTGGGTCTCTTCTAAATGTTTTTTCTCCTGGCAGGAGAAAAGCAGCTGCAAAAAGCTCCTAAACCACATTTTTTCCAAGCGCGCTTATGCGCATCAAGCGATTGGGCATTTATTAATTTCATTGGCCAGAATATTAAAATTTATTCTGCCCATTGAAACGCTGGCATAGCGTTAACGCCCATTTATCCATGTTCCGATGTGCCAGGCATTTCTTATACTCGAAAAAGCTTCTCTCCTGAAATGATGGGTTATTTTTTTTTCTGCCTCTAAACATCCTATAGTGTGCCTGGGCACATAGATTAACATGGAGGGGGGTTTAGAAGCAGAGAAATGAAAGCTCAAAAGCAGCATTTTTTAGCCTTAAGTGTGCATGAGGCCCAAATGTGGCCCTTTGAAGCTGTCAGGGGCCACAGTTGAGCCCCCCCCCCCCCCCACTCCTTGTATGTGGACAACCACTGGCATAGACAGTAATCACCTTTAAAACTATGTTCCATCCGAACAAAAAAAAAAAGACAGGTATTTGCACCCACTTCCGGGAGTCCTCTTTGCGGGTATTCTGCAGGTAGTACGTCACTTCCAACAGAATACTCCGTTGTGTTCTGGGAAACACGCGGCTCCCAGAACACAATGGTGACCCGTGAGAACGGCGCAGCGCGACTCAGGCATGCGCCGTAGGGAACCGGGCAGTGAATCCGCAACGCTTCACTTCCCGATTCCCTCACACATGATGGCGGTGGGGGCAGCAAAGTGACGAGCGATTGCTCGTCTTCTGCTGCCGATGTCGCTGGACTCCAGGACAGGTAAGTGTCCTAATATTAAAAGTCAGCAGCTGCAGGATTTGTAGCTGCTGGCTTTTAATATATTTTTTTTTCGGCGGAGCTCCGCTTTAACACCACAGATCCGCTTTATATATCCCTACAAGGCTACAACTTTCTCTTCACTTACCATCAATAGGATCTTCAATCTTTTAAAAACATTTAGAGCAAAAAATGCAGGCTTGCGTAGATATATATTTTCCATTAAAGAAAGATCCGATTAGAAAATAATATAAGATTATCTTATATCCTAAATGTATTTCAGAACAGTGCTTGTGTTACTGCAGGCATGCACTGACAGTACACAAATGCTTCAGACTTTCTAAGAAAAATTCCATTGAGTGTTAGGTCATGGAAAATATTAAAATCCATGTTCCTTAAGCTGCATGTGCCAGCGACAAAAATAAAACAGGTGGGAATGAATGTTATAGTCACTGTGGTTCAGTAAGGACTTCTGCATACTAGAAAAGCTAGACTATTATCTAAAAAGCTTGCTATTTATGTGTAGACAAAATGATGCAGAACATTAACGCCTGATAACCAAATTGTTTGGCAGCAGGATCGTCTCATGAGTCAGAAACAAAGAACTTGCTGAAAAGAAGACCTGATGTATTGAGGTCTTTCTACTAAGAACTGAAGCTACATCTCAGCAAAAACTACCCTGAATCCAATTGCTGACTGTGAGGAGAGAATACCAGACTCAGATCTCCAAAACGTTAGATAACTGTTTAAATGAACGGTCTACCAGACCATTTAAAGACACGATGGTCTAGCTATACCTCAAATATGTAAGATACAAATTAGTGTAAGGAACTTGACGAAATCCCAAATACCTCCGAGACCCATGTCAAATTTATTAGTATACTACTGTAGCTGCCTCTTTAATCATACGGCTGGATGGAGCCTGGGCTGCCACTTCCACTGTTCCTCAGAAGACCAAGTGTGGTACACTGTTCTCTCTGAAGCGCTGTACACACGGCCGGGAATCCCATCAGGAAAAAAACATCGCTTTTCCTGCCGAGATTCCTGGCAAGCTTTTCTTGCAAAGCCGTGCATACAGACTGCCATTCAAAAGAACTGCCGTTCTTTTGAATGTCAAGAATGCGGTGACGTCATCGACTATGACGAGCATGCGCTCGTCACATTCAATGCCGTCGCCACCATCTTGCTTCACCCTAAATTACCCTTGTAAGCTACCGCGCATGCGTCGAAGTCTCATCGAGCATGCGCGGGCTTACCTGGGGACAGGTAAGCATGTAGCCTCATACACACGCACGGTTTTCTCGTCGGGAAACAGGCCGACGAGAATCCCGACGAGAAAATAGAGATCAGGTTGACTATTTTTCTCGTCCAGATTCCCGGCAGGTTTCCCGACGAGAAACCATACACATGACCGGTTTTCTCTGCAAAAAGCTCTCCCAGCAGCTTTCTTGTCGAGAAAACCGGTCGTGTGTACGAGGCTTGAGACTTCCATCAAAATAAACCACCACAAAAAAAAAAAAAAAGACCACTGAGATGAGCAATTGGTCTGTGGTGCCTAAAGTGTATCCATAGTCTTTTTTTTTTGAATATGCTAGGGAGGGGTTACGTTTTTTATTGCTGTCTGTGTCAATACTGGGGAGCTGCACCCTCTCTATTTATCCTGAAGTCTAGCGTTGTTCGAACACATCTGCGTTCAATTCATCAGCTATATGGCAGTACAGGAAAATTACAAATTTCCAGCTGCAGTAATACAATGTGCAATCCCAGGTATCCTCTTTCGTAAGGCTGCTTTCACACTGAGGAGTTTTTGAAGCACTTTTGCTTTAAAAAGCAAAACAAAACAAAAAAAAAAAACGCATCTAAAAACGCTCAAGAAAAATGATTCCCTTTAAATTCTATGTATGTGTTCACACTGGGGCGGTGCACCTCTGTTGCGGTGCAAGGCTACTTTTACACTGGTTTGCATCAAAACTGCCTGTAAAACGCCTGTGTAATAGAGCTTTTGTGCGCGTTTTGTCATGCAACTCAAAAACTGCACCAAAAGCGCTTAGCGTGTACGTTTTTTTTAGACGTTTTGATGTGAATCTTATTCATTTCAATGAAAAGGAGCATTTTTTGTGTGTTTTTTTTTTTTTAGCTCACCAAACATGCTCCAAAAAAACAGCAAGCAGGATTTTTTTTATACTGCAACGGAAGTGCACCGTCTCATTGTGAACACATACATAGAATTTAAAGGGAAGTATTTTTTTTTTGGAGCTTTTTGGGCGCCCTAACGCAAAAGCGCTTCAATAACTACTCATTGTGAAAGCAGCCTTAAAATTCCTGCTGGCCACATTTTTGGAGCATGTTCGGTAAATTAAAAAAGACCATTCCAAAAATACTCCTCCCCATTGAAATGAATGGGAACTGCATCAAAAAACATGCGCTAAGCGTTTTAGTCACGTGACCTTTAAAAAAAAAACACTGCAAATGTGCGATGCGAACCACTCTGAAAGTAGCCTTAATGAGGTCACTCAGGATTCTCAGTGGTAAAGTTAAATGACCACAGTTGGGAATCAGTTAGTGGTGGGAGTGTGGTGGTACAGATCATTGATTGAATGATCCTCATGATTGATGGGATTACCTCACCGATTACCTGGCTGTAACTGCCACTGGATTTACTAGGGACATTATTAAAGGATAAAAGTTAAATATATAAAAATATAATATAGATAAAAGTTCATCTTTATTTTGTTTCTAAATTCCAACTCCCATGTACCAATATAACACTAGTGTACATCTTTTGCAGAATTAACAAATGTCCCAAGGTCTGTCCACAAAGTAATAGAGACATTTTTTTATACAGCCAGCTGGACACCAAGGTAAGGGGTGTGCAAGATAAATAAAGATTTTTTTAATTCTGCAAAAGTAGTACAATTATGGTATATTGGTACATAGAGGAGCTGGGATTTGGGGGGGGGGGGGGGGGTGAACTCATCATTTAAACTTTATTTTAAAAGCTGCACGTATGTTTTATTTTTTACTTTTTATTTATAGGAATTGGTAAGGGGTACTAATGTACTCATAGAAATAATTCAAGACCTCTAGTTTGGGATTTTTAAGTCAATTTGAAATAATGATTTGAAAAGATTTTTCTATATATATATATATAAAAATATATATATATATATATATATAAAAAAAAAAATTATATATATATATATATATATATATAAAAAATAAATATATATATATATATATATATATATATATATATATATATATATATATATTTTAACATATAAATAGATAAAAAATTGTATAGAAAGATTCAACATGTTGCATGATTTGTACAAAAATTTACAGCATTGCATAATGTATTAGATTTGGTTGGAAGTGGTATTTCTAACGTACTCATTCCCCTAGAATTTAATAAAGGGGAATTTCAGATTTCGCCATAAGTTCAACCCCCATCTCTTTTCGGGGCCGGGGGGGCCTTTTACCCCAATATTGAAAGGCTTTCATCAAGAGCGCCTGACTATGAATGCCCTTTCTGCCCAGTTGCTTCATTTATAGAAAGCGTACGACTATGAATTAAATAGAATCTATAAATGTAGGGGGCAGACCTATCAATCATCCGCCTGTCCTTCATTCATAGATCATGGTTCATTCATGGAAGCTGTAGTACAGCTTCTATGAATGGAGCAGCTGGGCAGAAAGTGGGGCATAGTTGGGCCCCTCTTGGCGAGAGCTCATGAAAGCCCTTTACTTCTGTTAGCCACTGTTGCAGCAGAAGATTACGGCATCAAGGGTGGAAAATAGGATTTTTATAACAGCTTACCTGTAAAATCCTTTTCTTGGAGTACATCACGGGACACAGAGCGGCATAGTCATTACTATGTGGGTTATATAGTTTACCTTCAGGTGCTGGCACTGGCAACTTCCAAACCGGAAGTACCCTCCCCTATATAAGCCCCTCCCATCCGGGAGCACCTCAGTTTTGTAGCAAAGCAATAAGTGTCCCCAAAAGAGGGGTGGGAGCTCTGTGTCCCGTGATGTACTCCAAGAAAAGGATTTTACAGGTAAGCTGTTATAAAAATCCTATTTTCTTTCTCGTACATCACGGGACACAGAGCGGCATAGTCATTACTATGTGGGATGTCCTAAAGCAATGCCCAATGAGGGGGGGGGGGGGTACACCATACATAAGCTGAGCGCTATCAGACATGAGGATCTTTTGCGGCCTGCAACACACTGCGCCCAAAGGCGACATCCTCCTGACTTCTAACGTCCACCTGGTAGAACCTAGTAAACGTGTGTACTGAAGACCATGTTGCGGCCTTACAGATTTGAGCCAGGGAGGCCTGGTGATGCACTGCCCATGAAGTTCCAACTGCTCTCGTGGAGTGCGCCCTAACTTTGAACGGAGGCGGTCTCCTTCTCAAGCCATAGGCTTGCATAATGACCTGTCGAATCCACTTGGCTAAAGTAGATTTTGACGCTATCTGACCCTTTCTGGGGCCTTCCGGCAGAATAAACAAAGTATCCGTTCTGCGAATCTGAGCAGTGGCTTTTAGATAAGCTTTAACTGCTCTTACTACATCCAAAGAATGTAATAATTTTTCCTCTACTGAACTAGGTTTGGGGAAAAAAGAAGGAAGAACCACATCTTGGTTCAAATGAAACCTTGATACCACCTTAGGAAGAAAGGCTCGATGAGGACGTAACACTACTCTGTCCTTATGGATAACCAGATATGGCTCCCTACAGGACATAGCGGCTAATTCCGACACTCTTTTAGCCGAACAAATGGCTACTAGAAAAATCAATTTCCTGGTGAGAAGAACCAGGGAAATATGCTGTAATGGTTCAAATGGTTGTTTCTGTAGAACCGACAGAACCAGGTTTAAGTCCCATGGACATATGGGAATATTAACCGGAGGGCTAATACGCATCACTCCTTGTATAAAGGCTTTGACTAGTGAATGCTAAGCCAAGGGCCTCTGAAAAAATATTGACAAGGCCGAAATCTGACCCTTGATAGTACTCAAGGCAAGCTTCCTATCTACAGCCCACTGTAGGAAGTCCAGAATCCTACCTATTACGTACTTACGTGGATGCCATCTCTTGGCCTCACACCAGGCGATGTACGCCTTCCAGATTCTATAGTAGATCTGCCTGGATACCGGCTTCCTGGCATTGATCATGGTAGATACCACAGGATTAGAGAGACCTCTCTTTTTTAGAATGTGGGCTTCAATAGCCAGGCCGTCAAACCTAGGGCTGGTAAGGAAGGGTGGTATATCGGTCCTTGCGAAAGCAGGTCCGGACGATGTGGGAGGGTCCAAGAACTCCCCACAGACATTTTTACAATCTCCGCGTACCATGCTCTTCGGGGCCACGCTGGAGCCACCAGAATCACTGGTTTCTTTTCTACCCTGATTCTGCGGAGTAATCGAGGTAACAATTGTGGCGGTGGAAATGCATATATCAGCTTGAACTGATCCCAAGGGAACACTAGGGCATCCGAGCCGCAAGCTAGGGGATCCCTTGTCCAAGAGACAAACCTGTCCACTTTTGCGTTGAATCTGGATGCTAGCAGATCTACATCCGGTGTTCCCCACCGCTGACATTGTCCGGAAAACCTCGGGGTGAAGGGACCATTCCCCTGGGCATAATTGTTGGCGACTTAGAAAGTCCGCCTTCCAATTCTCCACTCCTGGAATGAATACCGCAGATATGGCTGGGACATATCTTTCTGCCCATTTCAGGATGCAATTTACTTCCCTCTGGGCTGCACGACTCCTGGTGCCACCCTGATGATTGATATATGCCACTGCCGTGGCATTGTCCGATTGAATTCTGACAGGGGACCCTTGGAGTTTGGATGTCCATGCTACTAGGGCATACCGGGCTGCTCGTATCTCTAAGAGATTGATGGGCAGGGCCTTTTCTGCATCCGACCATCTGCCCTGGAGAGACCATTGCTCCAGTACTGCTCCCCAGCCTATAAGGCTGGCATCTGTAGTGACCACCTTCCAAGAAATCGGACTGAAGGATTTCCCTTTTTCCAGATTCTGGGGAACCAACCACCAACGGAGGCTTTTGCGAACGGAAGGGGACAAGGACATTGGTAAGTCTAGGGCCTGAACTTTTTTGTTCCAGGCTGACAGTATAGCCCTTTGCAAATTCCTTGAATGGAATTGACCGTAGGGTACTGCTTCGAATGATGCCACCATTTTTCCCAGCAGCCTCATGCACAGGCGTATGGATGGCTGTCTTTTTGTACCCACTAGGTGGATCAAATCTCTTAAAGACGACACCTTTTCTTGAGGCAAGAAAATTTTTCTCTGGTCTGAATCCAGCCTTAGCCCCAAGTATTCCAGACTTTTGACTGGTTTTAGGGCTGACTTGTCTCGGTTGATAATCCAACCGTGATATTCCAGATACTCGATTGTCTTGTAAACAACCACTTCTAGTTTTTCCACTGAGTGGTCTATCAGCAACAAGTCGTCTAGATATGCCATTATCGTTACACCTCGTGTTCTTAGATTGGCCAATAATGGGGCCAGAATTTTTGTGAACACTCGTGGTGCTGTGGCCAGACCGAAGGGTAAGGCTCTGAACTGAAAATGGCGCCCTTCTACCGCAAAGCGTAGAAATTTTTGGTGGACTGGAAAGATGGGAATGTGCAAATAAGCATCTTTGATGTCGATCGAGGCTAACCATTCCTCTCCTTGTAGGGCAGTGGCCACCGATCGGATCGACTCCATCCGGAAAGTCCTGATATGTAGGAATTTGTTTAGCCCTTTAAGATTTAATATGGGCCTCACGTCCCCGTTTGGCTTCGGGACTGTAAAGAGGTTTGAGTAAAACCCGAACCCCCATTCTTCCAGGGGAACCTCTATAATTACTGCTTGGAGCAATAATTGTTCTAGTGCCAACAGGAGGGATCCTCTCTTCTGGGGATCCCTTGGCACGTTTGACCTTATAAAATGGGAAGGAGGGGAGTCTTAACTCCAATTTGTATCCCAGACTTACTGCGGAGAGCACCCATCTGTCTCTGATCGTGTCCCGCCAGGTCTCTGCGAACAACTGAAGTCTTCCCCCCACCCGATTGAGTGGGGGCAACCCTTCATGCATTTGACTTTGGGGGAGGTTTTGTACCTCTCCTGACCCAGGGTTTCTTGTTACCCTGCAATTGTCCCTGATTTTTACCCCCGGGATTTGACCGAGGAGGCCGTCGGAACTGTTTCACAGCCGATGTCCTAGAGACTGGAGAAGCAGGCCTCTTAAAAGAGGGACCTCTAACTCTGTTTTTAACCGGCAAGAGTGTATTTTTACCGCTGGAAATTTTCTGGATATATTTGTCCAGGTCTTCCCCGAATAAGCGTTCACCATGAAATGGGAAGCTGACCAGCAATTTTTTACAGGGAGCTTCAGCAGACCAGTTTTTGAGCCACAGAAGCCTGCGCATATGTACTACAGACAGCATAAGGCGGGAGGCCTGATGGATTGAATCCTTTATAGCGTCAACCGCAAAGCATAAGGCTCTAGGTAGATCAGCTAGGGCAAGAGCCTGCTGATCTGGCAAGTCCCTTAAGACCTGTTTCAACTGATCCTTCACTGCTTGGCAGACCCCAATAGCTGCCACTGCTGGTTGTGTCACCAAGCCTGCTGTAGCAAAAGCAGATTTTAATAAGGACTCCAATTTTTTATCTATTGGGTCCTTGAACATTTGGACATTATCCACTGGACATGTCAGTGATTTATTCACACAAGAGATAGCTGCGTCCACTGTAGGGACCCTCCATTTTTTGATGAACTTATCCTCCATGGGATAGACCACCGGAAATCTCTTGGGGGGAGTAAATATTTTATCAGGATGCTCCCAATCCTGGTAAATGAGCCCTTCCAGTAAAGGATGGATTGGAAAGGAACAAACAGTCTGGGGAGCTTTTAGCGACCCCAACGAGGAGACAGAAGTGGATGATGGCTCCGCAAGGGGCATTTTAAATGCTGATCGGACCATGTTAGTCAGGGACTGAACCCATAATCTTTCAGCATGTGATGCTGAGAATGGCTCTTCCACTGTTGATTCCTCTACAACAGAATCGACCTCATCCTGATCCCCTTCAGGTAGGTCGATCCCTGTATGGGACTGTTGCTCTGCTAACAGGTACTCTGAGCGAGGAGACGGAGATCGAGCGCTCTTTCCCTGTGACAGGGAAGCAGCGATCAATGTTGTCAATCTTTCTTCCAGTCCTCCCAAAGCTGAGGAAAAAACCTCCTCTGTTACATACACAGGAGCAGGTGAACTGAGGACAGCCACAGTACCAGGTACTCCTGAGGGTGCTCTACGGTCACTAACCTCTGATTCTTCAGGGGAGATTGGTGCAGCCGAAGCATGCCCAAGATCCTCAGAGCCCGATGGAGACCCCCTATGCTTCCTGGGATTTTTAGTCCCGGAGTTTTTAGACGGCATATTCCTAAGCCCAAAGCTGAGGTATTCCAGCCGAAATACACCACTTACTGACAATAGTCTAGCACAATTGCTGCTATAAAAACAGTTGGTGTCTACTAATGTGCCTTTCTATGGGGATGCCTGCATCAACCGCTTGCTGTATGCCTTTTTTAAATGTTGCCAGCTCTGTCTCTGCACTCCATAGCCAGCTCACAACACATAATTGTGCCTTTTAACATGCTGGGATGCCCGCACATGCGCAGAAGCGCTGCGGCGCGCACAGAGCGTCATCCCCCAAGCTCCGCCCCCTTTCCCAGCTCACCTCTATATATAGAGGCGCGCGCACGCGCGCGGGCACGTGCGCCTTCGGCGCTCTTTTTTGAAAAGGGAAACTAGGGACAGGAGACAGGGCCCTTTTGCCGCAGGCCGGGGGATGGACAAGCATTGCAACATGGCAGAGGAAGCAGTTTCCCACAAGAGAACTCACCATCTGCCTGGACTTGCTCTGATGAAAAGAAAACAGTCCACATGACAAGAAACGTTCCACAGCGGCCTCTAGTGGATTAACACAGGTACCGCAGTCTATATTTATTTTTATTTTTTTCTTGACCACTTGCGATTGAGTCGAGAGGCCATCAGGTCCACATCCGCCGTGCCCCACCGTCGGCAAAGGAGTTGAAATATGCAAGGACCACTCTTCTTGGTCCGGCGATTGGCGACTCAGATAGTCCGCCTGCCCATTGTCTATGCCCAGAATGTAAATGACCTACAGAGCCGGCACGTTTCTTCCGGCCCACTTCAGGATACGGACTACCTCGGAAGCCTCAGCTGAGCTCCGAGTCCCCCCTTGATGGTTTACATACGCCACCGCCGTGGCGTTGTCCGACTGGCTCCTGATGGAGCGACCCCGTACTCTCTCCGACCTGAGGAGAGACACAGTCCGATGGCCCGTATTTCCAGAACAGTGATTGGTATACGGGCTCGTCCGGAGTCCAAGGCCTTGAGCCGACAGGACTCCCCAGACTCCACCCCAGCCCGTCAGGCTGGTGTCCGTCGTGAGTACCGTCCATTGGATGGGAGGGGAACGACTTTCCGGACCGAAGAGCCGAGGATCTCAACCACCATGTCAGGGCGCCCTGACCAGGTGAATCACCTGGATCTGAAGATCCAAGGACAACGGGGATTTGTCCCAGGTGGACAAGATCTCCTTCTGCAATGCCCTGGTGTGTGATTGGGCATACGGAACAGCCGCGAAGGAGGCCACCATGAGTCCCGGGACTCTCATGCAAAAAAACGGATTGACAACCATTTTCGGGATGTCAGCACCCACACCGCAGACTGAAGTGTCAGCAACTTCTCCAGAGGTAGGATACCTTTGCCTCCAAGGAGTCCAGAATCAGAACTAGATACTCCAGACACTGAGTCGGGACCAGGACTGACTCCTGAATGTTCAGGAACCACCCGAAGTCCCTGAGGGTCTAATTGACGATAGTCCCCTTTCCTCTAAGTCTGAGCCACTTTCTGCTCTTAGCAGAAGATCGTCCAGATAGCCCACGACAGCAATACCTCACTGTAACAGAAGGCTAGAACCGGAGCAAGCACCTTGGTGAACACCCTTGGTGCCGAGGCTAGGCCGAAAGGAAGAGCCACAATCGATAGTGGACTTCGCTGATCGCAAGCGCAGAAACTTCTGGTGACTTGCGCAGATCGGAACATGCAAGTAGGCGTCCTTGAAGTCCAAGGACGCCAGAACAAAATCCCTTTGGTGGAGTGTAGCAATCACCGTGCGAATGGATTCCATGCGGAATTTCTGCACCTTCTCGAAGGCATTCAGGGCCTTGAGGTCCAGGATAGGTCGAACCACGTCCTATTTTTGGAACGACAAACAGATTCGAGTAGAATCCCTGAAAACTCTCCTGTGACGGAACCGGCACAATCACTCCGGACCTGATCAAATCCTGTACAGCCCCCAAGAGGGCTGCCCGACAGGTAGGAAGGAGAGGAAGATTCAAGGGAAAGAATCTGTCTGGGGGCCAGGATCGGAATACTATCCTGTATCCTGAGGTGACCACCTCGCACACCCACCAGTCGGAGATTCGGGAGGACCACCGATTCGTGACCTGCGAAGTCGTCCCCCCACCCCAGAGTCGGGCGGAGGCAAGACTTCACGCGGAGGCGGGCTTAGGAGCCGCTTGTTCGGCTTACGCACCCAGGGGCACTTGTGCCCACCAGCCGCACTGCCGTCAGTCTGAGAGGACCTACCCGTGGACTCTGACTGACGAAAAAATCCCGTTTTGCTGGAAAGGAAGGCCCCTGTTTTCGGCGGGCCTCCTCACTCTTGCTAGTCTAAGGAAGAAGAGTGCTTTTACCTCCCATGACATCCATGACGATGTCATCCAGAGCAGCACCGAAAGGTCTACCACCTTTAAATGGTAGATCCGTCAGGAGCTTCCTAAGGCTAGGTCAGCAGACCAGCACTTCAAACAGATAAGACGACGCAATACCACCGCCGAGACAGAGGCCCTGGATATTAAAGGGGCTGCGTCCAACGTGGCGTCGCACACATAAACCAGGCCCTGAACCAGTTGGTGGGCCAGAGCAACTGTGTCTGGAGGAAGATTATGCTCCTGTACAGCTAGGTGCAACATTTTTGCCCAACCTGTAAGTGTTTAAGACACAAGGGTCGCCGCTACCACAGGCCGTAGGGCGGATCCCAACAAGGCAAACATGGCTCTGCTCACCACTTCTGACCTCCTGTCAGTGGGGTCCTCAAATGCAGGAGTCCCCTCCATCGGGAGAGTGATGGCCTTGTTCAACCGGGCGACTGGAGGGTCGACCCTGGGGGAGAAGCCCACTTTTTAAGTAGGGCATCTTCAAGGGGTATCTGATAGACAAACGCCTTGGGACCATAAAAAAAATTCTTCTGCGGCTTTTCCCAGACCTCATCAATGAGCTGGTCAAAGAAAGTACATATGGAAAAACCTCTTTAGAAGGCCTGGCCTTAAAAGAACCAAAAGGAGACTTTATCCGCCTGAGGTTCTGCATCCGCAGCATTTCAGCTTGAGAGTGTCCCTCACCGCAGTCATGAGTACACTAACAAGCGCCCTGTCATTTACTGACTCAGAACTGGAGTTTTCCTCATAAGGAATGTCCTGTACAAAACCATCCAATACATTCAGAACTAGGGTCCTGAGCGGTAGTGGCTAGGCCCATATCTGAATCAGCGCACTGCCCTCATGAAGTAAAGTGGGGAGAGGGCGCTTTTTTGCTCCCTTGCGCTTGCACACAGCTCCCATCCTGGTCAGAAATGATTCCAGGACTGCCCACAACTGGTCCCTAGGGACCGCAGGTGCTGAAGCACTGCCTGTTGTCCACTGACATTTAGGGGAAGCTGGTGACAGAGACTCCATATTGCCCCCTCTGAGACTCCTCAGATAAAAAGTCCACCCACAGGCTGTGCTGACTGAGGAGGGGGCGCCCAGGGGACTCACCAAACCGGACCAGGGACCGCTCAGTTCCGCTGTCTGTACCGCGCTGTGTCAGCGCTGGTGAGCTGTGAGGAGATTGTGAGGAGATTCGCGCTGTTACAGCAGCGCTAGAGGCCAAAACTAGTGCTGAAGAGCGCGCGGGCTACAAGAAAATGGCCGCCGCACTTCACTGAGGCGATCCGCGGCAAGATGGCCGCCATGACTCAGCTAAAGTGAAAAAAACAGCACACACACACAGCGCCACTCAGGCCCAAAAACACACAAAAAAAGGCCCCAAGCATATCTGCAGACCAGCATTAGCCCCTCCAAGAACAGTGTGACCCCCAGGCACCCCACACAGCACAGCGCCAGCAATGGTGACAGAGAGTGACAATGAAATACAGGGGGAGACAGGGAAAATACCCCACAGAGAAACACACAGCTTTTTGTACTCACCTGCAGGCAGGAGAGACTACTTACCCGTCCCCTGGAGGGACCCACTGGTGTGTTTCTGACAGGACTATCACAGTGCAGTACTGAGTAGCTGTCGGCCCGGTCCACCGCGAAAGATACAGTCAGTCAGGAACTGTTCAGTCTTGAGAGGACCGTGGGAGCATGAAAGCAAACCCGGCCACCCCTGGAGTCATGGGGCCTGTCGTGAACCGAGTCTCACGCACACAAGGCGAGGATCAGCACGCTCGATGGTTGGACAGGGAAGACTACGAGGATATCTTGTACCCAACCTGTTGCCCAGCCGACAGTTGATAGAAGATTCTCAAAAATAAAATAAAAAAGAATTCCAGAAAAGGAATAAAAATAGGTCAGGAGACTGGCTCCTGAGAGAGCCACGTCTTCTCCTTCTGCTAGGCAGAAAAAAACTGAAGTCTGCTGACTGTAGTGGGAGGGTTGTGTCCGGAGGGACCGCCCCCTGGGTGGGGCTGTTCAGCTCTGGCTTTTAGAATGTATGTATAACATCTCACATTCTGCCTAGGTCTTCTCCTGCAAGCAGGGACATAACCCACGTGTAAAGTGACACCGTGTCAGTCCATGGATGGTAAGAGAAATTACATTTTTTAGTAGTTACAGGCATGCATAGATATTTAGCGGGAATACCGTTAGGTAACAGGCAGAAAGACATATTAGGCTTGGGGGTCCCCTCAATAGAACCAAGTTCCTGAGGGGCCCCCACTTACCTTTTCCCCGCCGCAGGACTCCGTTTGGTCCACAGAAGCCCAAACTTCACCTATCACGGCAGGCATTGTAATTAAACCTTCAGGGACCGGGTTCCCAAGGATTCCACTCCCCTGGACCTGTATAGCACCCTGCACAGAAAACATCTTGGTCGTGGGTATGACCAGAGCTCTGGATCCCAGGGTCTAGCTCTCCTAAGAGAAGCATTACAGGCAAAACCTTGCTCTTCTCTTCAAGGCCCGGGTACCGACCGTTTAGCTATGAAGCTTTTTTGGTCGGATCCGGAATAGCTTACTGAGGCCCAAAAGAACCTGTACGCAAGCTCAGTGAAAAACACATGTTACTTCTTGGCCAACACCTTAGACACTGGCAAAAAACTGAGGTGCTCCCGGATGGGAGGGGCTTATATAGGGGAGGGTACTTCCGGTTTGGAAGTTGCCAGTGCCAGCACCTGAAGGTAAACTATATAACCCACATAGTAATGACTATGCCGCTCTGTGTCCCGTGATGTACGAGAAAGAAAAGGGGCATTGGAGAAGGAAGATTTGGGGGGAAAGAGGACACAGCAACACAAGGAACACATCGCACTGAAGAAAAGTAATATCTCCCTTGTGCTGATTTTTTATTTTAGGTAAACTTAGGTTTTAAATAAATGTATACATACAATAGGCCACTGATTTATTGCATCAATATGCACTGTAGAGAGTTTCAAGCTTGTGTAAAGACTACTTATATGTTTATAAATACATGAAGACCGAATTCACACTTTTGATTAGGGCTATAGAGTGGATTCCGGTGGTAAAAAATCAGAGAATTCCTGCAGCCAGAAAGACAAGTGTTTGTATGTGGCTGCTCAGCCTACACAAAGCAATGACAGGGTGACAGTGTCTGCAGCTCTTCGCACATCCAGTGATTAGCTACAATCAGGGCAAAATGTTCATCCCTGGATGCGGTCTGTGTCCAGGGAGATCATCTGCACCTAACCACAGGAAATTGGTGGATGTCGGATTCCATGTGAACAGCCAGACAGCTGCGGCTGCTCTCAGCCTGTCATTGCTTTTTACACATTGAGCAGCCACAACTATTCGCAAACACATGACATTCTGCTGCAGGAATCCTCCAATTCATGCCACAGGAATTAGCACTGTAGCAAGTGTGAAAGAACACAACTAATTTTGTCCGTTTTCTAAATATAGCAAACACATTAAACGTCGGAGGCCTTCGCTAGATCCTATTCAAAAGAACCCTGTCAAAACAGGGTTTAATTAAAAAACAAACAATGCTGCAAAAACTGAAGGGCTCTACGAGGCCTCTCTTGAAAACCACACTGGTACTGACTTTCTAACGCTTCAGAGAAAAGACATGACAAACTTTGTGGTTTTCTATCTATCTGTAATATAAGGCAAGGGGATCAAACGTGAATTAAGCATATCCAAAAAAACACTTTGGTTATTATTAGCTCTATGTACCATATATACTCGAGTATAAGCCAACCCAAGTATAAGCCGAGGCACCTAATTTTACCACAAAAGTCACTTACACAGTGCATCTTAATGTGCTTGTATCCCTAGTATGTACATAACATCAAGACCCCTTTCACGCTGGCACGGCTCTGCGTTAGCGGAAAAGCGCTGCTAGTTTTACCAGTGCTTTTCGCCCACTAGCAGGGCACTTTTAATCCCACTAGCAGCCGAAGAAAGGGTTAAATGCGCCCGAAATGTGTCAATGCCGAAGCGCTTTGCAGGCGCTACTGCAGTGGTGCCCATTCATTTCAATGGGCAGGGACGGCGGAGGAGCAGTGTATTCACCGCCCCAAAGATGCTGCTTGCAGGATTTTTTTCTAACGTCCTGCAAGCGCACCACTCCAATGTGAAAGCACTCTAGCTCTCACACTGGGGCTGCAGGGGAGGCATTTTTCAGATGCTATTTTTAGCAATTTAGTGCCTGAAAAATGCCCCCAGTGTGAAAGGGGTCTAAGTGCTGCATTAAAAAAGTTAGGAAAGAGAGTTAACCTCTTTCTGCATAAATAGGAAAGCTTACTCAGACTTAGGTTCACACACAGCTTGAAGCTCTAAAACGCTCATTACGCCAAATCCCATTTCAATGGCCCCTGTTTCCGTCTGAGCATTCTGTCGCCTGAAGCAAAACGCCTGTTGCTCAATAAAGCACATGAGCTTCTTTTTGGCAGATTACAAGTGGTCCTGGCACCACAGACTTCAATGCCTTAAAACACATGACTTGAGCGTTTTACAAAACGTTTTGTTGTGCGTCTCAAACAGCAGCTCTTCACCCCTAATTTTCTCCCCTTAGTGCCTTCTATTGGCTAAACAAAAATGCCTGAAGCTGTAAAACGCTTGTAATTGGTTTCTAAAACGATTGCAATACACTTCTAAAAATGCTCAAAAACTCTCAAATAAAAACGCTTGAAAGTAGATCCGCTCAGATGTGAATGCAGCCTTACAGCCTTCAACTCTCTAAGGCCTGGTTCACACTACAGTCGATTTAACATGGTTTCCTATTGGTCACGTTCACACCTGTGCATTTTATGGAAAGGGCCAGGGACTTTCTGGTTTTTGGTTCCATAGACTTCAATGGATCAAAAACATGCATTGAAAAATGCAAAATGCACCTGGAATATGCAAACTGCAACCTGCATAGCCTTGAAAAGCATTATGCCTGGTCTGATATGAACAGTGCTGGAACAGATTACTTTTCAGGGCAGGTGTATCTATGGCAGTAGAAAAAACAGAGCTGCGCTTATGCAATGCAAATCACAGTGAAATACATTTCGGAGAAATATATTTATAAACATATAATAAAGTCCACGTGAATAAGTCGAATAGTTAGAGATTCTTCTTTAAATTTCCTTGATAAAAATCGACCACAAGCAGCAATGTGAAACCTCTGTGTGTAAAACCTCCCCCTCTAGTAATGAGAGCGCTTACCGGATATTGTTGACCCTCGAACTCTAGAGAAGTCTATAAAGGCAATAATCAAAGCCATCAGTGAAATCTTTCAGATGTTGGTAGGGATACACCCCAAACATCGTAGACAGAAGTATGAAAGGAAAAATGCTCCAATGGTGTAAAACTTTCCAGTTATTTTATTTAAAAAATTAAATTGCACTTAAACTACTGTGTAGATAAATCGCCAAACTGTACAGTATAATCACCGGCAACCGATTTAAACCCGCACTTCCAAGATTGGTAGGGACGCAATGACGTCAGAACGCAGCACCGCCCTACGTGTTTCATCATAGATGACGTCTTTTGGGGTGCCGGAAAACTACTTAGACCCACACTTCCGGGATCAGTGGGGACATGATGACTTCAGTACACAGCGCCGCCCTACACATTTTGTCATAGATGACCGATACCCAGGAAGACGCCATCTATGATGAAACAGGTAGGGCGGTGCTGCGTGCTGACATCATTGCGTATCTACTGATCCCGGAAGTGCAGGTTTGAATCGGTTGCCGGCCATTATACTGTACAGTTTGACGTTTTATCTACACAGTTGTGCAAGTGTAAATTACATTTTTTAATAAAATAACTGGAAGGTTTTATACGATTGGAGCGTTTTTCCATTCATACTCCTGTCTACAATGTGAGGGGAGGTCAATCTGGAGGAAAACAGGTGATTTTTCTATCCATAGGAGTGTATCCCTACCAACATCTGAATGATTTCACTGATGGTTTTGATCACTGCCTTAAAGATCTCTCTAGACTAGAGGGTCAACAATATCTGGTAAGCGCTCTCATCACTAGAGATGGAGGTTTCACATTGCTGCTGGTGATGAATTTTTATCAATGAACATTAAAGAAGAATCTCCAACTATTCTACTTACTCACGTGGACTTTATTATCGGTTTATAAAATCTATTTCACTGAAATGTATTTCACTGTAATTTGCATTGCATAGGCACAGCTCTGTTTTTTCTATTTGTAAGCACTCTGTTTATATAAGATGGTTGAATTGCTGCTCTGCACTATATATATATATAATATATAAATAAAAATATTTATGGTTTTCTTTTGGCATTTGCACGGTTTCTGCAGATTTATGTATCTATGGCAGTGGCTCCTGTGATGACTAAGTCCATCCCAGGAAGGATGGATGATTTCAGATAAGGTCTCAGACTTAAAGCCCTAGTTCCCTTCAGCGAAATGCAGTTTGCTGAGCACTGTAAATAATTAAATAGTTCCTCTCATAAGCTCCTGTAAACACTTCACACACCTTTTCCAGAGACTGCAACTGGGGCCAAATAAAAGCTTGTGGGGAGGAAAAGATTGTTATACAGAGTAAAGAAATTAATACTCTTTCATGCACCAGAAAACAACAATTAGAAAGTTACTGGCTGCATTTTATTAAGTCGATCACCTCCTTTGAGTGTAGCCGCTGATAGGCAACATGCACAGTAAACCAAATCACCTGGGTTTAACAAATCACATATCTGAGGGTCCTAATCCTCATTGCCTCAGTTTTATATAACTATCCACTAACTTAATTCAAATCGTGTCTGTACTTTTTACACTTATACACAAAAGCTGTTTTGTAAGTGCTTCACATCAGAGCATCTATGGTTCCACCCCAAACTTACCTGAAAAATTTCGAGATACCAGCATTGTAGTGAGAATTGCACCCTGCAATGTAAAAAAACAAAACAAAGATTACTGATGGCAATTCTGTATTGTAAAATAAGCAGTCCTGTCATGGATTTTAAAAAGTACGGTATTTAAAGGTATATACTAAAAATAAAATGAGTGTGTGGGGGGGGGGGGGTTGCTTCCCATATGCCTTGCTCAATTTAAACAGAAAAGGATCCCCTCCCAAGCTGGCTATATACACACACACATACATACATACACATACCGGTATATATACATACACACACACACGCACACACAGGTTTATATATATATATATATCTCCATGCACAATAGGTGACAGAAAAAATGGCAGGAGTACTGGCTGTGAAAAGCAGCATAAAATGCCTCGGAGGCATATTATACAAGCATTTGCGTTTATTAGCGTTTTTCCCTAAAAAGCTAGAAAACATGTACAAAAAAATGCTTGATGCGCCTAAATGGTGCATCAAGAGGTTTTTCTGCCTGAAAGCTCTCAAAACATGCATTTGTGATGCGTTTTTTTTTACAGCCTGTAAACACAATTCTGGCTGTAAATGTTGAAATTTGCATGCCTAACAGTGTTGCTTCTAAAGGCTAAAAGAAAAAATGCTAAATGCCTGTATAAGCAGCATTTTTTTAATGGCCAGAGTGCATTAGGCCTTAATGTGTTTTTTGTGTGAAAGAATGGACTGCAATATCAGGTTTCAGCGGGTGCGGAGCTGAGCTGCCATTTTAAGCTAGGAATGAAGACCTCATTCATAGAAAGGATGGATTACTCTGGTGACACCTTCATGTCACTACTTTAACTTTAAGGGGATTCAGAAAAACGGACAGTTGTTCAATCAAGGAGAATTCTCTTGACAACAGAAGACAAAGTATAAAACAGTAATATAGAAATTGCATGTTAAAATATACTGCTTCAACCATTTGACCACCGGAAGGTTTTTACTGTTTAGCACGGCGCTACTTTAACTGGTAATTGTGAGTTCGTGCAATGCTGTACCCAAATTAAATTTATATCATTTTTTTTCACACAAATAGAGCTTTCTTTTGGTGGCATTTGATCACTGGTGGTGATCAGCGACTTATAATGGGATCAATGGTGGTGATCAGCGACTTATAATGGGACTGTGGCAAGCAATCTGACACTGACGCTGGCTGGGAGGTACAATGACATCACCAATAACACTAATACAGTGATACTACTATACACGGTCACTGTACTAATGACATTAGCTGGGAAGGGGTTATCATCTCGGGGTGATCAAGGGTTTAAATATGTGCCTAACAAGCGTTAATGTGTGATATATGTGCTGCTTTTTACGGTTTGTCACTTCTCTCTGCTTAGCAAATCTCAAAAAATCGCTCCCTCTGTACAGAGCTCTGTGTGTTTGTCAACACAGGGCTCTGGGCAGTGATTGGACACAGGTAATCACCATCATTGGCTGAAACCTGTTGACAGAATCCTACTGTGTCCAATAACAGTGGGAGTCGGCTGGGGAAGGCGTGCGCGCACACAGATTGAACATGGAAGACAGTAACGACGTACAGGTAAACAATTGTGCCTGCACGAGCCACCCTCAGTAAAATGCAGGCAAGCAATTGTGTAGCTAGCTGTGATTGGTCACAGTGATCACATGGTACAGACAGGGCCCATTA